>LPNX010792745.1:558389-605029 GCA_001517045.1 Pseudotsuga menziesii | reverse complement strand
AGGGGGCCTTCCTATAATGATTTGAGAGGGAGACTCCTTGATGAGGAGAAGGTTGATTGCACCCGGAGATTAGATGAGCTCAAACAGTCATGGGAGGTCACTGGTTGCACTATTATGTTGGATGGATGGACTGATGGGAAGGGCAGATCCATTATCAATTTCTTGGTCAATTGTCCCAGGGGGACAGTTTTTATCAAATCCGTCAATGCATCTCCCTATGTTAAAGATGCACGCTTATTATGTGATTTGCTGGATAAGTTTATCCAAGAGATAGGGCCACAATATGTTGTCCAAGTCATTACGGACAACGCTGCCAGTTATGTTGCTGCTGGGAGGATGCTTATGGAGAGGTATGCAAGCTTGTATTGGACTCCTTGTGCTGCCCATTGCATTGATTTGATGCTAGAGGACATGGGAAAACTTCCTTGGATCAAAGAAGTCATTGATTCAACTCGGAGTGTGACAAAATATATATACAATCATACATATTTTCTTTCACTCATGAGACGCTTCACGGGAAACAAGGAGTTGATGCGGCCTGCAATCACACGATTCGCCACTTCCTTCATTTCTCTTCAGTCTATGCATAAGGTTATGATGGAGTTGCAGCGAATGTTTCTTTCTGATGAGTGGGCATCTTGTGTCTATAGCACCAAACAAGATGGGCAAGCCATTGCTCGAATGGTGCGAATTGATTTGACTTTTTGGGCACGATTGGAGGAGGTATGTGCCATCAGTGAACCTTTGGTAAAGGTCCTTCGTTTGGTTGATGGTGAAAAGCCCGCAATGGGCTACTTGTATGAGGCCATGGATAGGGCCCAGGAAGCTATCCATCACTACTATGAAGACAAGGGGGAGGTGGGACTCACAAGACGAGCTGAACTATGGAGTGTGATCGATAAACGATGGAATAATACTCTCCATCGTCCCATTCATGCAGCAGGGCTCTACCTCAAGCCTGCTTTCTCTTATGCATGTGGCTTTCAGTTTGATGCTGAGGTCATGGATGGCTTTCTCCAGTGTGTTCAGAGGATGGTGTTAACTCCCTCTGAGCACGCAGAGATTTCTAGACAGATGGAGATCTATAGGATGTCAGGTGGCACTTTTGGCTATGACATGGCTGTCCAGGATAGAACCACAAGGTAGCCAGGTACAATTTGTTTAAAACTTTCAAATTTTGATCTCTTAGATTCTTAATTAATTACCCTTTCATTTCTATGTTTTTTACTTGGTAAAAATTTAATACATTGTAATTTGTAATTTGAATTTTGTCTTACCGTTTACCTTCCTTGTTTTCTTTGTAGATGTGTGGTGGATTAACTATGGTCGCAGAGTCCCGGAGTTGCAAAGACTTGCCATTAGAGTGCTAAGTCAAACTTGTAGCTCATCAGGGTGTGAGCGCAATTGGAGTGTCTTTGAGAAGATACACTCCAAGAAGCACAAAAGGTTAGAATTTTCAATTTAGAAATGTTAAAGTTTAAACTTAAATTTATAATCTTTGCTTCTTTATAATTTTATTAATTTTAAATATAATTTATTACAATTTTGAATTTGAATTTATCATCATTTATCACCCCCTAACTATGGATCTCATACTAATGCAGGTTACTTTCTCAGCGCCTTAATGACATGGTTTACGTCTACTACAATCTAAGGTTTCAGGTGAAACAAATTGAGAAAGTGCCCAATTCAGATGCCATTTCATTGGATGACATTGGCACTACCAGCAAATGGAGGGTGGAGATGGAGGATCCCGTGATGGACGAGGCACCTGAATGGTTGGAGGAAGAGGGGGATGATGATGCAGATCCGTCAAAGGAGGAGGGGGAAGAGGAGGATTCTGATGTTCCACTTTTAGAGGATGACTATGACTATGACGACATTGAGGAGGAGGTTGTTACTCATTTGCAGCGCCGACTAGCTCCAGGTGGCCCACCACCTCCACAGAGTCATACAGTTGGGACTGGGAGGAGACAGCTCACATTCACCTCCCCCTCATCCACAGCATCTACTCAAGTAGTTGGAGGTTCTAGTTCCACCCCAGGCTCATCTGGACCACCTCCACGACCACCTACTGCTTCTAGAGGAAGAGTGGTGCCACTGCCAGTGCCCTTGACCCGTAAAAGGGGTAGATTGATTAGAGGATCATCCTCAGGGAGTTGATGACTTGATTCCTATTTTTATCATTGTACTATCATACTATGTTGGTGTCCTATGTCTAGACTCTATACACTATCTACATGCCTCATGAGTCATGACTCATGATGATTCATCTCTTGAGAGACATTTATTTTGATCATTTGATGCGATGTTCTATCATTCCATCAAGAACACATTTCAGTATTTTGATACTTTATACTATATAGTCGAACTCGATATTTGATCATGATCCACCATTTGACATATTATGCATCTTATATATGAGTTGTATTTTAATATTTATTTGGAAAAGTGTTTATTTGATGTTGTTGTTGCTTTAGATGTTAAAAAAATTGAAAAAAAATGTTTATTTTTGTATTTTTTAATGCAAAACGACATTTGCCGATATTTTCCGATATTTTCGCCGTTGCTGCCAATAAGTTTCATTCCGGACCCTCGGCAAGATATTCGCCGACACGATATATGTAACTTTGCTTTAGTCCACCTTTTCTTCACTCTTTTTCACTTTCTTTCTCTCGATTTTTGCAGCCACTTTTCTCCTAGTTGGCTGCCCTGTTTTTCCCATTTTTTGCAGCCATCATTTTCTTTGTTTGGCTGTCCCATTTTCCTATTTCTTACAGCCAACTTTTCTCTTTGTTGGCTGCCCTCTTTCTCCTCCATTTTCAGCCTTTTTGGGCAATTTTTGCAGCCACTTTTCGGCACTTTTTTAGTCTTTTTTCCTCCCTGTTTTGCAGCCACCTTTCATCCTTTTGTTGACTGCCCATTACTTACTTTTTGCATCCATCTGATTTCTTCATTGGCTGTCCCATTTCTTCATTATTTTCAGCCTTCTTTCACTCTTTTTTGCATGTACTTTTTTTCTAAATTTTGATTCAAAAAATGACTAAAATTTTGCAATTTCATACTTTAGATTAATTTCAATATTTTTGCATCTAGATTAGTTTTGTTTGTTAACAATAATGGGCGCATGAGTGTTTGGTTTTCTTGTATAGGTACTAGAGACAAAGTGAACCAAGAGAGCAAGTCCAAAGGCTTGAAGATTGAAGAGGAATGCAAAAGAAGAAGACAAATACAAGCATAAAATTTCATCCTTGTAAAAGCCATTAAGGCATATTCATCTTAGTAGTTTGCAATCTTTCTTTTTCAAGGGTCAAAATCCGTTTCATTGTAATCATTAATAAAAAGGGATTAGTGGGATTAAGCTTTCCACACTTTTCTACTTCCCCTATTTGGGGGAAGTGTGTCGTGTGTTTTTTTTCTTGCTTAGATTAGAGTGCTTTTAGACTTAGTTTATTTCCACTAATTGCTAGATTTAATTTTCATCACTTGCATGTTTTTTGCTTCATGTGTATCTTTCTTTTCTAATTGATATTTCATAAAAAAAAACCTAAAGACTCTTGAACTTGTCATAAGACAAGTCAAGAATACTCTCTACCCGAAGGCATTTTGCATTGCATTTGCATAATAGATTAGATAAGACTCTTGAATCTCACCATAAGGTGGATCAAGAGCACTCTCTGTCGGAGAGTTGTGTTTGTTAATAAAATCTTCTACTCACACATCCCCTAAAATGTGAACTTACTATTCTACAGTGTGTATTCTCTACCCGTTCGGGATACCCAAAAGCACTGTAACTTGTTAATTCTCACGCTTAACTCTAAGTACAATCATAATAAAATTTATCACCCCATAACCAACAAACCGGTGTTGAACGCAGTAATATCTCTAAGTGGGAAAATCTTTATAGTGGGCGTTGGGTAGCTCTCCTCGTTTACAGTGGTTGGAAAGTTATCGAACGCCTCACTGCAAACTGGACGGTCATACATGTCTTCGAACGAGGCCACTTCAAATATTTTTTCCGGTTAGATTTCCAATACCTTGCGTACTGGTTGGAAATTCCCTTAGCCTTAATAAACAAGATCACCTTAAAAAATACACAATAAAATCAACCAAGAACATTTGCAAAACAATCTCACAAACATCAAAGACTTGTATTTCAACATCCCCAGCACTTTGACTCCATTTAAGGCACTGGTCTTTTCATTCTTGCATTATCTTGCTTGGACCATTTGTTCGTTTACTTCTAAGTTATTCATGTGTGGATGCTTTAATTTCAGTCTACTTATTCAATTTATATTGCGTTTTGCAGATAGCAACGTGGATTGCTTAATTAGTTATTGTGTATATCAAAACTCCTAAACAACACTAATTCACACCATTCATCTAAGAACACCTTTAATAACAAGAGCCTTAGATAACTCTTTTTTAGGGACTACCCCCTTGGCTTCGTTAGGAGTTAGCCTAAACGAAGAAGCTGGGATCAGGTGACAACACCTGGCTCTTTGCTTGCCCCCAAGGCCACACCTTTCCCACTTAGGAAACAGCAGTCCAAAATATTTCTGCTAACGGTGTGCATTCGGCAGACAACACACTCCATCGCACCTATGGAAAGTGGCGGGCAATGGAGGTCATACCGAGTCATTATCTGATGCCCACCAGGTTATTCAAGGCACCTGCTCTTGGAGGATGGCTAGTTAATTAAATGATAAATAAAGTTAATGTTTTAAAAAAGAGTTGATGGCCAAAGGATGAGCATTCATTCATTGTATAATGTACGGCTCATCTACCCTTACAGGGCAACAGGGTGAGATTGACTTCTCAAGGTTATGTTTTTGTCATTTTCTAGAAGGCTAGAAGGTTTTCCAGAGCACCTACCCTTGGAGGTTAACT
The DNA here is from genome assembly GCA_001517045.1 of Pseudotsuga menziesii. NCBI lineage: Eukaryota > Viridiplantae > Streptophyta > Pinopsida > Pinales > Pinaceae > Pseudotsuga > Pseudotsuga menziesii. The sequence continues at coordinate 600,139 of LPNX010792745.1, read as the reverse complement.
AGTGTCTTTTATTGTGCAAATGAATTGTTTCAAAAAGGTTGCTTGTCTAGAGTCTAGTGGAGCATTCTCACTGTTAGCAACTATTTTGTACAATAGTTGAAATTCCTATTGAGCCGCCAGTTATCGAGCATGATGAATGCTCATCTCCAGAGTCCAGAAGTTCAGTGTGTTCCAGAGTTAGCCAGTTTTTGGCTGGGCATTTTATTTTTGTAAGATACATGTTCATACCCCCTTGGAGAAAATGTAAAAAATGTCCTAGCATTTAATTTTTTATAAAAGGCTCGGCTTCCCGGACTTGGGCATCAAGCCGACTAGCCCAAAGTATTTTTTCCCTTAGTTATTATTGGCTGTTGAATAAACGACCAATAATTTCTGAGTTTTTCACTCGCTCCTCCAAAGCTGGGGTAGTTGTCTTGGTGTTTCTGCCTTGGGAGGTCATTAGAGCCTTCGTGTCAGTGTTGTTTGTCATGCTAGGCATTCTAATTGAGTCGTATGAACATGTACTAGGTCCCCCTAAAGTTTCGTTGGATCCGTGAAAAATATTTTTTTTCGTTTTTTAAGCCATTTTTTAATGGTTTGAATAGAAAATTTCAAAATGTAATAAAAAAGTGATCCGAAGTCCGTTTTCGGCATAGTTGGGCTCATTTTTAAGCCCGGAGCAGCATCATTACCCCAGGGTCCACTTTCACCATCAGTCGAGCAGCTGAAGCATCCCGAAAGTCAGTAGTCGGCTAAATGAGCATCAAGGTGGCATTTTAATGCTAAAATGGACATTTTTGGCACTTAGTCAAATATTTTAAAAAGTCAAAAAATTATTATTTTAATGATGAGGGTGACATGGAGGTGGGTCCCTCATGCCATATAACCCATTTCAAAGTGTAATGTGACTTAAGCTTTGGTTTAGAACTAATGCTACGAATTGTTTCCATGAAGATGACGTGAGGATGAGGGGATTCACGCTAATGAGATGTGATGAGCGGGATGAAGTGGGACCCCTCTCCACTTAGAACTTATTATTTTAAACCATGGTCCATGGCATGAGTTTCCAATACTTTTGAATTAGTAATTAGATGGTGACGTGAATGGAATGACGTGAAGACCCATAGCTATCACGTGGATTAAAACCATTGGTTATCTATTTACAAGCTTTCCTTTTTACCGCACGGCTCTCACGTGGAAGAAAGCTCATGCATGAGTGAATGAAGCCAATAGATTTTGGTTGTTGAGTGCATCATGGTGTGTTGGCACTGATTGATGTGTTGGCAGTTCAGCATTCATTTCAACCTCAGTCACATTCAACGTGATCTTTGGTTCATTAATGCCCCCCCTGGGGCTTGGTATTTTGTATAAATAGAGGTGCTTTGCACTCTTTTCTTCATGGAGATTTTGGGCATGAACACTCTGCCAAAATTATTGTAATATTTGTTTGAAGTTGGAATAAAGTTGTGACTTTGGAGGTCCATGCATGAGTTATTGGAGTTGTGGATTCACATTGTCTTTGGTGATATCTCTCTTACCTTTCCTTTTCAATTATTAAATCATTCTTCATTATATACTCTATAAGGGCTAACAATCTAGTTTATGAGTATCTTGTTCGGATTTGATATTGTTTGTAGGGGTTTTGCAGGGATCATTAAAGGTGAAGAACAAGCTTGAGATCAAGCTCTTCTTCATGAACCAGTGGCTTTTTCCATCTAACTCCTTCATTTTGCAGGTTCTTCTAAGCACTTCCCAATCCAAGAAAGAGACATAACAATCAGAGATTCTCCTTCCCTCCATCAACAAAGTTTAAAAAACACATTTGGTTCTTTTTTTTGCTCCTTCATTTTCTCGATTTCTTGCTTGCTAGCCTCTTCTTCCTTGCCTTGTTTGGCTTGCTTTTACCTTTTCTTCTTCGCTGCCCTCTTTTCACTTTAGTTTGCAGTCCCTTTTCTTCACTTTGGACAGCCCTCTTTTGCCCTAGTTTTGGGCCCCTATATGCCCTAGTTTTTGGCGATATCTTTCTCCTTTTTGGACAGCCCTCTTTTGACTATCCGCTGCCTTCTTTTTTTACTGTTTTACAGCTCTCTTTTTGCTCTTGGACAGCCCCCTTTCTCACCTTTAGGACAGCCCTCTTTCTCACATTTTCTCTCTCCTTTTCCTTGGTTTTTTCCCTCTCTTTCTCCTCTTTCTTCATTGTTGGCTTTTGCCCTCTTTTTCGAGAATTTAGTTTGTAATTTGTCTTTAAAGTCTTAACTAATGCATAACGTTTAAACTGTTTAAAGCTCTTATTTGCAGGAGGAACCGAGAAAATCCCAAAGGCTAAAAGCAAGAGAGCAAGCAAGAAGTGCAAAAAGAACAAAAAGACATTCTCCCTCTTCTTCCATCCCTTTCTCTCCCTGTTCTTCCAGAAAAAGGCAAAGAACAAGTCATTGGAAAATTGTAAATTAATAAAAAGCGAGTGGGATTATGGCTCCCACACCCCTCTTCCCCCATTTGGGGGAAGCCTGTATCGTCTCACTTTTATGCTTTCCATTTTTATTGCTAATGGTAGAATAGCGTAGTATAATCATCTAATCTTAGTCAAGTAGTGCATATTTGATTAATTTGTTGTTCATAAAAAATGAGTTAAAAAGTATTGTTCTGATTATTCAAGTTGAATGTGGCATATTTCTTTTAGTATATTTACCCCCTTGCTTTCCCAATTAGGGCCCTAAAAAGCCTAAAAGAGACTCTTGGGTAGTTAGATTGTTGTTTTTATCTTTTTCTTTTAAGCTTAACAAACTAAGTAAGACTCTTGAACTTGCAGAAACACAAGTCAAGAGCACTCTCTATCGGAGAGCATCATTAGTTTTGCATATCCTTGCATTAGGCATTTAGAGTAATTAAGCCTCTTGAACCTTTGTCATAAGACAAGGTCAAGAGCGCTCACTATCGGAGAGTTTAATTAATTGATTTAATAAAACTTTCAACACACACCCCTCTAATTAATTTACTTCGTTGATATCCTTCACCTAGTATGCTCTGCCGACTTTCGAGTTGAGCTCGTACTCAGAACGGTGAACGGACTTGCTAAGACCGCAATAACAAAATAATTAAAACTTTTACCCCATAACCAACGCACCGGCGTTGTCCCGATAAAATACTCCGGTAGTGGGCAAATTCCAAGTGTGGGCGGCGGACAACCCAATCTGGACACAGTTGGTTAAGTTATTGAACACCTAGCTGTGATTCTAGATAAGTCCGTCATGTCTTTGAACGGAGCCACTGAAGGTATTTTCGGTTAGGATTTCCAGACACCTTAAGCAAGATCACGATTAAAATCCTTAAAACTTACCAAGAACACTCACACAGTCTAACATTCATTAGTTTAAATTCAATACTTGTGTTTATTTCTTCAGCGCATTTTCAATTTCATCGACTCCATAAGGCACTGGTCCTTGTTTTGTTTTGCATAATTATATGATCAATTGTCTATGGCTTAATATAATTGTTATCATTGAATGCATAATTGCTGTCTAGAATTTAGATTTATCTTTTAATCTCTCATTTGCAACGTGGATTGCCTTTTTTCACATTCACAATAAGTAAAACACCTTCCAATCATAATAACTCCTAAAAAACACCCATCCGCATCTGCAACCTTCAAAAACCACTTTAACAACTTAAGAGACGTAGAAAACTCTTTTGTAGGGACTACCCCCCTTAGCTTCGTTAGGAGTTAGCCTAAACGGAGGAGCTAGGAGTAGGTGACAGTACCTAGCTCTGTGCTTGCCCCTAAGGTCACACCTCTCCACTTTCCTAAGTGAGGAGATAGCTTTCAATTGATTTCTGCTGCTAGTGTGCAATCGGCGGACAACACTCACTATTCTACCCATCTGTGAGACACTGTCATTCCCTATTGTTCACCTAGTCTAGCTTATGTGTTATGTGGACTCCCTATTCCTTCAATCTAGATGCTTACAGTGTCAAGTATCAAGTCATTCCCATGGCCTTACCGTGTTGTATTCACCCTCACCCTTGACTAGCAAATTGGCCAAAGCTATGAATGAGTATAAACTTGAGGTTCTTCTTTACAGCAACGAAATATTATTTATATGTATTGTGCTTATAATCGCCAATAGAAGCCACTTGTACTTGAGTCTTACTGCTACATAGATAATTCAGCATGCTATATCTATTTTGTACTTTGTTGCATTCGAGTCTTTCAATTGGGTCATCACTTTGATCATTCTTGACCTGGTCAACCTAGTTTGACCAAGTCAACAGCAGCGTTCGAGATGAGTTTTGGCTTATGATGGCGGATGATGATTATTTTTGGTATATAAGTATCCTTTAGACATATCCATGCTTCAAATGATGGTTTATCATAATGGCTTGTGTTATTTTTATGGTTATCAGCATTTATAGGATTTATTATTATTATTATTATTTTGACATGGATGGGACCTTTGATGTATATTTTTTTATGGACATAGGGTGTATTAGTACTCATTCCTAGTATATTTGGACATTCTGAGTCCACTGATGCACTCAGTTTTCGATTTCAGACACCTGCATTGGATTGATAGATCATTTTATCAGTTTGTTGTAATTTGGCTTCAATAGCTCAAAATAAAATGCTTTTTAGTTGATGGTTTTTTTCCTTGGGCGCCAGACGGGCACATAGTGTGTAGCCAGTCGATATTACCATATTGCTATGGTGCCAATTTCATATTTGCAGTCAATTGACGCCTAGGTTCGGTCGGCAGTGAGATATGAGCATTTTTATCTCCTCGAGGAAGTATTTTGATGCATAAAAATAATGAAAATGGCTAACGAGGAAATCGATTTGGGTAATTGAGGCAAGGAAATGGCATGAGATTAATCTGAGGCATATTGTTGGGGTCATCTTCATCTTCTAGCATCAGTTTTTCTCTCCATGTGGTCCAAACGTCCTAGTACTTATGATTTTGGGCGATTTTGATGCATCTTTAGGGGCCACGATTTGGTCACTTGGTCACTTTATGTTATTTCATTGACATATTATTATGATTATTGTGCCATGGGACCATGCTAGAGAAAGACTTATATCACATCCTAGCTCCCACCATGTGCTATGCTATATTTTACTCATCTTTCATGTGGTGTGCCCCTCCTTGGGCGTCTTAGTGGGTGCGTCGCCTCTATTATTGATTTGATCCATCTACTTACTATCCCGTTAATCTTAGCCATTGATTAGACTGATCTTATCCTATGATCTTGACCCTTGATCTTTTTGGATCTAGGTATTTTGTATCAAGAGGTCTATATATTGAGATGCTCTCTCATTGTAAAGGCGACTTTTGGCTCTTGAGCTCTTAGATTAATAAAATATTTTTGTAAAAACTCTTCGAAGCTTTATCGAATGTTTTGTATGGAGATTGGAAATTCTTTATCTTTCTAGCATTCTTGTGGATCTATGCTTTGATAATATTTTCGCAAGTGGTCGTACAATTGGTGAAGAGGACAATTTGATGGGGGCGCTATTGTTACTGAGCTCCATACTTCTTCCACAAATCCTTTTGGGTTCAAGGAGTATCTTTATTGTATCTTGTGATCATCTTGATGCTCGTTGTGTCTTTCTTCACCAATTTTCTCTCTCTTGTTGCAAATCGGTTCTTACTCAAGTAGATCTCTTTTGCAAGAAGAGGGCGCACTTGGTCTCTGGAGGGCAAGTCAATTTCACTTGGCATTACATGGAAAACGCTCGTAATTGGTTGGAAAGGGAAGATCATCACCATACAAAGTTATTAGTAAGTATTTGCAGGTACAGTTGCATTTATTTTAATTCTCTGGGGCTTAATCTAATTGTCGCCACAAAACCCACTTCTTTCAAACCCTAGTTTTCTAGATCTGATAGATCAAGTACTTATTTGATGGTGTCCATCAAAACCCACTTAGGAGTAAATATAAAAACCCTAGATCTAAAGTTTCAACTCAATCCGACTCCATTTACCCTTGGATCTAACACTAGTCTTCTCTAGGTGGGACGCCCTCCTTAGGCTTTTGGTCAAATTTTCAGATCTATCAGTTGAGTATGCTTGAACCCACCTCAAATCAACAGATCTACTCTTCAAGCACCTAGATCTATTCTCGTGGGTCCACTTTATCCCTAATTGCATAAACCCTAGGTGAATCTAACTTGGGTATTTCTCCTTTGGACTAGATCTATCTAGATCTACTTTTCCTAAATTCCTTGTGGTATCTCTCTCTTCAAGTTGGGCAATTTTCCATTACCTTAAGCCTCCCCAACTTGGCCCTAACCTAACCTACCACATTCATCTACCTAGTTCCATATCAATCTACTCATTGCTCATCTCTTGCATCCACTGTTTATCTCCTAGAGTGTCTTGAGTAGGTTCGCTAGACCTCATAGGCTAGAAGGGTCTCCCCCTTGATCATTCTACGTTTTGATCTAAAGTGACAAGAGCCCGTCCAGTGTGACAACTACCTTTCATCAGTAGTGGATGAGGTCCTTACTATATCGCCAGTTAGCTACCTCACCTCTACCGTCCCGAATAGGATACCTTAATAAAAACCTAATTTATTCAAAGCTCAAACCCGTGCAACAACTTCCCATGGAAGTCATACGGGTTCCACGAACTCATGTATGAATGAATAAACCCATGAGGTACTTCAACATTTAGTGAAATGCGTGCTTTGCATCAGCGTGACAAGTGCAGGTTTCACCTGTAGTCACCACAAAATGCGGGCGTTTGGTCATCAAATTTAAATCACGGGCGATTTGGAACTCAAAGTATGAGTGCATAGCCGTGTCGGTCTCTAGAGAAACGATAGCATTGAACTGCTAAACTAGAATAAGATTTCAACTCGCAGCTGGCGTGAACTCCGTCCCTGAAATCGATTGTCAGATACAATGCAGGTCCACTCCACAATTTGGCTGCTAGCGATATGTGGGTCGTGATCCCAGCTGCAAAACTTCATTGAACCCTGAGTTTGAACATAATCACGGCGTGATTGTGGTGTGGCTGTTGTTCTTTGTTTACTTGAAGGACTTGGCTACCAATTGTTGCCACTCCACCAAAGATGATCATCAACTTAAAACTTCATGAACCGGAACAAACTTGCAGATCCAAAACAATGGAATAATGGAGGGATCTTTTAGATGTACATTGTTCCATACAACGAACTCGGACTCCTTTCACGACCTGACTGCCAAAATATGACGATTTGGGTGTCAACAGGATCATGGGTCTAATTTCCATGTGAAAGAGTGTACATTGGTTTGTTGGTGGGTGGGTATGCTGTCAGACAGAGTTGGTACTAACCACCGATGTAAATCAACTTTGAAAAAATTATCTCTGCATCAATCAATTGTAAATGATGATGGATCGGATCCGAGCACCATATCACAGCGAGCCCAATCTCAAGCAGTTGCTTTAAAGGTAGAACTGGATAGATTCCCCTCTAATGTATTTAATGTAGCAAGACATAATTGATCGTTGGCAGCTATATTTTATAACTTTCATCCTTGAGAATCTAACTCGAGCGGCCTCACGCTTTCTTCCCTCTGAAATAATAATCCTGCCATCAACGTCAACATTTGTCAATGCAAGCAAAACATCGGCCAATGTGTGAAAACTAGATAGTGCATTGCTTCCACCTCCAACATTCCAACCTGCAGTATGCTGAGATTGCAAAGACTCACCCTATGGAAGAATATGTTTCTCCCCATAGTTGCTTACCTTATGAATAATATTGCTTTCTTTCATGTAACACTGAACCAACAAATGAGTCCTCTCACTCTTGTAGAAAGTACTAAAATATTGGACCCCATGTCAACATGGGAGGTGACAGGGCTAAGAGCCATTCTTGGAGAATGGAGGCACTTAGTCAGTTACCAAGATGTTCACTTCGGTCAACCTTCAGCCTAGGGCTGAAGAACCTGATCTAGGATAAGGGTGTTGAAGTCCTCGATTGGATCTAGGCCTACATCCACTATTAAAAAGGACTGCCTTTGTAGAACCTGGTCTGGGACCAGGACCTAATCTGGGATCAGGATGTTGAAGTCCTAGATTGGATCTAGGCCTGCATCTAGTATGAAAAAGGACTAGCTCTGTAGAAACTAGTATGGGACCAAGACCTGATCTAGGATCACGATGATGAAGTCCTATCTAGGCCTACATCTAGTATGAAAAAGGACTGGCTCTATAGAACCTGCTTTGGGACCAGGATCTGATCTAGGATCAGGATGTTGAAGTCCTAGATTGGATCTAGTCTTGCATCCAGTATGAAAAAGGACTGGCTTTGTAGAAGATGAAGTCCTAGATGGAATCTAGGCCTACATCCAGCATGAAAAAGGGTTGGTTGTATAGAACTTCTCATGACGCATAGATTCGAGAGATGTCACTAGTCAATGGTCGACGAGATGAGAGTTGATCTAGCGATGACTATGATCCGGTGATGTTGATGATGATGTCCATAGATTGTGTCCAGTTGTGGTGATAACCGAGTCGGAAGAATACCTTCCTTGTTAAGAGGGAGTGTTGTTGTAAATGTAACTTTGAAAGATAATCTTCATTTTGATGTATTACTTTTTTTTATTATTATATTGTTATTGTATCTCCTTCGGAGATGTTTTTCCTCCATTAGTAGATGTTATTATTATACTTAGTCATGTAAGAATATCGAGGTAAAACCTATGTTGTAAGTCAGGGCAATAGTCCCCAAAAGACTAAGTGTAAAATGTATTTTTAAGTCTCCCTAGGAGAAGTCGGCCAAGTAAGGCTAAGAAGTCGACTTGTTGGGGTTTTAGGTCACTCACATGAAGTGTATAAATAGGGAGGCGCCCTCCCTCATTTGGACACACAAAAAGCTCAAGCAAGTTAACTCCAAGAAACAGAAAGACAAGTTCGCTAGGGAAGAGAAGAAGAAGTTGTGGAAGTTATCTTATCTTTTGGTCTTTCTATCTTGGTTTGACATTGTACGAAGTGATGAATCTATACTGAAGAATTTCTTAGGTTTTTCCTAAGAGAGGGTTTTCCCAGGATAAAATCTTTGTGTCTCTTTTGTGTTGTGCTTGTCTATCTTTCAGTGATTCTATTGCATATGGTTATGATGTTATGATGCTAAATGTTTTAAGATCTTGTATAACCATTAAAACTCTAACAAAAATTGCAGGAATGTTTGCTATGAACCCACTTACTAGTGAATTAGAAAAGATATCAATGACATCTTTATATTTAGAAGGTGATGTTTATGATTGGTTCACATGGTAGTCCAGAAACACTAGTGGTTTCTTAGTTAACTAGTGTTACCAACTTTTTGTACCATAGTTGGGTTACCTGAGGAGCCGCCGATTGACAGACATGTTTAATGTCTGATTCCAATGTATCAGTTGATCCGTCTTCATGTCTAGCCAATATTGGCTAGCCAGTTTTTTATTTGAATAATTTTGACCATGGCCCCGCAGGGTTTGTAATAAAATGTGCTAGTAGGGTATTTTTGAGTGGTTCGGTCTCCTGAGACGTAGAATCTCAAATAAGGTATTCCAGGGAGTTTTTTGCCCTTGACAATTATGCTTTGCCTATAGCCGAGTATAATTGACGAGGTTTTCTCCTGCTTCCTCCAAAGGTGGAATGCCCGATGTTGAATTCTGGGCCTTGGGGGGTTATTAGAGCACAACTGAGTGTTATAAACCTACTAGGCATTATTTAAGGAGAGCATGGTCTTGTCCTAAGTCATCAGGACCTTTAATTTTTTTTCGAAAAAATCTTTTTCGAACGGGAAAAAAAAATTTTAATTTTTAATTTTCCCTAGGTTTTTTAATTAATTTTTCCATAAATTAAATGGAAAAAACCCATTTGTAATAAATCGGTCATCCGGACCCCGAATTCAGTGATTGAAGGCTCTAACCTTAAGCCAAAAATCATTCTTGACCAGCCATCCAGTCGGATCCAACTTTCGGATCATTAATCGGATACATAACGCTCTTTTTCTCAAAAAAGTCATTTTTGAGGAGAAAAATGAATTTTTATTAAAAAATGATTATTTTGGAGAAAATTAAAACTCTCCAAATTAATCCAAATTCAATGAAATAAAAGACTAAATGACATCACATTGGGCATTTATGATGATTGGAGTTATCATAACTCAGCTTCAGTCAACATTCAGTGAGCAATTAATTTATATTCAGTTAGCAGATTTGTCATCTCCAGGTAAAAAATGAGATGGAGAGCATTCATTGGTCTGATGATTTGATCGTGGTAAAGACTGAAGCTTACACCATCAGTGGCCTTCCCAAACCTAGCAGGGGCTTCATCCATACCTAAAAAGGTGGTTCTACCTACATCTAGACGTCTCTCCTCAAGCTCACGCCTTTCCTCAGCACAGGGGCGCCTTCCACACGTGTGGGCTCAATCTGGGTTTGTTTGCAATGGCTAGGGTTGGAGTGGGGGCGCCTTGCCTAGGTGGAGGCCTCCCCTCACTCCCAGCTCTTGATTCTTAGGTCTGGGCTCTCAGTGGTGTTACCAAGCCAGTCAGGTTATGTAATTTGGTTTTAGGGTTTTAGCACTCTCTCATTGTATAAATAGAGGCTCTTTCAGCTCTATTCGGATGGAGATTTTGGGTATGAACACTCTGCCAAAATTATTGTAATATTTGTTTAAGATTGGAATAAAGTTGTGACTTTGGAGGTCCGTGCATGAGTTATCGGAGTTGTGGATTCACATTGTCTTCGGTGATATATCTCTTACCCTTCCTTTTTCAATTATTAAATCATTATTCATTGTATACTCTAGAAGGGCTAACAATCTAGTTTATGAGTATCTTGTTCGGATTTAATTTTGTGTGTAAGGGTTTTGCAGGGATCATCAAGGGTGAAGGACAAGCTTGAGATCAAGCTCTTCTTCATGAACCAGTGGCTTTTTTCATCTAATTCCTTCGTTTTGCAGGTTCTTCTAAGCGCTTCTCAATCCAAGAAAGAAACATAACAGTCACAGTTCCTCCTTCCTTCCATCAACAAAGATTAAAAACATACTTGGTTACCTGAATCTACGAACTTCCCTCTTCTAGTTCTCTCTTTGCTCCTCGATTTCTTTGATCCCTTGCTTGCTAGCCTTTTCTTCCTTGCTTTGTTTTGTGCCTTTTCTTACCTTTTCTTTTTCGCTGCCCCGTTTTTGCCTTAGTTTACCACCCCTTTTCTTCACTTTGGACAGCCCTATTGTGCCCTAGTTTGTGTCCATTTTTCTCCCTTTTTGCCCTAGTTTTTGGCCTTCTTCCACCTTGTTTTGTGCATTTTCTTCCCTTTTTTGTTCGTTGCCCTGTTTTTGTATTTTTATGACAGCCATCTTCCTTCTCTTTCGCTGCCCCGTTTTCATCATTCCTTGTATTTCTTTGGCCATCTAGCTCGTTGCCCTATGCTTCCCTTCTCTTGTTTTTTACTTCTTCTTTGTCTTCCCTCCTTCTTCCCCTCCGCTTCCTTTTATTTCAGCCTTCTTTTGCCTTGTTCTTTTGCTCTCATCCAACATCTTCTTTTCCCTTTTTTTTGCAAGTTTCAAGAAAATCTTCAAATAAAAGCAAATCACTCTCATTTTTACGTAAGGTTCAATAATAATAGAGTTGTAGGCTTTCCTTCAAAAGTCCTTTCAAGGATTAAATTCCTAAAGGCAAATTGTATAATTTTAATAAAATATCTTTTGTTTGAGTGGGGTTTTTAAGTCCCCACTCTCATCCTCCCCCATTTGGGGAGGCTTGTGTTGTGTTCATCTTTTTTGTATGCTTAGGTTAGATGTGTTTGTTCTCATAATATTTGCATATTTTTCTTAGAATACTAATTGTTAGTCTATCACTTTTAATTTATTGAACAAGTTGATTACTTCATCTCTTGATTGTGTATTTTTAATATAAGTGAATCAACTTTCTAACATTCATAAATCTCTTGAATCTCACCATAAGGTGGATCAAGAGTGCTCTCTATCGAAGAGTTTAATCAACCATCTTCATTTTATTTTTGTGCATCACATTGTTTAATCCAATTAATAGATTAAGTAAGACTCTTGAACTTGCAGAAACACAAGTCAAGAGCACTCTCTATCGGAGAGCATCATTAGCATTGCATCATCCTTACATTAGGCATCTAGACTAGATAAGACTCTTGAACCTTCGTCATAAGACAAGGTCAAGAGCGCTCTATGTCGGAGAGTTTAATCAATTAACTTAATAAAACTTTTCAACACACACTCCCTTTAATTAATTAACTCCGTTGATCATCCTTCACCTAGTATGCTCTGTCGATTTTCGGGTTGGGCTCGTACTCAGAACGGTGAACGAACTTGCTAAGTTCGCACAAAAGGAACATAATTAAAACTTTTTACCCCATAACCAACGCACCGGCGTTGTCTCGATTAAATACTCACGCAAGTGGGCAAATTCCAAGTGTGGGCGCCGGGCAACCCAATCTGGGCACAGTTGGTTAAGTTATTGAACACCTAGCTGTGATCCCAAACAGGTCTGTCATGTCTTCGAACAGAGCCACTGAAGGTATTTCTGGTTAGGATTTCCAAACACCTTAAGCAAGATCACCATTAAAATCTTTTAAAATATACAAAGAGCACTTGCACAACCTAATATTCAATAGTTTTATTTCAAGACTTGCTTTTAATTTCTTTACGCATTTTCAGCATTTTGACTCCATAAGGCACTGGTCTGTTTTAATCTGCATAACTGTTATATTGGGATCAATTGTCTGTGGCCTCTTTAATTTCTATCTGTGAATGCACATTTAAGAAGTTTTGAACTATTTCTTATCATTTAATCTCTTGTTAGCAACGTGGATTGCTTTATGTGTCGAACTCATAATAAATAAACACTTCTAATAACAATAACTCCTAATTAACACCCATCTGCATCCGCAACTAAATAAAACACTTTAACAACCTTAAGATCCTTAGAAAACTCTTTTGTAGGGACTACCCCCCTTGGCTTCATTAGGAGTTAGCCTCAACGAAGGAGCTAGGAGTAGGTGACAGTACCTAGCTCTGTGCTTGCCCCCAAGGTCACACCTCTCCCACTTTCTCAAGTGAGGAGACAGCTTTCAATTGATTTCTGCTGCTGGTGTACAATCGACGGACAACAACTAGCAAATGTTCATAGAAAATCTCCTTAAGAGGTTTCACGGTGATGAAGAAGATGAATCCTATACCAAGTTTGCCCATTTACAACAAACAAGAATAGTGAACGAATATACCCATGAATGAGAAGTTCTTACAACCAAATTTCCTGATGTTACTATTACATGGTAACAGTACCCGCGCACCTTCAGAAATGTGCCCAAGAAGAGAGGGTCATTTTTTTCCAAGACCATGATGGGTATTACCAACACTTCCTTAAAGGTGGTTATGATCGGACCTTTTGGTCCTTCCTTTAGGAGTACTATGGCTTAGCAGCACTATTGACTGCCCTTTGTTGGGGTTTATTAACCCTAGGGTTGGTGTCCAGGGCTCCTAGGGGCAAGTCATTGGGACACATGACCACCCACTTGTTTTCTACTTCGATGACAGTTCTTTCAGCTATGAGGCTTGTTATCCACTAATTCTGCACTTAGTGGATTTCCAGTGAGCCACCAGTTATCAAACATGATGCATGTTCGTTGCCAGGGCCACCAGTTATCAAACATGATGCATGTTCGTTGCCAGGGTTTAAAAGTTCAATTTGTTTCAGTTAGCCAATTTTGGCTTGCTTTTTTTAAATTTTTGTGGAAATGACCATGCCCCATGGGGTTGTAATAAAGTGTGCTAGTAGGGGGGTCTTGAGTGGCTCGGTTCCCTTAGACTTAACAATCAAATAGGGTATTCCAGGGAGGTTTTTCTCTTAGCAATTATTTCTTTTCCTTTAGCCGAGTTATAATCGATGAGTTTTACTCCTGCTACCTCCAAAGTTGGAATGCCCAAATTTGGCGGAAGGCCTTGGGGGGTTATTAGAGTCCAACATTAAAACATGAACCTACTAGACATTATTGGTATGTTCTATGGTCATTTCCTAAGTCCCAAGATGCATCAAAACATTGTCCAAAAAAAAAATTCCCAGACGTCCCTGGGCTTTTTATTTTTATTTTTTGACTATAGAGAAATAATTAAATTTTTCAATTAATTAAACCATTTTTCCTATGGTTTAATTGAAAATTTTCAAAATGTAATAATTAAGTGGTCTGGGGGTGGATTTTGGCAAATCAAGACTTGTTTTCTAAGCCAAAACACTCATTTTACCCCTAAACACACTTATCCTAAGTTTTAAGTGATTATTTATCACTTAAGTGAAATTCTCTCCAAAAAAGGCAAAAAGTGAATAAAAAATTAGAAAAAAGGAAAAAATGGAAAAAAAACCAATGTTACAAATATCGTGTCAGTGAATATATCACCGAGGGTCCAAAAAGAAATTATCAGATTTATAGGCGAAAATGTGGACAAACATCAGCAATATATCGGCAAAATAAAAAATAAAAAAATAAAAAAAATCACAATACATTTGAAAAAATTGGCAAATATCACCATAAATCGGCAAATATCGCGAAAAATCGGTAAATATCGAGGAAAATATCGGAGCGATATATTGACGATATATCGCCAGTGAGTTAACATCGCCATATATCGCGATGTTGCCGATATATCGGCGATGTTTGTAACACTGGAAAAAACACATTCGTAAATCAGTGTGAACTTGTCCTATACATGTTCCAAATTAACTAAGGATGATGTTGGGGCTAATTGGAAACCAAATCAATATCAAATCAAGTCGATTCCAATCAAATCCATGAGGGGGCGAATTTCTCCTTAGAGAGGCACATTTAGCCATGATAGAGCTCACCTCTTGTTGTATATGTGTCACAAAAAGAGGCAGGGATGACCTACCTTATGAGAGGTGTCATCTACCACCTCTAGTTCACTCTAGTTCGCCCCAAATCGTCTCAAAAAGCTCCAACACTTGGCAAATTCGCCTCCCTTGGGGTTTGCTCTCATTTTTCTTATTTAAGCGAGGCCTTCTTCCTCATTCGAGATGGAAGCAAGGGACCTCTGCTCATGTACTTTGTTGTTATTATCTGAATAATATTGAGACTTTGGAGGTCCATTGGCATTCATGGTGAAAGGTGTATGCTCATTGAGGTAATATTGTTCTAATTTGTTTATGCATGGAGTAAAATTGGTAATCAATCTAGCTTGGAGGGTTTTCTTAAACACATAGGGTAAATATTTGATGCTTCAATTTATTTACTTATATTTTGGCTTCTTGAGATTCGAGAGTAGCATTGTCTATTAAGTTATATTCATGCTCTTTTGGTTTCCATTTGTTGAATATACTAGATTTGATCCCGTTTTGTGCAAGTGTGAACAAGTTTTTGTAGGTTACGACGTTGGAGTAAGGGGAAGAGCTAAGTTGCATCGCCCTCTTCTTCAAATCTTGAGGAGTATACCGGTTATTGTGCCCATTAATACCATACCTTCAAGTCTCAGAAGGATTCAAGCTTGAGCAAAGCTTTCTCTTCTTCCTCTTTCAAACCCAAACTCTCTCTCTCTTTCCCGATTACTTTTTTATTATGCTTAAGAAGTAGATATGTCCTTTCATGCTTATTATTTGGAATCTATCAGTCTTTAAGCATTTAGATCTGATTTGTTTTTAAAATAACTCCACCATTCGATTAGATCTAAGCTAGAAAATTGTGCTTACACTTCAAAATTTTGCAAAATTTTTCCAAGTACAAAATTTTTCGATTTTTTTTATTTTTGCATTGTCTTTCCCATCATTTTCTAACACTTTTAGCTTGCTAGTATTTAGCAAGTCTGCGCATAAAAGTGAAGTTTTGGAGTGACCAAGACTATCAAGGAGGCCTCAGAACAATCCGGTGGACACCCACTTTGTTATAGTACCTTGGTGCACCATTGTAAGCTCTTAGATCAGAGTTTAATGAACTAAGAAACACTCCATCTTCATCGTACAACAAAATTGTAAAAGAATTAAACGAGAGTAGTGGGGTAACCAGCACCCACATCCCATCCCCACTGGGGGGATTTGCGTCTTTTTGTCATTTTCGTAAGATTGCCTTTTTCTAACTCCACCACTTCACACACTCACTTCGTAAGTGCAAAGTGTATACTTTCATTCGCATTTCATAGTTTAATCCACTTTTATTATTGCAAAAGTAAATTAGAAATAAAACCATTCTTAGTCGCCACGAATTATGCTCTCATCTCCACCCAAAGGCTTTGCCGATTAGTGGAGATTGATCAGAAAAGTAATGCATAAGTTTGGCCATCATATATTTTTCATTAATAGTGTTTTATTTCTTTCATATAACTTGTTTAATAAAATGAATCCAAAGTCTCTTGAACTTCGCTGAAAAGCAAGTCAAGAGCGCTCTCTGTCGGAGAGTCAATGGTTACTTGTACAAAACTGGAATAAAACTATTTCGCTGCCTCTACGTATTCTCTACTCTGTTTGGGATACTCATAAATAGTGGAAGCGATCTTTAGCATCTCACATTTAATTTAATCAGTCACTTAATAAAATTAACTACCCGAAAGATAAGCGAAAATCCGGCACTTCGCTTAGAGTTTGTGTGGACAAATTATGCCTGGGAAAGCTGGAACCACTGTACTTAGATCGTGGGGGCACCGTTAGGTTACATCCCTGGTTGGTGTAGTGGTGAACACGCCCTTGGGACTTTGGCAGCCAACATGTTTTTGTACAAAGCCACCAAAGCCTAAATTCCGAACATTCCTCTTTGTACCTTTACGATATCTCGAGAGTTTTCCCTCTTTCCCTAACCAAAATTAACAATCTAATAATCTAAAATTCACCAAGATACACTTGCACAACATTTCCCTTCTTTCAGTGATTATCACTGTGTTGATTCCATAAGGCACTGGTCCTTGCACTCTTATTTTCTTATTATCAATATCAAGTATCGTGCATCCTTTTATATATTTTGCAGTGATATTTTAATTCATGTTGTTAAAATGATTCTTTTAAATTATTGTTGCAGTTATATATTGGAACCCCACTTTCTAAAAACTCCTAAAAACTTAATAAACAAACCATCAACTAATAACCTTAGTAACTTTCCGTAGGGACTACCCCCCTTGGCTTCGTTAGGAGTTTGCCTAAACGAAAGAGTCGTGATCGGGTGATAGCACCTGACTCTTTGCTTGCCCCCGAGGACGCACCTCTCCCTTCTACCGAGAGACAGTCATTCAAAAGATTTCAGGCTGACGATGTGCACATCAACAGGCAACAAGGCTATTGCCTCCTCTTCCAATCACCTGACACACCCTTCCTAGCCCTCTTTCAGCATAGTGCCCTCTTTCCTTGGGCATTTTCCAATGATGGCGTCATCATCTCATCCAGGTCGTACTGCTTGATTTTGGGGGTGTGTTGAGGGATTATAAGCATTGTTGGGGTTAGATGGCACATGACGTCCCCCCGTGCCTACGCCATCCTTTCGTTTGGAGTATTTTGCTCATTTTTAACTATTATAGTCATTTTTGGATAAACTCTAGGGAAAATGCCTCAAGTTACCCACAGATTTGATTGTTTTATATTATTTTATGTTATAATTTTAAGTTAACATGCTATAATTTCAAATTGACATTTTAAAGATACATCGGCCTGGTTTACTTGTAAATAGTGAGTGTGAGAACATATAAATAGATCTCTTCACTTCATTTTCAAAACAAAACTTATGGGATAAAACTCAATATGCTACTTTTTTACCGAAAATAGCGTCTTGGAAGTGATACGCACCTCTTGGAGTCTTTTATCTTTGCTATCGTGGATGAAAGTTGGGTGAATTATTTGGTTATGCTAATGCTTAGGAGATGCTTGGATTTGTTAGACAACACATAGCTCAAGTAAGTGAAAGGTTTTTGTCTTCTTGGTGTAAGGTAGGTGAACTTTTGTCTCTTGAATGGTTGAATGGGAGTCCCAGGGCTGCATTTTGTTAGAATAGAACCTTTAATCTACCTTCTATCCTCTTTGCATTGTGGAAAACACTCCCAAAAGGAGGTTTTCCCTAGTTTAGCCTTGGATCTCCAATTGTTACCCTGGATTAGGCTCTTGTAACAAACCCTAGAGGTTATTATAAGAAGCCCTAATTTAGTAGACAAGGAGAAATACTCCAAGAGGAAGGCTGATCACCTCCCTCTAGGCTAGGGTTTAAGGGTATCATCCATGAAAACCCTAAGTTGTCATCTTTTGTCAAATTAATTTTGCATTTTCATGTGTAGATATTGCATTTCATGGTAACTTGGGCCATTTAATTAGGTCTGCAATTTATGTCAAAAACCCTAAAAAATAATAAATAATAAATATTTTTTTCGAATTTTTGGCCTTCCTACATTTTTGGCCCTCTCCTACAATTTTGGCCTGCCTTTTTTGTCCCTAGAAACCCTAGGGCAAAATTTAGGAGCCCTAAAAATCCCAAAAATTCCTAGAAACATAAACCCTAAACCAAAAATCAGACCTAAAACCCTCGCCCTCTCCTTTGACCTCAGTCTTCCTTCCTCCCCTCTTTCCTTATCTCGGCCCTCTCTTTTGCTGGCCACAACACGGCTGTAACATCCTATTGGCAGCCCCCATATACTGCTGCTACAGTCTGCATTTTGTGGCAAACTGCCCTTCTTTGGCAGCCATCCAATACCTGCAGTACAAGTCAACATAAACAGTAAGAAATGTGAGAATATACACATCAAATATTGTTGGAAGAAAGGGCTAATTTCTTGAACTGTTTACATGCTGAGATTAATACATATCAGACTCGGTTGAATTGTTTATGTTGCTAGCATTGAAACACTTCTAGTCATGGTTGTTTTGAAATACTTTGGACGCATTGAATCATTGTCTAAACGCATAATCTTTACTTGCTACCTCACTGCTGTTATAATGTCATAATTGTACTACATACTGCTGGAGTAATAAACTTACGCACTTTCTCTTGCTCATTAGTGGTAAATGATCTCATAAATGGTTGGGTGATACTTGTATTACTCACTTTTGGAATTATCTATGCAATTGGTTACATGTTTATGAAAAACAAATGTCTTGTGAGTGAGATTGATATACTTGTTACACCTACTACATTCATAATCTATATAGTATGTATTTTTTCGTTCCCAAAATTGATTGATTTAAGGCACTGGTTACTAACATCATTATCTAGAAGGCATAGTCTGTTGTCCCAAGTGTCTTGCAGAGCAACTAAACGGATCTCCCCTTGGAGGTTCGATGCTACAAAGTAGTTCAAGGAATGAGACCGAGGTGACATTGGGTCACTTTCCTCATATGTGCTTATCGGACACTAGCCCTGCTAGTTCATCCAGTAACACTTACAAATGAGCAACTACTAAAGATGTATATCTCCAAGTTAAAACCCATCATCCACAATGAGCTAAGGCTATTGAGACCTAAGAACTTGGTTGAAGCTAGAAGTATGGAAAAAATGATCAAAAGGAAGTTGAGTAGTCAACAAGAGGTAGTTCTTGATTCCCCAAAAAAGGAAATTAGTTACAATGATAATAAATATCGCCATTTAGAAAGGGATAAAAGCAAGGAAACATTTGTCGGCAATGTGGGAAGAATCGGTTTCCATAGCATAGATGTGAAAACATGTCTTTATGCTATTATAGAATAGCGGATGGAAATCAAATAGAAGTCTTGAACCCAAAAAAGGAAATCATTATAGCATAAAACTTAGATTCCAACCGTGATGAAACACCACCAAAAGTATCATTGGCATCAATCTCATGCACGCTACCAAATAGGAAAAAGAAAGATGTGTATCAAAAGGGAACTATTTCTCAAAAGGAACAAACACAAGAACCACCTAGAAAGTATATTCCACCTCATCTCAAGAAGGTTGACTTATCCAAGTTGCAATAAAAGGAGAAAACAAACCTAATTATTATGTAGAGGGCAAAGCATTCCTTGACAGGGTGGCAATGTGACAAACTTAATAATAAATATAATGATAATAACAACAATAATAATAATAAATACATTATTGAAAAGTCAAAGGGCACATACCCCTTTGCCTAATGACCAATCAATGCATATAAGTATACCATCACTAGGGCAATTGTAAGCATCTTATTTTTATTTATTTTATTATTCAGTATATTCCTATACATTGTAGAAATTATTCTTTTAATTTATTAGTGAACAAAAGTTGTCCACTCAAGTCTGGCATGAGCTATCTCAAGGCCCCATATGAAAACTCCTCAAGGATCTCCCTGTTGAGGGTTGAGTTGCCTCTCGGGGTCTGACAAGTCTAGGAGCTAAAATAGTGTTGCACTCTGCCTACCTCTTGGTGCCCCTATTAAGGAGAAAAGGGAAGAAGTTGCGATCCTTTGAGTAGTCTCTGGTCAAGGAAATGGGGGTGTGGGTGAGCATGAACAACATAAGTTTTGAGCCTAAGCGCCTCTCTCAAGCATAAGGTCAGGCACCAATTGTCTAGGTACAGAAAAAAGATGGAGAAGTTATGGAACTCCCTGAACAAGTAATGGATCGACCCACATCTCATAGTAACAAGGACATCTGAAAATAAAGTGCCACTCTGTCTCTATCTTCTGCAAATGGAAAATCCAACATAACCTCCTCTTGTGATATCTCGTGCTCAGCTTCCACCCAAAGTTGGTGAGAACCCACTCAAAAACTAACCTAGGGGGATCCTGAGTCCATGGATATAGTGTCGAGACATGTAAGGGGGCGCACGATGAGGTTGTCACTTATCTCCAAGAAGTGCTCTAGATTTTCGAAAAGATTTTGAGTCTACTCCCCAAAAGACCCTATTCCAAAGGCTCAAAGACACTGGCATCTTAAAGACCATACAGATTGCCATCATATGCCTATATGAGTCAATCCTTGGTCATCTTCACACAACTCACCAGGTATCAAATTTCATCCAGATTACCATTAGGATTAAACAGGGATGCCCCCTATCCCCCAACTTGTTTGGGATCTATATTGGTGAGTTGGAGACCTTCCTTCACAAACATATCCAAGATTGAGACGAGTGCCTCCACCAAGTTTTAATATATATTCTTTGTTTTGCTGACGATGTGGTCCTTTTGGCCTCATCTTAGGAGGGGTTGCAAAGACAATTTGATGCTTTAGCTCTTTTCTGTGACCTTCAACAGTTGATAGTCAACCTGGGCAAAACCAAGCTTATGACCTTCAACAAGACAAATAAGACTATCAAACCTTCACTTCCTCTTCAAAGGGGAGAAGATCGAGATCACTAGCTCCTACATATACTTGGGGGTGAAATTCTTGAGACCCAGCTTCAGTTTGCGACATGCCCTTCAGCCTTGAGTCAACAAGGCCTATGCATCCTTAGCCCTCCTTGAGAGACAATGCTTCTGACACCATTTTTAGGATAGCTCTTCCAAGATGGCCCTCATGGACTACCGTATCCGACCCAATATTCTCTATGGCTTTGAGATTTGGGGGTCCGGTTTGCTAGATTTTGATTGGGCCACAATCTAGAGAGTACATACCCTTCTCCCCCAACGCATCATTAGGTTCAAGCCCACCAGGGGATCCCGTACGGTGGGGGAAGGTGGTTTTCACCCAGCCCACCAGGGATCAAATCCCACCGAGACATGGCCCGCTGTGATAAGGCTCTAAGGGTAGACGCCCCCTAGATAGACTACCTCCCCTGGACAGGATTGGAGTCCGGGACGCCTCGGCCCTTGCTGAGTCACAAGTTTCTGGTATATCTGGCTTGCGGGCTGTTGGATATACCTGGGGTTTATAGTGGCAGCCGGCGGCTTTGAACCTAGGCCTCGCCCAGGTAATCCCGACGTGTTACCGATTTCCCTAACCTAAAAAAAAAATAGACCGTTCCTCAACACATCATCCTAGCAAAAATTGGTGCCCGACCCTTCTGACTTGATATGGTGTTTAGTTTGGTCTCTTTTCTACATAGCCTCCGTAGATTTATCGACACGACGACAAAGCGGGACCAATATCCATACTTGGCCTTCTATTCTTCAGAGACTACTACCTCATCTTGCCCTCCAAGACATGCTCAAGGTTGGTTTGTAGGAGTTTTGGTTCTCTCAGATTTCGTGGGCATTCAGATGGACCACTTGGCTACCTCGTACCTACTAAACAAGAACTGAACAAGATAATCAGAGATGACATTTACAAGCAATTTATATCGATTACTTCAGTTAACCCTTAAAACGGGTTATGCACTAAGATGGCTTTCTATTCTGAGCACTTCTTGGAGATGAGAGACAAACTCATTATTTGACTACAGTGTACCCTCTGCCCTTGGTTGCATGCTCTCTGCATTCCCCTCGACCAATTTAGAGTGGGCTCTCACAAACTTAGAGTAGAGACAAACCACCCAGATCAACCAATCTAATAGGATTTTTCCGTTGTGCCTTCTCCAAGAGATCGAGACAGAAGAGCATTTCATTTTTTGCTACCCCATCTACTACGAGATCAGAGAGAGGTTCTACTACCTTTTCAGGGGGTCTCAAACCCTCATCAGCTTCTTCAAATATCCCAACCAAAGTTGCTTGGATTTATACATGCAAGAGACCATTAAGCTCTGAGCTATTCTTTAGCCTTATGTTCAACTATATTTGGCCCAACAAATTACTTCCTACTTCACAGTGCTACCCTCCGGAAGGGGCACTAAGAGATAGTCTGATATCAACACAGTCATAACTTTTAGATTAGTGCACACCCACGAAACCCTCCATCCCTCATGATCTCAGCAACATGACAAGACCAGACCACCCCTCCCCTTGAGGTAGACGAGACCCCCCAAGCCTCATCGATGGGATACTTTTTCTCGACAACAACACAATGGGTGACCTATGTCTTCCACCAACTCTTCCTCTAGATAACATACTATCTTGAGTTTCCTTCATTCAACTTCAAATGTTAAGGGAGATGGGTCTCTTCCATAATAGACCTACTTCATTACTACCAGATCTTGCTCCTGGATCATTTACTCTTGTACATCTCCACCCCTATACAGCCTCTTGTGCCCAAGGTCGCGGATTCCTCATGTTTTCCATAGCATAGCATAAGATTTCATGCTCCAACCTAATTTACTTTCCTTTCTGTGTTTTGCTTTTTATAGGAGGCCATTTGGTACTCCCACTTTGTAATAACATATTTGTACTCAATAGTCTCAATGAGCTACTTTTGTGGTCATTAGTTGGACATTAATAAAATTATCTTTTCTTATCTTATCTACATAAAAGACCATCTTGGATCTCAAACCCCTAAAGGGGTATGATCCAAGTGACCTAGATATACTGCATGTAAATAATAAATATCCTTTTTAATAATCTCATCCATCTCCTATATATTAGGCAAGAGGTAACCAATGGCATCCAATGTTGAGCATAGGTTGTCATTGATGACAAACCATTAATGACAAAGGAATAATTTAAGTGGATGATATGGGCATTGGATGACATGAAGAATATGGCAAGAAGGACATGACTTGGGTCTTGGACCCACATTTGATGAGTCTGGATTTTGTTACTTGCATAGGAAGAAGTCCTCGACATATAGAAGATAATTCAAGGGTAAAGACAACACAAAATTGTGTTTGAAATATTCCAGGTCAGCCCAGCCCAAAAGAAATATAATTAAAATTAAAATAAAAAAAAATAATTACTTTTGAAAGTCTGCTCAAATACTATGGAAACCAAGTATAAATACCAAGTCAACGTTTCTCATTTTAGGTGGACAAAAAAAGAATTTGATTTAGCTCTGAAATTCGTATACAGCAGAGGTAGCCACAGTGAGGATGTAAAAAGTTTTTTTTAAGTTTTTCTCCTTCTAAATTTTGGGTCACAATCTGAGGAAATTCGGTGGTAAGGCCGTTTGTGACAGCTCTGAAATTTCTGAGTATATTTTGCAGCAGCTGAGTGAAGCAAGACTGTAGTAGTCTGCAATTCGTAAGGCTCTGAATTTTGCATAAAACTGAAGCAGCAGGCAGTTAATGAAGTGGAGAATTGGTGGGAAGATGTTCTGGTTTTCGGATAGAGATCACTGAGGAAGCAACAGACATACTGAGATAGAGGAGCAATGACGCAGCAGCAGCAAAAGTATTTGAAAGCTTTTCTTTTTAATCTTTTTTTTTGGGGTGTATACTTGCTAAGAAAATTCGGATGTTCTGGAGAAGCAGTAAATGTAGTTAGCAGACCCTTCTATAAGCTGTTTTTGAAAGATCTTGACATGTGAACTTAACTCAGATTTTGGCATGTACAGACTCTTTGAAAACATAAGCAGCAGACTTGTAATTTGTGAGCAGCAGACTTGTAAGTCTAATTAACAACAGAAAAGTGCTTTTACAGTCTGCTAGGACATCCAAAATTTCTGGGTTTAATTTATGTGCATGCATGAACCATAAAGAACCAAAAACAGTAATAACAGGTTGATCTCAGTGACAAGTGACTTGACAGATCAGATTGACTTAATTGCTGATTTATTGTGACATCATAACAACGTTGAAATGGACATGATGTATGTGAAGTAGATGGGTGTGAGCAGACTTGACATGACTGTGGATTCATTGATTTGTGATAGTTTGACACTCTGCATGAGGAAAACGTTGATGACATGATAGACTGAAGACATGACTGTGAAGAACAAATACATACTTGTATGCTTGGGCAGAATGAAGATAGGGCAGCAAACAAAATGATGATCTTCACAAAGACATGCTTGGAGATGTGGCTATGAACAGAATGATGATAAAAACAAATACTGATGATATGCATGGACAGAAAGATGATGGACAGAATTGATGAAGACATGGTGACTATGTGGAGTCTGGACAGAATGATGATGTGGATAATCTTGGACCAGACCGAAACATGTCTTGATGTAATTGATGAAATGTAATGTGACTAATGTGTGTATAATACAAGTAGGGGCCTTGTACTATTTTTCTTAGTTGGATCTAAGAAGAGACCAAGCCGAGTCTTGGAATAGAAGTTGGCGCTTCTGATTCAGTTGAAGCTGATTGAC
This sequence comes from Pseudotsuga menziesii, assembly GCA_001517045.1. Lineage (NCBI taxonomy): Eukaryota > Viridiplantae > Streptophyta > Pinopsida > Pinales > Pinaceae > Pseudotsuga > Pseudotsuga menziesii. The sequence goes on along the minus strand of LPNX010792745.1, from coordinate 575,128 downwards.
CCCACAGTTGTAGCCGTTTGAATCTAATATAATAAAGTTTACAAATTCATCTTATGAAGTGTTTGTGTTGTCTATGAAATTGATTGATGTTATTATATTTATGATGATCTTTGTTTTAGTAGCTAAAGAAAATTGAAATCGTAAATAGTGCTGGCCCACTGATTCACCCCACCCCCCTCTCAGTGTGCCATTGTGTCTAACATTCAAAGAGTACATGAACGAGGGGAGATGGTCTATCAATATACCAACTAACCAAAGGAAACAAGAAACCTTTAAATACCAACACTATGATCTCCTAGAAGGGGGGAGAGAGTAAGTGATGGCCTCCAAAGATTGGTAGGCAAGGTATGGATATCAATCTCTACCTGTCATTGAGTTAGTAAATATTTGGAGGTCATCTAGCTACTTAACTAGTCTGAAGACAGTGTCAATCCAAAAAGGGTGTGCCACAAAATCTTCCTAGATGATGGACTAGGGGACCATTCTCTTGCATTTGATGATGCGACGGAGTAAGAGAGCCTAAATTCTCTCAATACAAGCCCAATCCGACTCAAGCAAAAGCTCGACCCCATACGTCGCAACCATACAAAACTATGGGTCTAATGATGGAATCCATGAGGTCCAGTTTGGATGAGATGCCATAAAAGTGGTGTTAAAAATAATGTCTCTCTATAAGAGAAAGGGACCCATATTTTTTATTCACTCAGGGTCAAAGAACCTACCTCAACCTTAACCTAGGCCTCCAAAAATGAACCCCTAGATATGTCCAAGTACTATTAATCTCAACCTCCACCCCTTTGAAGTAAAAGTGGAAACATGAAAGGTACTTCTCCAAACAACGGTAAATCATCACCCTAGTTTTTCCTAAGGTTGACCATCAACACTCGAAGGTCACAAAATATTGCAAGAGCATCCTACTATCTTTATAGACCCTTAAGAGTGAAGGTTGCTACCCACCATTTTGTGTGGGTGCCCAAATTTGATTTTTATCACAAAAACATCTAGGGGTTACTTGTTGATGGACTTATGGTCGTCCTAGGTTTATTTTTTCCTCATGTTGTGATGACATTGATGATGTCTTAACATGTGGGTTTCCTAGTGTGATGATGCCTTAGACAATATGAACTTCATGATGTGCTTGGTAGCAGCTATGAGACATGGTTTTCCATGATGACTTGATTGACGATGTACTCTCATAGGGTGATTATTGGTGATTGTATGATGATAATGCATGTCACTTGCTCAGGCTTAGGAACACAAATAAGCCTACCTCTTGGATGAGCCCTTGTAGAGTACCTTTTATTTTCTTCAATTGGAGTCACCAGGAGAGACTTGCCAAGTTAGATCAAAACAAATCTCACCAAAGTACAAAACAAGAATGTACTTGAGCCACACGAAAGATCTTGGATGTACCTAAAAGATAAATAGATTCAACCCGGGAATCCCTCATTAATGGAACGACTTCACTATTCTCTGGGGTCCCCGACAAAGGTGTCAAAATGTTACCGCTCAAACTAGTAGGCCTAACACAACTAGCTTGTGTGGACCAGGGATAATGTTAGTAAGCTCAAGAGTAGAGTAGACCCAAATGTCACCAGAGTCTAACCTCTCAACACTTCAAGTAGCTCCAAAACCCAGGGGGAGACCCTAATCAACCAGCAACAAACCACAAATACCTCCCACCAAACCCTAAGGGCTTTGATCAGTGCCTTATCGGAGTCGAACAATATTAAACAAGACACAATAATCATACAATAATGGAGCTATTTACTTTATCACAAAACTCAATAAATGTCACGCCTTTCAAGGGAATTTTATGCTTCCCTAGACAATATCATGCTTCCTAGGCAATTCTTTGAAAAGGTGCACTCTTAAGGGAAAGAGAATAACTACACTAGGGTGCACTTTTAGGGTAGACAAGAAATACAAAACAGCTAGCATTTACCTCAATTTCAATGGTTTCATGTATCCCAATGCACATACTTAGAAGAGGATGCCTGGATGCCCTCTAGAGTTTGTGGATAATACCCTAGGGCAAAATTTTAGGGTGGACCAAGAATACCACATCACATGTATTTTTGGATTTTTGAATTTATTTAGACTTTTAGCGTTTTTCTAGCAATATACTATTTTTATATGTTTTTTGCATAAAATAAAAACATGTAAAATTGATAGAGGGTTGAAAGATAGGGTATTAGATTCTTCTCTCAAACCTTAGGGCTAATAGAGATCGAGGCTAATGTCCCTCCACTTAAGATGGCGTTCAACTAGGGCTAAGCTAACAGCCTCCTAAACCCTAATTAGGGCAAATAGAGAATTCCCAGGGCCTGGTTTAAACAATGGAGAGCTCGTTTGTAGGATGGTCTCCTCAAGCAAGTTGACAAAATATTAGCAAAGAAACCCTAACTTAGTCCAAAACACTTCAAGAACAACGTTAAACTAGGGTTAGGCAAGATCTCACCAAATATTTACCAAAGAGAAAGCAAGGTTGTGCCTTAGGTTCCTCTTGGGCACAAGGTAGAACAACCATTCTAGCATCAACTTAGCTTGTGACAATCAAACCCTAGAAACCCTTCCATTCATCCTTCAAGCAAGAAAAAAGGCATCCAGGAGAGGTGAGCACTAGCTCAATAGTTCCAATATACCAAGAGAAAAAAGAAAAGAAAAAACATGTTTGAACCCTTGTCCATCAATTACAAATGAGGTGAGGTTTCCTTATTAATATGAGACTACTCTCAAACTTTTACAAATTCAAGCCTACAATGTTAATGACAAATTATAAAGTTTAAGGTTAGTGCACCCACAAAATGGGGACTAAACCACACAATTACATAAAATAAGAATAAAATGTTCAATTAGGCTCCACAAGTGCAAGGTGAGCCAAAAGGAGGGCATCATGCTCCAACTAACCCCAACAGATGCTTTTCCCTCAACACCCTCCTTAACAATGTAGGTTGCTTCTTTAAGGAATAACGTCATGGGTCTGGAGACTAGGAGGAGGGGTTTTGCATCACAATAATAGGTCCAAGTTGGAAAAATGAAGTGTGCTAAGATGGGTATGACAACCCTTACACACGCAATCACCTCCACAAAGCAAAATATGACTGTGGCCATGTGTCCCAATGATTTGTCTTGAGGGCACCAAACACCCACCCAAAGGGTAGTCAACAAAGCCACAAGGCCAGCACCTTCTTGAGGTGGAAAACAAGGGGACCTGCCATGACCTGATCAAGTGTGTTTAGCCCGAAAATCAACACTCCACACAATATAGCCTCAAAACTCGCCACCACAAAGATCCATTGCAAAGATTACTAGGTAAGTTGGTCATGCTTGGAGTTATTGCTACTATTTGACCCTAACTCACCGTATATCCATATTTTGCGTATTTCCAAATATGTGAAGCAAAAGGATCCAACTTCAAACTTTCCCATTGCTAAATTACTTAAACAGAATAGCTAAGTCAACCCTATGGTGAATTTTGCAGTATGGTAAGTTTGCTAAAAGGCCTAAATCCAGTCGCTGCATGCAAAAAAAGGCATAAAGTAAAAGCTGGTTGTGTTAAGGATGGAAAGCAAGAAACTTCAGTCGAGTTTATCCATGAATTAGTATGTACTATGTAGTGAATTCCTCTTGCCTTGATGGGAAAATGCGCTGGAAAGGAGAGATAGGACAGTTGTGTATGCAAGGAAAAGGTGCCATAGTCAAAGCAGCACATAAGTAGAGGAAAATATAGAATAATGCTGTGACATCAGCTGACACACATAAACAGCAAGTGCAGGAAGGATTCCAGCAATACCATTTCCACATTACAGCTGCCAGTTTGTGAATGATACATTGTCTGGAAACAATACTAATTCGACCAGCTGATTGGATACTATCATGCCATTAGAAACAGTGCGCTGGGGTAACAATTGTGTTAATTGCAATTAATATTACATAGCCAAGCAAAGTGGCAGCAAATATAATATCATTTTAAGAGAGATGAGTTGGGAAAAAAAAAGAAGTTGTTGGGTAGTGAAGAAACAGCAAGAAAAACACTCTCAAACAGGACAAAAACTCCTCTAGACAGCAAACTAACCACAGTGACTTCCACGCAAGACTTTTGGGCTGTTGATCTGATTTATTTCCTCTTTTCCTGTAGTAAGTGCAATTAGGTTAGAGGAGATGAGACTTCTTTATCTACAGATTTGAGAGACAGTTTATTCTCTTCACAGTTTTGTAGCAGGACAACTCCTTTCTCTTTCATTCTCCAGACCTAACACCACTACCTCCACTACAAGCAAGGAGATCCATGGCAGCCTGTCACCTGCGATTCACTATGATAAAATCAATCTCTTCAGTAACAGGTGATTTGGTCCAATTGTGCTTTAATCTAGCTTCTTGAATCTATTGGTTGTCAATGGTCATTGGTTAAACTGTTTTGCAGTATTATGGTTAGTTTATGGTGCACTTATTTTGTTTTATCTTCACCTAAGACGCACATTCACTTCACTCGTTTCCATTAAATTGTTGTTACACCTATCTCTAGGATCTAATCTCAATCACTCTAGAGTCTAAATTGTTATTAAGACTTATCCTCATTCTTGACTATTTATGGAGAGCCCAAGAGTGGATCTTTTGTGTGTTGATTGTCTTGAACTTTGTGCAGATTTATTGATTAGATGGCAGCAAACACCTTTTACAAACACCCCCCTCAGACTGGAGAGGCACCAATCCGAACCGAAAGGATTTCCAACCATGACTAGAGTTGGTTTGCCTAGACTTATTAGGTGAATCTGCCTATGCAGATTGGCATGATAACGTGGTGACTATAACAAAATAGCGACAATTGAAATACATATCCAAACGATAGGAAAATACATAAACAAAAAAGCTCTAAATGGCATCTAGAGTCCAAAAATAAGCATATGATAGTCTACAATCAAATCAAACAACATAACCATTTGAATATAGATCCTTTACATTGTTTCTAGAGCCATACGTAGCTCGACATCTTGACTCGATACCCTTAAAATTTCAACACCGTTCTCTGTATCCTCTGGCGGTGGAAGGAGATGCACCAGTACAAAACTGATCAAATCGGACAGTTTTCACCAGCTTTGTTTTGAACCATTGTTCTAATGAGTTCTTCCCAATTCAGAACAAAAATGATCCATTCCAAACGAAAACCCCCCAAAACCAGTCTGGCCGATTGTTTCTACCGGTTGCCATAACATCGATACACACTAAATATGTTGTTTCACATGTGTTCTGTTTTTCTTATCATCGATATACCAATCATATGTTGTGTCGCATGTGTTCCATTTTTCTTAGCATGGCTAGGATGGATGTCTTACTCTAAAAATGGAAGACAAGTATGAATGTTCAGTAGGCAATGCGCTTCTCATACTCTTATCTATTCTAGATTAACACCCGAGAAATGAAGCAGATACAAAGTAAACATGCATCGATGAAAGCAATCTATTTCCTCTTTCTTCCCATAAACATCTCTCTTATATAAAATATAGAACAAATAGCATGTATAAAATCATTGTTTTTGCACCACACCTAAAATTAGGCAAAACAATGTAAATACTTTGAAAATACCTTTTGGGCCCATATACACAAAGCGATAATCTGAGCAAGACACATCACATTCACCACCTTCATCAACACCCTGAATGTCATGGATGCGATAAGTGTCCAGGTATAAGTTAAGCCAATCATCTAAGAAGAACGCTGGAGTAGTGTATGCATTGTAGTCAGGATATTCCTGTGAGCCGACAAAATAAAATATAAAGTTAGAAATAGTATAAACTTTGAAACCTGAATTGGACAAAGGCCTGATTTTTAAGGAAGAGCAATGATAATGTGTGATGCAGGTTTAAGCAATAATTACTTGATAGGCTAAAAACCATAAGATATGTCAATGGAGATGCACAGTAACACAAAATATGGAAGAACAACTAACATGCTAACCATTGCCATCTACATTGACCCTATTTTGCTGATTTTGAGGGACAACTCCATCTATTCTTCATGCCAAATTTAAAAGCAGAAGGGCGCCTTCACTTGAAGACAATCTAGCTCTCCTATCTTCATGATTATCAGCTCTATTTTCAGCATACATGAAGCACTCCAAATGGTGTTTTATTTGTTGATTTCAAGGGATCAAATGATTCAATTTTTATGACAATTTTTTCAGAAAGAGGCGTGCACTTCTTGTAGTGATATTGTGGGTGTCTCTTCATCTGAACTTAAGCATAAGAAGGGTACCTTCTATAGGTGCTATTGGGACTCCAAGTTGGATTTTGGATGAAAATACAATTGGTTCCAGATTTGCATGACTAGGGCGTTCCAGCTAAGGATATAATGGGCTTATCTTTATGCCAAATCAACCTCGACTGGAAGCACTATTTTTCAAGGAGTTTGGATTTAAAAGCAAGGAAAATGAAAGGAGATGGATTTGCTTGGTTGTTTTCTGGTCCTCTTTCTCTCACTTTCTCACCTTCTACTTGACTCGTTTTCATTCTGTTAGAATTTTGACTTACAAGCAATTATGTTAGACTTACATTCTTTTAGCATTTCACATCATAATAATTGCATGCATAAGGATCACTGAAAGAAAGGCATTCAATAGTAAACACAAGGACACAAAACTTCTCCTCTTCGAAACCCTTCAAAGGAAGAAAACCCAGCAAACTTCTTCAGTATATATTCATCAGCAAGTACAATGTCAATTCAGTACAACAAAGAGATAAAACTCTTTCACAAAGAGATCATGATAATAACCAAGATAAGAAAACCCAAGATAAGAAAACCCAAAGATAAGATATCTCCACAAAGTAGGTACTCTTCCTTCTCTAGCGAGCTTGAGTGAGTGAGTGTGTATCCAAATGAGGAGTGCGCCCTCCTATTTATACTCTTTTCTAGTTGACTTTTCCACTAACTAGGGCAGATTTACCCGATGACTAGGGCAGTTTTACCGAATGATTTATGTGGGGCCGACTTGACTATTTTCACTTGAATTCTTTTAGGGTTTTACATGATCAATTACAACATGAATATTTCCTGAAGGATGTACAATAAGAAATTAGAATATAACAAGAATTTATTCCGAAGTTACATAATCTTCAACACTCCCTCTTAACAAGGAAGATATTCTTCTCATGCGATCATCATCACTACTGCTGCAACTTTGTACTCTGACCATTGACTTCTGACATCTCTCAAATCTATACATCACTAGAAGTTATCCACGAGCAAGTCATCATCTCAAACATGTATCAGTCACGATCACACATCCGGGGGCATCACAATAGCAACACGTCAGCGAGCCAGGAGCACACATTACGTCAATACAGGGTTTCATCTCATCACACATATCCAACTGGATACACAGCTCAATTGGATACGCATACTCAGTTGAATACGCATACTCGAATGGATACACATACTCGGTTGGATACGCATACTCAATTGGATACACATACTAGGTTGGATAAGCAAACTTGACAGGATACACATAAAAAGTATGGCCACGCTCTCCAGTCATTGCAAGTATGGTCACTCTCTCCAACCATCATAGTATGGTCACGCTCTCCAGTCATCACAAGTATGGTCACTCTCTCCAACCATCACAAGTATGGTCACGCTCTCCAGTCATCACAAGTACGGTCACTCTCTCCAACCATCACAAGTATGGTCACACTCTCCAGTCATCATAAGTATGGTCACTCTCTCCAACCCTCGTAAGTATGGTCACTCTCTCCAATCATCACAAGCTGGTCATGCTCTCCAATTCACTAGATACGCAGCTCGACTGGATACGTATACAACAATAGGGTCACTCTCTCCAATCACCACGAGTATGGTCACTCTCTCTCCAGTCCTCATGAGTTGGTCACTCTCTCCAGTGCACACAAACATACTAGCTCTAATTGGATACGTAGCTCGATTGGATACACATACTCAACTGGATACGCATACAACAGTATGATCACTCTCTCCAGCCATCACAAGTATGGCCATTCTCTCCAGTCCTCGTGAGCTGGTCACTCTCTCCAATTATCACAAAGACTAGTAATACATGCCCGTAAATGACCACCTACTACTATCACATCATCCGCTACATACCCGAAATCGTATATCGGACTCATCCCTCCCTCTCACGAAGGACATCTCTTTGCATCACACCAAGCTTGTCGCTGAAGCACTCAAACTTCACTCTCAATAGAGGCTTGGTCAACACATCGGTTGTCTGCTCATCGGAGTGTAGCAGTTGAACTATCAGTCAGAAATTTGCCCTCTTTGGTCAAATCCGTTTTTGGTTGAAGTGTGGGTTATCTATTGGTTGGGTGATCATTACGAGGGAGGATGAGCCACCTCACCCCCCCTCATTACTCCAACACTCAGTTACAACTCAGTTGCAGCTCAGTTCAACTCCAAATCATCATGCCGAGGTCATTCAATTACTTTGGTGTTACTCTTAGTTTGGTTTTAGGGTTTTAGCCTCTTCTCTTTGTATAAATAGAGGCTCTTTGAGCTCTATTAGGGATGGAACTTTTCGGTTAAAGTTACTCTGAGAAAATTGTATCAAGCATTTTGCTTTGGCTTTGTTAATAAAGATATTCGACTTTGGAGGTCTATGGGCTTTTGATTGTGCTGGATTCCTCATGGTTGAGGTGATATTGTCTCTAACTCATCTCATTTAAATACTTGTATGTGATTAAATATTTTGCTAGCTCAAGAAGGCCATTGTTGGCATAGTAGAATAGCCATTTGTAGTTTCAATTTGGTTATTTATGCAAAGTAAATCGATATTTTGATGGACATGAGTAGTAAGTAATACAAAATGTTGATCTTGATTTGATTTGCCTAACATATTAGCATATATTTTATCTCACTTCTTGTTTTAAGTTTTGATGTGATTCAGGCTTCACAGATTGTAGAAGGGTGTGAGCTCAGCTGCTTCTATCCCATGCTTCATAACAATCATTTGAATTTAACATTTTTAATTGCAGGACCTACAAGGTTCGTCATCTTTTGCTTCAAAAAGAAAGCTGGGAGTAACTCTCTCTCTCTTGTGTTCCATCCACAAGATAATGTTCTTTTGGTTACCGGTTACTTAGGAGGCACTAGTTTACTTCTTCCAATCCTTAGGCTTTCTTCCCATTGCCTTGTTTGGCTTGCCTTTCCTTCTTCTTCTTCGCTGCCCTCTTTTCACATTACTTTGCAGCCCTCTTTCTTCCCTTGGGACAATCCTCTTTTTCCTTGGTTTTCACCCCTTTTTCTAGATTTGGACAGCCCTCTTTTTCTTCTTTTTGGACAGCCTTCTTTTCACTTAGTTCGCTGCCCTCTTTTTACCTTTGGACAGCCCTCTTTTTCACCTTTAGGATAGCCCTCTTTCTACCTTTTCTCTCTCCCTTTTTCTTGGTTTTTCTCCTCTCTCTTTCCTCCTCTTTCATCGTTGGTTTTTACCCCTCTTTCAGAGTCTAGTTTGTAGTTTTTTGTCTTTAAAATTTTGATTAATGCATAACGTTTGAACTGTTCAAAGCTCTTATTTGTAGGAAGAATCGAGAAAAGCCCAAAGGCCTTGAGCAAGCAAAGGAGCAAACAAGAACATAAAGACAAAATTTCCCTCTTCTCTCCATCCCTTTCTCTCCTTGTTCTTCCAAGACAAAGGCAAAAAAGCAAAGCCATCAAAGTTGTAAAAATTAAATAAAAAGCGAGTGGGATTATGGCTCCCACACCCTTCTTCCCCCATTTGGGGGAAGCCTGTATCGTCTCATTGTCATGCTTTTCATTTTTTGATTTAAACTGCTAATGGTAGAATAGGGTAGGATAAGTTGCTTAATCACAATCAGGTAGTGCATGTTTTGATTAATTTATTCTCCGTAGAAAATGAAGTAAAAGTTGTGTTTTGATTGTTTAATTGAACGTGGTATAATTTCTCATTGTATACTTACCCCCTTGCTTTCCCGATTAGGGCCCTAAAAAGCCTGAAAGAGACTCTTGGGTAGTTAGATTGTTTATGTTTTATTTCTTTTTTTTAAGTTTAACAATCTAAGTAAGACTCTTGAACTTGCAGTAACACAAGTCAAGAGCACTCTCTATCGGAGAGCATTGATAGAACTACATACCCCTGCATTAGGCATCTTAGATTAGCTAAGTCTCTTGAACCACTGTCATATGACGGGGTCAAGAGCGCTCTCTGTCGAAGAGTCCTAATTAATTAATTTAATAAAACTTGCAACACACACCCCTTAATTAATTAACTTCGTTCTCTCCTTGCCGGAGTATGCTTTGACCGATCTCAGATCGGAGTACCCAAAAACGGCACTGGATCTTTAATCTTGCAAAAGTAACTTAATAAAACTTAAAACCCCGTAACCAACGCACTGGCATTGCAGATAACCTTCTAAAGTACTTCCTAGTAGAGGTGTCGAAACTCCGATGTCTAAGCTTCTCAGCTCGCTGGTCAATCTTTGCGATACCAACCTGGGATACTGGGCGGGCCCGACATGTCTTCAACGGAGTGAACTTGAAATTTTCTCACGGCTTTTGACAAACCTTCGTTGACACCCTAATCAAGAGCACATAAAATTCTTAAAACCTACCAAGAGCACTCGCACAATTTAATACTCACTAGTTTGATTTCTAGACTTGCTGTTAATTTATTTGCGCATTGCAGTACTCTGACTCCATAAGGCACTAGTCGATTATTTTGCATAATTGTTATATTTGGATCAATTGTCTTTGGCCTGTTTAATTTTTATCTCTGAATGCATCTTCATAAAGTCTTGAATTATTGTTTATCTTTTAATTCTCTTGATAGCAACGTGGATTGCTTTATCTTATGTGTCAAGTTCATAATAAACAAACACATTCAATCCCTATAACTCCTAAACAACACCCATCCGCATCTGCAACCTTTTAAAAACACTTTAACAACTTAAGAGACATCGAAACTCTTTTGTAGGGACTGCCCCCCTTGGCTTCGTTAGGAGTTAGCCTAAACGGAGGAGCTAGGAGTAGGTGACAGTACCTAGCTCTGTGCTTGCCCCCAAGGTCACACCTCTCCCACTTTCCTAAGTGAGGAGGAAGCTTTCGGAAAGTTTTTGCTGCTAGTGTGCAATCGACAGATAACAGCGCCCATAGAAAATGAAAATGCGAAACGGTGTTTCTTAACATATGTAAAGAGGGCAAAAGCAATAAAATGCTAAAATACCCCTTGAAGGGTATAAGGAAAGGTCCAAAAAAGCAATGGTTAAATATATGTTGACCTTATAAATTTGAATATGTCCCGGATGAAAGCTGCGATTAGCTGTGCTTTTAAGCACTGGTGAAGTCCCAAAAGGGTCATATAGGCCAAAAAGGCCATGGAAATAAAATTGATGATCCTAATGAAACTAGATCATGCTTGATGTAGTCATGATGCCTAAGTTGAATAAGCACTCTCTAAACAACTCAACTATTTGTGAGGCACTGCCATTCCATGTGTTGTTGTTTGTCCGACATTGGTTTTAGTGAGTGTTTCCTTTCCATATCCAAAGTGTCATGATGTTAAGTAGGAAGTCATCATTTGCCCTAGCCTAATAAATTTCATCCTTCACTAGCAAATTGACTACAACTATGAAGTGAGTATAGTCCTGAAAGTCTAGTCTAAGTAATAATAAATAAAGCCTTATATATGTATTTGGTTGGTGTACCACCAGTGAAATGACTGCTACTTGTTGTGATTGTTGCTTAAATGAGTTGCAGAGCGTGTATTAGCCTTATAACACTTGCAGCAGATGGATAATAGTCTGAGTTATATTATTGGTATCTGATCATTTACAGATGGTTATATTGTCTATTGGATATGGTTGACGATCAGGTAGAGACCTAAGAAGGGTATGAGTACAACCTAGATGGATTTGGACTCTCTGAGTCTAATGAGACAGTTTATTTTCAGTTCCGGGCACTTGCAGAAATGATCAGGCTCATTTTACCTTTCTGATGCAGTTTTGCTTCACAGGATGATGTGTCTGAGCAAGGAGATTTTTTATTTGGATCTCCTAGGGCATTGTATGGAACATAGGGGTGCAACCACTTGTTTGTACCATAGTACCCCCATCCCAAAGAGCCTAGTGGGCACAGTTTGACAATGCAGGCACCCTAGGAGGCTGTTTTGGCAGGTTGATGTTTCCCAAGGCAGATTAAAAAATGATTAAATGGCTATTGAAGAAATCGATTTGGGCTACTGAGGCAAGGAAATGACATGGGATGAGTCATGATGATGAGAGTGATGTCCTCCACACCTTCTCCAGCAGTTGCAGCACCTGATTGGGCCCACACCTATTTTTGGGCATTTTTATACTATTTTTTGGAGCTTTTGGGAGGCTCACGATTTCCTCAAGGAGGCACAAAGTCAAAGAATTAAAATATTATATTATTTTATTGTGCCATGGGGACACCCAGAGGGAGTTAGTCAACACTCCATGGACCCACCATGTGTTTCATTTATTTCTTGTTGAGTGGGGTACCCTCTTGTTGGGTGTTTTAGTCCACTTTGGTACTTTATGGTTATATTGATCCATGTATTGTATGTTGAGCTCATCTCAACCATTGATTAGAATATTTTATCTTTTAATCTTAGCCACTCGTTTTGAAAGTGGTTAGGATTCGGTCATGATTGTGGTTCTCTCATTTCTATTTAAAGGAGAGAGCTTCTCATTTGTAAGGGGTCTTTGGCTCTTGGATCTTAATAATAGAAATATTTTTCTGTAGATATTTTCTGGATCTGCTTTGCATCTGATATTCTCAAATGGTGATTGGATAGTCTTCTTCTTCCTAGCATTGTGGAAATTCATGTGAGATCTATATTTTTTTTGCTATCATTGTCTTGTCTACAGGAGGGCGTTTTGGCTGGAGCGTTTTTACAGGGGGACCTCAACTCATTCGGTTATCTTCGTCTTGAATCAGGGGGTTTTCATTAGTTTCATTGTGATCTATGATTACTTCTTTTTACTTTCCTATAGCATTTAGTTTCTTTATCTTGTCTTAGCAAATCTGATATTGTTGACGTTTGCTCATGCACGGTAGGGGGCGCATTGGTGGCTTGGAGCTTACATCTGTCATAGAAATCACTTGGATCTTCTAGAATTGATCGAGATAGCAATGATCATCACTGTTAAGACTTCTACAAGCATTTCCAGGTACGATCCAACAGGTAATTCTCTTCTCTTTAACAGATCTGAATCCATTGTACCTGTTTTCCTTCCATTTTTCTGAAAATTCTTAAAATACTAAAAAACCCTTAAAAATACTAAATCCGAGAACCGTCCGATCTTTGGCCAAACCACTGTTGGGTTTCATAGATGGGGCCTCCCCTTCACTGAATCTACCGCAACGCTGGTCAAATTCCTGCTGGTTTGACCTAGACCTAAATTTTGGTCTGAAAACTGCATTGCGCCCCCACTAAAAATTTGACCTGCTAGGGTTTTGACTTTTTCTGATTTTTGACTTCATAGACTGATAGATCGGGTCCCACACAATCCAAATCACCCCCAACACTGTCCAGATTCATGACAGTGTGACCTAGATCTGAGTTTTAGACTGAAAACAGCCCTAGCGCCATCACTGAAAACTGGACCTTTTCGGAGTTTACTGTTTCTGAAATCTGACAGGCTAGGCTGATAGATCAGGTCCTGAGCACTCCAGAACACCCCTAACGCTGAGCTAGATTCAGCCTCCTTGCCCTAGATCTGAAGAAATCAGTTTTTCACCCTCTCATCCTCAATCATCAACTTTGACTTTTTCAAGATCTGATTTTTTCCAATTTTCTCTAAACCAAGTGTGTAGATCAGCCCCTCCTGGTCCCATTTCACCTTCAACGCTGGGCTGGTTGTCTGTTGGTGGCCTGAGATCTACAGATCTGTCTTCTCCAACCCTAGAGCTAGCCTCCCTTGACTGAATTTCTACCCAAACTGAGCCATCTAAACCAAAACACTTATCTGGGTCCACAGATCAAGGTCTACCCTACGTGGGTTTACCTCAACGCTGGGTGTATACTGACTCCATTGCCCAATGCACGAAAGGCACTGATCTCCCATCCTTGGCGCTAGCCCTGAATTAATCTCTTCCCCTTGAAATTGGTTGTTCCTTGATGACTCAGATCACACCAGTTCACCTTCTTCATTGAGTCTGTCAGCCAGATACTAGATAGTCTCGACTATTTTCCTGCCCATCCTGCCTCGGTTACCTTTCCCAAGGCAGAGATCATCTTCTTTAGTTGTTAGTACCAAAACCCTAGATCTAACCATTTCCCCAAAGGTCATCCAATTACTGCTTTGGATCAGCCAATACATTGCTGAGGTCCTGATCCATCCAATGAATCCTACTGTAGATCTAGAGTTTCTGAACACCTTACACCTTACGTACCTCAAAGTGCTTTTGATTGATTATGGTTTCTAGGTCTGATCTCTCCTGTCAGGGGCAGATCCGGGTCTCCCCCGTTGTTGTCTTGGACTTAGATAACATAAAGCAAAAATTGCCTTGATTGATGTGACAACCATCCATTTGGGAGTCTAGCCAGTCTTGGTTCCACCTCCCAAGTTGCTTTCCCCTCTACCATCCATCCTAGATCCATCACGCATAGGCAACTACAAGGTTGGTGATAACCAAGCTTGAAAAAATCGCCGAAAAATTGGCAAAAATCAGTAAAATCGCGATTTTTTCCTCAGGCCGATTTTTCGCCGAGGAAAAATCGCGATTTTTTAAAAAATCGTGGAGGCGCGATTTCTTAGAAAAAATCGCGATTTTTGAGGAAACAGCGCGGGTCGAGGGAAAAAAGCGCCCAGGCAGGCAATCCGCGACCTAGTAAAGGGAAAACTTGGTTTTTTTTTTCTCATTTGGCAAATGAGCTTGTTGGAAGTGGAGGAGAAGGACTTGAGGAGACCACCAACACCTTTGGAGGCTTTCAAACACCATTTAGCATCTCAACCAAGGATTTTTGTGGAGCAAGTGTTGAAGGTATGTGCATTTTATCCATTGTTTTTCTATCTTTTGCAATGGACTGTTTGAAAGATTTTTTGCATATTTGTTTTACTATTTCGTTGCCTATTTCTTGTCTATTTCTTTGCTATTTGTTTTTACTATTTTGCCATTGATTTCCATGCCCCAAAAAATGAAAAACAGTCCCAATGTAAATGGGGGTTTTAAAAAATTAGAATGGAAAATAGCATGCTTGTTTTTTTTACTTCTTAGCCACCATCTTCTTCTTATCTTTCATGGCTTAAAATCTAAATTTAGAGGTATGATTTTTTAAGCTAGAACGTTGCTATTATTTTCCAATGGAGTTTAATGTAATTTTTTTTTTTTTGGTGCCCTAGGGTTGCATTTGAGTTGAAGGCTTGAAGCATTCCAAATTTCCAATTGCAAAAATGCCAAAGATATTGGACCCATTTTGGCAGTATGGTGAGCCCCAGGATGGCAACAATAGGCAAAATTTGACTTGCAAATTATGTGGGCGTCACATGGCGGGAGGGGTTAACAGGTTGAAATACCATTTAGCCAAACTACCTGGCCATGATGTTGGCCTTTGTACTGCAGTGACTCCAGAAATCATGAGAGCTGCCCATGATGCCATCCATGAAAAAATGAGAAAGAAGAATGAGATCGCTACAAACAAAGCTGAGCTTGCAGCTTTTGGCCAAGCAAGAAGTTTAGGTGCATCTATATCTACCACTATCGGTGAGGGTAGTGGGAGGGGCTCCACAGCTTCACCTCGTGGGAGGGCGGGGCACACATCCCATTATGTTGGACCAGGCTCACAACCTTCTATCAAGTCAGTTATAAAGAAATCAGAAAAGGTAGAAGCGGACAGGGTAATGGGAAGGTGTCTTTACTGGAGTCACATACCTCTTAGCATTGTTAAAAACAATCCATTTTGGCAGCTGATGTGTGATGCCATTGCAGCAGTTGGCCCAGGTTATAAAAGTGCCACCTTTGAGGAGTTGTGGGGCCCAATCCTTCAAGCAGAAAAGATGGACATCGGTGCTAGGTTGGCAGAGTTCAAGCAGTCATGGGAGAGCACTGGATGCACAGTCATGTCAGATGGGTGGACAAACGGTAAGGGTAGAAGCCTTATCAACTTCTTGGTACATTGTCCTAGAGGTACCATGTTTGTGAAATCAGTTGATGCATCGGCACATGTAAAAGATGCGGCACTTTTATGTGAGTTGATGGATGGGTTCATCCAGGATATTGGGGTGCACAATGTTGTGCAAGTTATTTCAGATAATGCAGCTAATTATGTGGCTGCTGGCAGGATGCTTATGGATAGGTATCCCTCTTTGTTTTGGACTCCATGCGCTGCTCATTGCATTGATTTGATGTTGGAGGATATGGGGAAAATTCCCTTTATCAAGGTGGTGATTGATCAAGCTAGGGCCATCCCTAAGTTCATTTACAACCATGGTTTTGTTCTTAGTCTCATGAGGAGGCACACCAAAAACAAGGAGTTGAAGCGTCCTGCAATCACGCGTTTTGCCACCACATTTATTACTCTTCAGTCTTTGCTTCAATGTCAGTTTGGGTTGAAGCAAATGTTTGTTTGTGATGAGTGGCGTGATTGTGCTTACAGCAGGAGAGAGGATGGGAAAACCATTGCCAAGCTGGTGTACACTGATGCCTTCTGGGAAGGAATGGAGGAAGTGTGCTCGGTTAGTGAACCTTTAGTGAGGGTTTTGCGACTTGTTGATGGTGATAAGCCCCCA
>LPNX010792745.1:440878-557956 GCA_001517045.1 Pseudotsuga menziesii | reverse complement strand
CGAATTTACGGAAATTTGCCATCATAATCCTTAGCCAAACCTGTACAGCTTCGGGATGTGAGCGAAATTGGAGTGTATTTGAAAAAATACATGCAAAGAAACGGAGAAGGTTAGAAACTTAGAACTTAGAATTTGAATTTTGAACAAAGCAATTGCATTTAAATGTTTATTGCAATTTATGAATCTACGATCCTCTAGACTCTAAATTTTTTTTATTACCCTCTTACAGGTTGGAGTTCACACGTCTTAATGACTTGGTGTATGTTCATTACAACCTTCGCTTGTGGATGGCACAGATACAGAAAGAACCTGATGCAAATGCCATCTCCTTGGACAATATTGATATATTGTCGAAGTGGAGGGTGGAGATTGAGACTCCTATCATGGAGGAGGCACCTGCATGGCTAGAGGAGGCGCAAGAGGAGGGGCAAGTGGAGGAGGAGGAGGAGGAGGAGGAGCAGGAAGTGTTTGGAGGCACCATGGAGGCATCGCCACCACCTTCTGCACCGCTTGATATATCTAGTCCTCCATCCATCACTCAACGTCGAGTATTAGATGCAGGCTCAGGGCCTTCTATTGCTACTTCTAGTGCTAGGGGCAGGCCTAACAAGAGACCCATGATATTTTCCCGTAAAAGGGGAAGAGGGCATTGATATTAGATAGCTAGATACTAGTTTTCCTCAGATACATTTATATATGTTATGTCATTTTGTATTGTTTAAACTTTATACACTTTTGAGTCCTTGATTGGACAACTATGATGTTTCAGACTTTCAGTATCAACTTTGATGTATCGTTTTATATTTGGCATGACTACATGATGATGATATATATCAGTGCTTTCTTCATATTTATGTTCCAATATGTTTTTCTGATGTTATTATTGCTTTATATGTTTAAAATTCTAAAAAAAATGCATGTATTTTCTATTTTTTAATGTTTGCCGACTTTTGCCGATTTTTCCCGATTTTTTCGCCGATGTTACCGAGAAGTTGTAATCAAGACCCTCGCCGACTTTTTGCCGAGGCCGAGTTTTGCAAAATTGGTGATAACAGTCATCTCTCATCAAATAGGTCTATAGAGATGAACTTCTTGCTCTCAAGGTCACTGGATACCAAGATCCTTCATCTCGAACTCTGTTGTAAGTTCCCTCTTGCACCCATCTATGAGCTTCTTGTACTCTATAAGCAACCATCTTCAACCTTCTAGCAAAGGTTGAAATATACATCACTCTAGGTGATCCTCAAGCTCATCATGTAACTGTATGTCTTGTCGTACTATGCCCTGGGTGCCTTATGGGCCTATACAAAGCCTTCTTCAATCTGCACACATGATTCTCTATAGGGAGTCCTGAATTCTAGGGTTGCTCAATATAAACTTCTACTTCGATTTACACCATCTATCTAACGTAATATCCATCACTGAAGATTTGATAGAAGTGTGTCTGGCCACTAGAGCAAACGTCTCGTAATAATCGACTCCCTCTTTCTAAGAGAAACCATGAATCTTGCTTTGTACTTCTGTAGAATCCTTGATCTTGTAAATCTACTTGAGGGTTACTACTGAATAATCATCACTTGTTCTTTAAAACAAGTCTCATCATCCTTCTCTTGTAGGTCATACCACACGTCTTTCCTACGAGTCAATATTAGTCATATGATTAGTAACAATTTATAATCATCAAATCATATTGACATTTTAATGACAATGCATAAATCACACAGTGATGTAACCATCTTAGCCAATGCTTCAACACAACATTCATCCATATCTCATATACACACGATAACTTTGTAGATGTCTTCCATCTCTACTAGAATATACTATAAAGAGCATGCACTGCTCCCAGCATGTCAGCAAAGAGGTTTCATTCTAGATAAGCAATAATACCTCATGGAATGTTGTGCAGCACCATACGCTACTTACCCATTACATGCATATTAGTAGTATATTGTTCATCAATGCATTCACTATAACATGCATAATACACTTCCTAATTCTAGGAACATAAATATGCATACAATTGTTGTGAACAATATCATTTAAATACTTAGAGATTCAAGAAATAATTCAAATACTTATCTTTGTTTGTTCGGTTGACTTCCTCTTGATTCCTGGCTCCTTGTAGTAATTACTAGTCTCTGACGGCATACTCTACTCCATCGTCTGATTCTAAGGACTTGTGTCCATCTTGCTCACGATCGGCAATGCTTTGTAATTCAAATGAGCAAGTCTTCATAGTTCACTCGGTACTGTGTATTGGTGTTGAATCTGAGCGTCCCTTCTTCTTTAACACCAATCACGAATGCATCATTAATGGTCTTTCCTTTAGGCCACATCAGAACTTCTCCATCAACGAAGGAAACTCTAAATCCCTTCTTATCCAATGTTGAAATGGATAGGAGGTTCTTCTTCAAACAAGGTCCATACAACACGTCCTTTATCTTCATGGGCTTTTTCAAAATCCAACTTTGTAGGAGGCTTCTCTTACCCCTTTAATAGGATACTCATAATCATCTCCAAACTTCACCTTATGCGGTGAATTCTTTTGGATCAAACGTGTGAGAGTATCTTTGTAATAAGTCATTATAATACATATTCCTCATCAAATCATATTCTCTTGTTTTATTTTGAATAGGTTCATCATCCTCTACGAAATGAGCATGATGTCTATTTTTCCTTCCTTTTCTGATCCGTTCTTTTGGTTGAGGACAATATCTTGCAATATGTCCCATTTTATGGCAGTTGTAGCATTTGATGTCTAAGTAATCTCTTTGAGTCCTTTAAGACTTCTGAAACTTTGGAAACTTCTTTAAAGGATGAACTTCCTTCCTGCTCTTCTCTTTCTCTGTATGAGTTGCTAGTGCTTTATCTTCATTGCAACGCTGCACCTATACCCAACGCACCTTCAGATGTGCCTCGAGGAGAGAGAGCCATTTTTTCGACCAGGAGGGGTGTAATTGAGTAATGGTCGTCATGGTTGGGCCCTTTGGTCCTTCCTTTAGGAGTAATATGGTTTAATGGCACTGCTCACTGCCCTTTGTTGGGGTTTTTAACTTCAGGGTTGGTGTCCGAGGCTCCTAGGGGTTGATTACTGGGTCACATGACCCCACACCTTGTTTCATTGCTCTAGTGGCCTTTGCTTCAACTACGAGACATTCTTCTCCCTTCACAGCCACTTAGGACACCCTCCTGGCCCTTCTACACACTGGTGCCTTCTCTCACTAGTCGCCTTCCTCAGAGGACGCTATTTTCTATCACAGGCCTTCTTGCTGCTTTGAGGAGGGTGTTGAGGTATTTTAAACCATTCTCAGGTTTAAATGGGGTATAACACCCTCCCTCCAACTCACTCCAGCCTTTCGTTCAGAGTGATTCACTCATTTTAGCAGTTTTTGGCACCTAGGGGAACAATACCCCCGGTAACCTACCTTAAGCCTACCTTATGCTATTTTTTTATTATTATTTTGTTATAATTTTAAGTTGCTATTTTATAATTTCAAAATTGACATTTCTAAGGCATGTTGGACTAGATATTTTGTAAAGTGAGTGTGAGAGGCTATTTATAAGCCTCTACTCAATTCATTTTAAGATAAGACAAGAGGGATAAAAACACTTTGCATTTATTCTACCCTACTAGGGCTCTTTGAAGTGAGGCACCTCCTCTTGAGGAAGACTTTTGATGGGTTTGATGATGAATTCTTAGAGTTTTCTTTGGTTCAACACTCTTGCAAAGGTGATGCTCTGATTTGTTGGTTAAACATGTGCACAAGGAGGTATCCATGATTTATCTTGATTGTCTTTGTTAGTCATTGATGACTGATTATGTTTATGGATAGAATGGTAGCCTTCTAGGGTTGCATTTGTCTTGGCTTAATCCTTCGTCAAATCTTAGTCACCTTGGTGTAAAAGTACATCCTTGTAGGAGTCCTTCCAGGGTTGGAACTTTGGGACTTTAGTGCTAGTCGTAAACCTAGGTCAGCCTTCTATAGATGTAGGTTAAGCGCAACTTAGTATCCCTAGGTTAGGGTAGGGTTTGGTTAAGGTTTTCCCTTTGTCCCAAACCCCTCCTGAAAACCTAGTTCTAGGGTTAGTTTTAGGTTTGTCAGGCTGCATAAATCTAAGTCGGCCCTAGTTTTTCCCTATCATCCTATCCCTAAAAGTCTTAGGGTTGCTACAAGCCTCATTTTGCACCCTCGACTGCCTGTTTTTCTCTCTTTTTCTCCCTAGCGGCCCTCTTCTTTTTCTTCCCTAAACCCTCACATTCATCTTCTTTTCCTCTTTTCTTCCCTCACGGCCCTCCCTTCTCATCCCTTTTCCCCTCTGGCCTGCTTCTACTCATTGTTGCTACCCTCACCTCCCTTTACTAGGCCTTACCCTACTCCCAAAACCCTTCTTTCTACTCCTCGGCCTAGCCCTTACTGCTCCCTTTTACCTTCATCCAACTAGCTTGAGGCTACAACCTTGCCTTCTTCCCCTCCATAGCCCTTGGGGTTGCCTCTCATACCCTTGGTCTGTCATTTAGGGTGTGGTTCAGCCTCTTAATAACCTCCTGGGCCGCCCTTGCAAGTAGTGACCCTCCCTATATGAGGTCTGCAACACCTTCGCTTTGTATCAGTCCTCTATCCCTACACACAACCAAATAAATGATTGGTTAAGAGTTAGTTATTGTTGGTTTGAAAGTGCAATTAAAGGTGGACTGATATCAACTTCGTTTATAAATTATATGCTCATTTTGTTTGATGTCATTGCTTGAACTCTTAAAGGTAATGGCAATGTTGCTAATGATCATTTAAAATATAGTTTCAGACCTTGCTTATAAGTACATTTGGTGTTTATGGTACTTAATGTTGCCTAACGTAGAGTGTGGATCTTGTTGTCCGCCGATTGCACACCAGCAGCAAAAATCTAATGATAGTTGTCTCCTCACTTAGGAAAGTGGGAGAGGTGTGACCTTGGGGGCAAGCACAGAGCTAGGTACTGTCACCTACTCCTAGCTCCTCTGTTTAGGCTAACTCTTAACGAAGCCAAGGGGGATAGTCTCTAACAAAGAGTTCTCAGTTTTCTAAGGCTCAATGTGGTTAAAGTATTTTAATTGGTTGCGGATGCGAATGGGTGTTGTTTAGGAGTTATTGTGATTAGAGGTGTTTATTTATTATGAGTATGACACATAAATCAAAAGCAATCCATGTTGCTAGCAGGAGATTAAAAGATAAGAATGATTCCAGACTTAGTTAATTATGCATTCACAGATAGAAATTATAACAGGCCACGGACAATTGATCGAAATAAAGAAATTATGCAAATTAAGAAGGACCAGTGCCCTATGGAGTCAAGACACTGAAATGCACGAAGATTTAAATAAACAAGTCTAGAAATCAAACTAGTGAATATCAGGTTGTGCGAGTGCTCTTGGTAGGCTTTAAGAATTTTATGTGCTCTTGATTAGGGTGTCAACGAAGGTTTGTCAAAAAGGCCAGGAGAATATTCCAAGTTCACTCCATTGAAGACATGTCGGGCCCGCCCAGTATCCCAGGCTGGTATCGCGAAGATTGACCAGCTAGCTGCGAAGCTTAGACAGCGGGGTTTCCGGCGCCTCTACTAGGAAGTACTTTAGAAAATTCCCTACAACGTCTGTGCGTTGGTTACGGGGTTTTAAATTTTATTGAGTTACTCTTGCAAGATTAGAGATCCGGTGTCGTTTCTGGGTACTCCGATTTTGAGATCGATCAGAGCATGCTCCGGCAAGGAGAGAACGAAGTTAATTAATTAGGGGGTCTGTGTTGCAAATTTTATTAAATCAATTGATTAAGACTCTCCGACAGAGAGCGCTCTTGACCACGTCTTATGACAGTGGTTCAAGAGACTTAGCTAATCTAAGATGCCTAATGCAGGGGTATGCAGTTCTAAGAATGCTCTCCGATAGAGAGTGCTCTTGACTTGTGTTACTGCAAGTTCAAGAGACTTAATTAATTTGTTAAATTTGAAAGAGATAAAAACATAAAAAAAAAACTAACTACCCAAGTGTCTCTTTCAGACTTTTTAGGGCCCTAAGTGGGAAAGCAAGAGGGTAAGTAAACAGTAAGAAATTATACAATGTTTAAGTAAACAATCAAATCCTCATTTTTTTCTTCATTTTCAAAACATAATAAATTAATCAAAACATGAACTACTTTACTTATGATTATGCAACTATCCTACCCTATTCTACCATTAGCGGTTTATTAAACAAAAATGAACAAAACATGACAATGGGACAATACAGGCTTACCCCAAATGGGGGAAGAGGGGTGTGGGAGCCGTAATCCCACTCGCTTTTTTATTATTTTTTTACAATTTGATGACTTTGCTTTTGCCTTTTCCTGAAAGAACAGGGAGAGAAAGGGATGGAAAGAAAAGGGAAGATTTATCTTTTTGTTCTTTGTCTGCTTCCTTGCCTTTGAGCTTCTCTCGATTCTTCCTGCAAGTAAGAGCTTTAAACAATTCAAACGTTATATGTTAATCAAAAAAATTAAGACATTAAACTACAAACTAAACTCTCAAAGAGGGGTAAAAACCAACGACAAAAGAGGAGAAAGGAGAGAGAAGAAAAGACTACGGAAAGGGAGAGAGACAAAGATAAAAGGGGCTGTCCAAAAGGCAAGAAAGAGGGCTGTCCAAAGGCCAAAAAAAGGGCAGCAAACAGTAAAAAGAGGGCTGTCCAAAAGCTGAAAAAGAGGGCTGTAAAACAGTAAAAAAGAGGGCAGCGAACTAAGTGAAGGCAAAGGAAAAGAGGACAGTGAAGAGGAACAAGGAAAAGCAAGCCAAATAAAGCAAGGGAAGGGAAGCCAAAGGATGGAAAGAGGTAAGCTAGGGCTTCCTAAAGTAACCAGTAACCAAAGT
The DNA here is from genome assembly GCA_001517045.1 of Pseudotsuga menziesii. Classification (NCBI taxonomy): domain Eukaryota; kingdom Viridiplantae; phylum Streptophyta; class Pinopsida; order Pinales; family Pinaceae; genus Pseudotsuga; species Pseudotsuga menziesii. The sequence continues at coordinate 551,077 of LPNX010792745.1, read as the reverse complement.
ACAAACTTTAAAAAATACTTTATGAGATGGAACTTGAAGCAAACAAAGACCCTTAAAGCCTTCTTCTTGGAAACATCCAAGTTATTGTAGATCCTGCAGAGAAACCAGTGTTAAACAAAGAAAAACTTGTGATCTTGAAGATGAGCTAGATGCAACCGAGCTCACACCCTTCTCCAAGATGGTAGATCCTGTCCAAGATCAAAACACTTCAAACGCCCAGTGAGATCAATCAACTAGCATGCTAATAAATATAAAGACTCATCAACATTAATATAACTGAATATGTCTTGCTCATGAAATCTTTTAAATAAACTAGCATAATCAACCAACTTATCAACTGTAAATGGAAGATTTTACGTTCTAAACAGTAGACTTCCAAAACTAATTGATTAGATCATATATGAGCATTTAAAATGAAATAGATCGACAGAAATCACCTCACAAAATTCATTCACCACAAGTACTGAGCTGCATGGACCTCCAAAGTCTTGATTTTATTCCAAAGATGAGCATAAGCCATTACAAATTCTTATAGAGTAAGTTTACAATCAAAGATCCATCCCCATAGAGCTAAAGAAGCCTCTATTTATACAATGAAAGAAGACCCAAAACCCTAAAACCAGAAAACCAGACCTAACCGGCTCGGCTGAACACTGAGAGCACAAAACCTAAGCTGGAGAGTTAAGAGTGAAGAGAGGCCTCCACCTAGGCAAGGCGCACCCACTCCAACCCTAGGCACAGAAACCAATGCACAGATCACCCCACACGTGTGAAGGCGCCCCTGTGAGGAGAGAGGGGCATGAGGAGTAGATGAGGGTGTGAGCATGTTGAAGAGGACGTGAGCTAGGTATGGAGGAGTTGTTGTTAGGTCTAGAGGAGCCACTGCCAATAGATCATAATGTAAACATCAGTCCCTGCCTCAATCAAATCATCAAACCAATGAGTGCTCTCCATCTCATCCAATTCGGGAGTTTAGCTGGAGATGACAAGACCATTAACTGAATATATCTTTAATGCTCACTGAATGCTCACTGAAGCTAAGTTGTGATAACACCAATCATCATAAATGCCCATTGACATGTCACTCTACATTTCATTTCACTGAATTTGGATTAATTTGGAGAGTTTTGGATTTTCTCCAAAATAATCATTTTTTAATAAATAATCAATTTTTTCCCCAAAAATGACTTTTTTGAGAAAATCCGCGTTATATGTCCGATTGATGATCTGAAAGTTGGATCTGACTGGCTGGCTGATCAAGAATGATTTTTGGCTTAAGGTTAGAGCCTTCAATCACTGAAAACGGGTTTCGGATGACTAACTTATTACAAACGGGATTTTTCCATTTAAATTATGGAAAAATTAATTAAAAAACTTAGGAAATAATTAAACATTGAGCAGAGGCCTCCCCATCAGAGAGAGGCCTTCTAACATTGTTGAGCAGTATAAGCCATTTTGCAGGGCATGTGAAGACCTTCATGAAGAATCTTCTTGTTATTATGCATGCTATGTTCAGGAGCATGTTCCAGAGGGTTGTGGTCCTAAAGCATCATCAAGCAAGTCTGAGTACATAAACTGTGTAGATGACATGCATGATATTTCCAGAGAAAGTTGGAGAGAGACAAAACAATATTCAAGAGAGCCTGAATACATTAACACAGTTGGACAGCTCCATCCTGTCACCACAGAAACCTGGGGTCAAGTCGAAGATTATAGTCAGCAATTGGATGATCTCACTAAAAACTTTAGCACTAATCCTACTAATGAGCATAATGATGATAGTTTGGAAGGTCTACTACCTTGTGACCTTTTTTCTGAAGATGATGACTATGATCATGAGGAGGGATATAGAATCAAATGTGATACAAGTGAGGAAGAATCCCTTACATCTAAGATGGATGATAACTTTAAGACTTTAATTAAAAATCCAATCTTGGAAGTTTCATGTGATGAGATTCCTCCATGCACTACACCGGATGACAAATATTTGGAAAGTTGGGTCCCCTGTGATATCTTTGAAACCCAGCTTTTTGAAGAAGATAGTTTTGAGCAAAATGAGGTGTAGACAAGGACTTGATACCAGTGATGAGGCATCTTTCATATCCGACATAGATGATGATGATGACTATTGGACTTTTATGGAAAATCCAACCTATGATACCTTTGAGAATATTTTTGAGAATCTCATCTATGATATGTCCAGCAAGGGTTGTTTTTATTCTGAAACTTATGAAAGTTATAAGGAAGAGCAGTCAGAGTTTTCATATGATCAGTCAGAATTGTATCTAAGAATCGGTAATAGGGATTTGAAAAAGCAGTGCGGTAAAGAATCAGATGGGATACAACTAGTTGAAGTTTTTTCTCAGCCATCCTCTTCACATATAGATGTTCCTTATGTTTTGGAGCACCTTGGGGCTTATACAACGATTTATTATTTGATAAGCCTTGATAATCAGCATGATGGAGTAGTCGACCTGCCGCATTATCCCGATTTGTATATCAGCGCTATCCAGTCATGGATAGAAGCAGCCTGCGCGAGCATCTACCAGTTTGGGAAGAAGTTTGACGACATTATTCATGCCTATGATTCCCCATCCAACCCTCCCATTCTGGATCATCACGCAGGTTTGCATTTTCTGGAAATTGTGTCCTTCCTTTGGCCGGTAACCAAAGACAAGGAAAAACATTTTTATATTAATAAAATGCTTAGGTGGCTACACTGGATTTATGATTACACCTAACATTTTTTGTATCATGCTTAAAGTAGGAAAATAGGCTCCTTAAAGTGAGCGTTTATCTTAGCATTTTTTCTTTTTAGGAATAAATAAATTTTTCAGTCAAGTTTTGTCATTTCTTTGAATAAAGCAACTTTTGGATCATTCGCTCTTTTCCATAAAACTTGTGCTACTGAGGTTTTTCTTGTCAAGTTGAGATGTTTTTACAAGATGTGGAACCCAAAGATTATGGTGTTCTCGTATGCTCTCCTTGCATAAGAGACTAGATCGAGCACACGTCCCACAGTTGGAGCCAAATGTTATCCACTAATTTTGCACTTAATTGGGTTACCTGAGGAGCCGCCGGTTGACAAACATGTCCAATGTTTGATTCCAGTGTATCAGTTGATCCGTCTTCGTGTCTAGCCAATATTGGCTAGCCAGTTTTTTATTTGAATAGTTTTGACCATGGCCCCGCGGGGTTTGTAGTAAAATGTGCTAGTAGGGTATTTTTGAGTGGTTCGGTCTCCTGAGACGTAGAATCTCAAATAACGTATTCCAAGGAGTATTTTGCCCTTGACAATTATGCTTTGCCTATAGCCGAGTATAATTGACGAGGTTTTTTTCAGCTTCCTCCAAAGCTGGAATGCCCGATGTTGAATTCTGGACCTTGGGGGGTTATAAGAGCCCAACTGAGTGTTATAAACCTACTAGGCATTATTTAAGTAGAGCATGGTCTCGTCCTAAGTCATCAGGACCTTTAAATTTTTTTCGAAAAAATCTTTTTCGAAAGGGGAAAAAAAAAAAAAAAAAATTATTTTTAATTTTCCGTAAGTTTTTTAATTAATTTTTCCATAAATTGAATGGAAAAAACCCGTTTGTAATAAATCGGTCATCCAGACCCCGAATTCAGTGATTTAAGGCTCTAACCTTAACCCAAAAATCCTTCTTGACCAGCGAGCCAATCAGATCCGGATCATTAATTGAACGCTCTTTTTCTCAAAAAAGTCATTTTTGAAGAGAAAAATGATTTTTTATTAAAAAATGATTATTTTGGAGAAAATTAAAACTCTCCAAATTAATCCAAAGTCAACGAAATAAAAAGCTAAATGACATCTCATTGGGCATTTATGATGATTGGAGTTATCATAACTCAGCTTTAGTCAGCATTCAGTGAGCAATTAATTTATATTCAGTTAGCAGATTTGTCATCTCCAGCTAAAAAATGAGATGGAGAGCATTCATTGGTCCGATGGTTTGATCAAGGTAAAGACTGAAGCTTACACCATTAGTGGCCTTCCCAAACCTAGTAGGGGCTTCATCCATACCTAAAAGGTGGTTTACCTACATCCAGACGCCTACTTCACCCATTCACGCCCCTCCTCAGCCTGGGGGCACCTTCCACGCGTGTGGTCTCAGTTTCGGGTTGTTTGCAGTGGCTAGGGTTGAAGTGGGGGCGCCTTGCCTAGATGGAGGCCTCCCCTCACTCCCAGCTCTTCATTTTAGGTATGGGCTCTCAGTTATGTGACCAAGTCGGTCAGGTTATGTGATTTGGTTTTAAGGTTTTAGCACTCTCTCATTGTATAAATAGAGGCTCCTTCAGCTCTATTAGGATGGACTTTTGGGCATAGAAACTCTGCAAAAATTGTAATCATTATTTTATTGAATAAAGCTTTTCGACTTTGGAGGTCTACAGGATTGTCTCTTCATTGGTGGATGTGTTGTATGAGGTGATCTCTTTCCATGCTTTCAATTTGTTATTCATGTGTTGAATCAAACAACTAGCTTTAGAAATCTATTCTTAGAACATAAGATTTACCATTTGCTACTGTCAAGTTGGTTTATTATGCAAAGTTTATCATAATCTAGATGGGTACAAATATTCAATTATATGAAGTATTGATCTTGGTTTGAATATTCATAGCATACTAGTTTTTATTGTTTGATCTCACTGGGTTTCAAGTTGGATTGTCTTTACAGATCTCGCCATTTGGAGAAGGGTGCAAGCTCAGCTGCATCAATCTCATCTCCATCATCATAAGAACCTTCTAACATTGTTGACTTTCAGGACCTACAGAGAGTTTGGTTTTTTCCAAGAGGAAAAAACAAGGAGATCTTACTCCAAAGTTCCCTCTCAAATTCTTTCATAAATTCAAACACTTTCTTGGTTACCGAACTTTCTTCCTCTAGTTCTCCCTTTGCTCTTTGACTTCTTTTGTTTCCTCGCTTGTTAGCCCCTTTCCTCCTTGACTTGTTTGCCTTTTCTCACCTTTTCTTCATCGCTGCCCCGTTCTTACTCTCTTTTACCATCCCTTTTCTTCATTTTGGACAGCCCAGTGTGCCCTAGTTTTCCTTCATTTTTGCCTCTTTTTTGCCCTAGTTTTTGGGCCTTCTTCAACCTTGTTATTGGCCTTTTCTTCCACTTTTTGTTCGCTGCCCTGTTTTGTAATTTTTTATGACAGCCATTTGTTTTCTCTTTCGCTGCCCCGTTTTCTTCAATTTTTATCCTCCTTCAGCTTCATGGTTAACTGCCCTATCCCTCCCTTTCTTTGGTTTTGACCTTCTCTTTGTTTTCTTGCCTTTTTTTCCTCATCTTCTTTTATTTCAACCCTCTTTTCCTTTGCTCTTTTGGCTCTCATTCAAACTTCTTTTCTTTTCCCTTTTCACAGGTTTCAGAAAGATCTTCAAGAAAAAGTAAAAGCACTCTCATTTTTACACAAGTCCTAATATTAGTAGAGTGTTTGCTTTCATTTGAAAAGTCCTTTCAAGGATTAAAATCCTTAAGCCACATTGTATAAATTTTAATAAAGATCTTGCGTTTGAGTGGGGTTTTTAAGTCCGCACTCTCATCCTCCCCCGTTTGGGGAGTCTTGTGTTGTGTTTACTTGTGTATGCTTAGGTTAGATTTGCTCGTCTTCTTCATTATTTGCATCTTATTCTTAGAATAATCGTTAATCCATCACCTTTAATTCATTAATTAAGTTGATTACTCTATTTTTAATTGTTTATCTTTCTAAGTAAATCAACTGCTTAAATCTCTCGAATCACACCATAGGGTGGATCAAAAGTGCTCTCTGGCGGAGAGTTTAATAACCCATCTTTGCTTCTTGTTCACATTTGTTTAATCAATTAACTCTTAAGTAAGACTCTTGAACTTGCAAAAACACAAGTCAAGAGCACTCTCTATCGGAAAGCATCTTTAGCGTTTGCATCACCCTTGCATTAGTCTCATCTAGATTAGATAAGAGTCTTGAACCTTCATCATAAGACAAGGTCAAGAGCGCTCTCTGTCGGAGAGTCTAATTAATTAACTTAATAAAACCTTCAACACACACACCCCTCTAATTAAGTAACTTTGTTGATCATCCTTCACCTAGTATGCTTTGCCAACTTTCGGGTTGGGCTTGTACTCAGAACGGTGAACGGACCTGTTAAGTTCGCACAAAAGAAACATAATCAAAAATTTTCACCCCATAACCAATGCACCAGCGTTGTCTCAATTAAATACTCAAGCAAGTGGGAAAATTCCAAGTGTGGGCACCGGGCAACCCAATCTGGGCACAGCTGGTTAAGTTATTGAACACCTAGCTGTGATCCCACACAGGTCCGTCATGTCTTCGAACGGAGCCACTGAAGGTATTTCCGGTTAGGATTTCCAGACACCTTAAGCAAGATCGCCATTAAAATCTTTTAAAATATATAAAAAACACTTGCACAACCTAATATTCAATAGTTCTATTTCAAGACTTGCTTTTAATTTCTTTACGCATTTTCAGTATTTTGACTCCATAAGGCACTAGTCTGTATTAATCCACATAACTGCTATATTGGGATCAATTGTCTGTGGCCTCTTTAATTTCTATGTGTGAATGCACATTTATGAAGTCTTGAACTATTTCTTATCATTTAATCTCTTGTTAGCAATGTGGATTGCTTTATGTGTCGAACTCATAATAAACACACACTTCTAATCATAACAAACTCCCATATAACATCCATCCACATTCGCAACTAAGTAAAACACTTTAACAACCTTAAGAGCCTTAGAAAACTCTTTTGTAGGGACTACCCCCCTTGGCTTCGTTAGGAGTTAGCCTAAACGGAGGAGCTAAGAGTAGGTGACAGTACCTAGCTCTGTGCTTTCCCCCAAGGTCACACCTCTCCCACTTTCTCAAGTGAGGAGACAGCTTTCATTAGATTTCTGCTGCTGGTGTGCAATTGGTGGACAACACATGGAAGGAGAAACATTAATTATGGCAATAGTTTGACCTTCATCTCACCCCATTATTTATACTTCACAAGCCAAATAAGTCATACAAAACTCTGGAAATTATTCTATCTTTTGGTTATATAATCTTTCAGATTGAATTATCACAATCTTCTGGTTATACTATTTATGTTTGTGTATGTATGTTATAACAAATATGTCTTATCGTTAGAAGGCTCACCAAAACTTGCCAGAATGACTCGACTTAACCTGATGCCAGTTGAGTCGCCCAACCTCACCAAGACTCGCTAGTTGTCTAGCACTCACTAAGTATGGGGAAAATCAATGAGTTATTATAGAGCTACTTTGTCGAGCTGAACTAGGTCTTATTATATTTTTTAATGTGACAAGCTATTGCAGGATTATTTCCTAGTTTTATTGACGTATTGCTCATTCGACAAATTGACTGTACATTTTTAGTTTGTCGAATTATTTCCAAGTCCAAAGGTTGTAACTTTCTTTAATGTATGATGACATTATAATCTTCAAATTAGTTCATAACACTTCATTCACTATTTTGATATATGAATTTTTATTTTTCTGAGAAATGTTGTTTATAGAAATTTATACTGTTTTTTTTTTGGCTAAGCTGTCACATTATGAGGGTCACATCTGTGTCCTCAAAATCACACAGGACTTACATCTGGCCTCATCCACAGCTATTCTGGAGGTTTTGAATCTGACACTACACATTAATACAAACCCATCACTTAACTACTTGCCATTAAATCACACTCTCACAGGCTACACAAACTCTTATGATAAACATAACATCCTTACCTTACCTTCTATGTCACATGGTTCGTGTTCGAATTCGAGTTCGATGACCTTGAAATTCGATTCGAATTCCATTTTTTTTATGAAGTTCGGGATGAGGTTCGGCATTAGGTTCGCCAATATAAAAAATTTCTTATATATAATAAAATATACAATAAAACAAATGAAGAAAATATATCAAATTTTATCATTAATGTTTATACAATAAAACAAATGATTCTTTAATGAATATTGAACTATAGATTTATTTTTAACGTCAGTAAACAGAAAGGAGAGCTTATTTCTAAATCCATACTATAGTAATATATTAACTGTACAAATTTATAGTAATATATTAACTACAAATTTATGGATAAATAATAATAGAAATACATTTATTTAAAACCCAATTATAAAAATCTAATTTAGTATAACCTTAATCGATTGGTTAGTATAACCCCAATAATAAAAGCTTGTGTGTTCTCTTGCAGATAGAATGTTTATACTAGTTAAGCTTTCATATTCTCTTGCCAATGATATATATATATAATCTAAAGGCGTTATGAGTTAAACCTATTATTAGTTGAATGAACTTTTCCAAGTTTTGATAGGAAACTTTAATATCTCCAATTGCGGTCGAAATACATGGAGAAAACCAAAAGTAAGACGGCCACTCTGTGGAAGAAGAGAAAGAACAATTAATTTTTCCTTTATATCATAGTGAAAAAGGCAAATCGTCGTTGGAGACAATCGATTTAGATTTCAAACTAGAAAGCTCATATCATTTATTCACTACAAAGGCAGTTCGTGCTCATAACAATGGACCGTAATTATCATACGACAATGACTCAGCTTTCGTGAGATCAAGTTGACTTTAACCTCCAAAGGGCGTCTCAGGTCTGATTGTTGCAATCGATGTTGGAGCCATAGTCGACGCCAAGAATGTCGCAGTATCGCTTGTAAAAGCCGACGCGGTCGTCCTGCTGAGGGTTGCTTCCTTTCCCGCACTCGAGCCCACCATTTATGATGTTAGTCACCATTCCATATCTCGCTGCTCTCCCAGCGCCACTGTCGATGCTGGACGGACTGCATTTTCCCCTCATCACGTCATGACAAGAAGGCTTTGGAGATTGCGGGGTCATCCAGAACCAGATCGCCGTTTTAAAAGAGACCGTCGAATCGGTAGCAACAATGTCCGGGTTGTTTATGCCGTCAAATCCGAGAGCAGTTCCGGCTTGTAGTTCCTGATAGATAATCGGGGTCGTGGAATAATAAGCAGTGTGGACTCCGGAGCAGATGAAAAGGACGGGACAGTGGCACGCGTTCTTGAAATTCGTTTTTGAAATTCGCCAAAAATTCGCCTGAAATTCGCTTGAAGTTCAAGTTCTTTGAGGTTCGATTAGATTTGATTCGATTCGATACGGTTCGCCTTGAGGTTCGGCGTTGGAATTCGCCGAACCTAAACGAATTTCGAACTCCAACGATAAAATTCGCCGAACCCTGTGACATAGCTTACCTTCATAGAATTATACAACATAGATCCATCTTAAACCCAGATCTATCAAGCAACAAGAAGGATCCAATCTCTTGAAGTGCAAATTTTTTTTATCTTAAATTTTGTACATGCCCAGAAAAGATTTACACCTCAAGAAATTCGATCCCTCTTGGTGCTTGATAGTTCTGGGTTTAAGATGGATCTATGCTGGTTTTAACATTTTATGAGCTTGATGTGGATTTTTTAATTATCTTTTATTTGGTTTTAATTTTGTATTTTATGAGCCACATGTTTTTTTTATTACTTTTTATATTTGGTAACATTACATACCATTACGTTGTGTGACAACATCTCCCCCATACTGGGCTGTAAATCACCTTGCTACTCTTGGTGCAAGAGAATTGTTTTCAAGACATTAACTTAGGTTTGAACTTTGCACTTATTGTTTAAGTCTGACATGGCGCCTTCATGTTGTTGACCTAAACTCATCCCAGCATTAAGGCAATATGCCCACTAAAATTAGTAAATGAAGAAATGATACTATTAGGCTTCCCTCATATATCTTTGAGCCATGATAAGGGGTAGCCAATAAGGGGATTTAGTTGGGAGTGGTGTCGAGAAATACCTTGAAAATGTAATATTCCAGAAGTACAGTACTGTTAGCAACATACAAGGGTCTTAAGTTCTTAACCATTCTACAAGTTGGCCTTACTCATAAGAGCACATTTTGAATCTCATATCAGTTGTATAGGTGCAAGGGTCTCAACCATTCTACAAGTCGGCCTCACTCATAAGAGCACATTTTGAATCTCACAATTTTCATATAGATACAGATACTTTCATTAAATGGTATAATATTGCTGCATCTACATTGCAGCCTACAAACTTGTTTTGTACAGGTTTATTGTTGCAATTCACTATTTCAAGAATTATCCCATTAAAGGGTGTTCATGGAGCTATCTTCATCCTATATTAATGATTTTTGTGTTTTATTTGACCATATTAATCATGCATGTTCCAATCAGAGTTCATGTAATGATTGTATATATTTCTTAACAATATTAGACAAAAAAAATATTCAGTACTTCCAAAATTATTTATAACGTTCACCACAACCTTTACAAAATGCCAATCCTTCAAATAAAGTGATGATGAGTTATTTCTGTTCCCATCACAGTCCGTCTCACAAAATCTGCCATTGAGATTGCCCCAGTATTCAATGTATTGAGCAACAGTCATCCCCAGTCTCTTCTGGTCTGTGAATTCTTTCCTGTCACAGTCTGCAACCTGTACAGTATAAAACCTATGTTGAGGCAGTGCTCTCCTTCAAAATGGCAAGTAATCACAAAATTGCAGGTGTAAATAAAATCTATAAAAGTGGTGTGTGCCTTCCCATTTTCATCCGGAAAGTTTGGCAGTGGGTATATACATAGGAGTAAGAGCCCTAACAATTAAAATGAAGAATGTGTTTGTTATTCCAACGAAGCATACTTGTTTTAGTTACCTTAGAATAGACACATTTTTGTCACTTACAGAATTACAGTGTGCAAAGAAACTGACCAATTTCATTTTTAGAAATTAGAAGTTAGCAGCCTACTCAACTCTATGAAGACAAATGCAAATCTATAGGAAATACAAGAAACAAAGAGAAAAAGTGTTTAGTTCACTGGTAAATATCATCAGGTGCATCCAATAAGGTCAATGTTTCCATTATCTTCGAGTCATACTTATGAACACAATTCCAGTCCCGTCATGTGAGTATACCATTTGGGGAGCTGGGATTTTATCCACTAGATTCAGTAAACCAAAGGTTGCAACTTTTGGAAAAACAGAATTTGCATAGCAGTTTAGTCTAGTGGCATATATCATCAGCTGCAGTGAAGTCAAAGTGAATTCGTCAAAACTACATTTCTTAGATATTTTATATCATTAAACTGTGTGACCCTACCCATATTCAATTTGACAATGACACATCAGGGTGATAACCGCTAGAACAACTTGGGAAAGTCATTTAGGAGATGGTGAAGATAAGAAAGAAACCCTGAAACAAGTCATGGCCAAGACTAAGTCAAATTGAAAGAGATCAAGACTCGTTTATTCTTGAGGAGGGCCTGGTAGCTAATTCATTCATCAACTTTCCCTTGGATATGTTTTTAGCATCTAGGAGTGTTATAGACACTCCCATAGTCTAGTCAAGATTGGTTGTACTCTCTAGTCTTATTGACCTATTTCTTGGTCATTTGTTAGATATTAATAATATTATCTAACCATATCTTATATAGGGTGAAAAAGAACTGTAGTGTTAGCAAAGGAGGTGTTATCACATCCATAGTAGTGGGGCTACCATGATGCAGATCAGCTTGTCAGAGGCATGGGCCAGTCCTATTTACATGGTTGAGGATGTTTCCAAATACATGATGATCAAAGGTGGAGCTATTTTCTAGAGCTATCCAAAGTATGCAGAGCAGTTATCCAGTTCCCCTTGTCAGGACTGATCCACCATGTGTTGATTTTTCTGAGCAGCATCGAGAGCCATTCTCGTAGGACAATGGAGACACCTGGTCCGGGACAAGGGTGTGGACTCAACCTAGAGTTGAGTGACCATCCTATTGAATGGGGAAATCTGGTTTGGGACCACGATATGGAACCAGTCCAGCACTGGGGACTCAACCTAGAGTTGACTGACCATTATGTTGAATGGTCACATCTGGTCCGGGACCAGGATGTGGAACCAGTCTAGCACTAGGGGACTTAGCCTAGAGCTGAGTGGTCATTCTTTCAATGGACACACCTGGTTAGTTACCAGGAATTTACCTAGTCCGGGACTAGGGACTCAACCTGGGGATGAGGGCCATTCTCCAGGAGAATGGAGGTGCTTGGTCTGTTACCAAGTATCTGACCTAGTTTCAAATTATGCAACCTATGGCTGAGGCACCTAGTCTGTTACCAGGAAGGCACTATAAGCCCTAGACCGGGTCTAGGCATGTGTGGCACTCTGACCCTCGATCAGTGGACTTTGTGATCTTCTCCAAGTCTTAGCTACCCACCTTAGTATCTGATTGTGGTGTCACACAGAGTGTGAGATAAAAGCATTAGTAATTCTCTCTATTTATGATAATGTACTTTGAGTGGGGATAAAAGACCACCTTGACCACTTGTATTGACCACAGGACACTTGAAAAAGGCTAAAGCAAAAGTCAAAAATACATAAGGACCCTTAATATCACTAAGCTGTCAAAGTGAAAGTGCAAAAAGACCTTTAGTACCACTAAAGGTAAAAGTCAAAGTAAGAAAAGAATAAAATAATAATATTTTGTTCTTTTCAGTTTTGGTCCACTTACAGGTGACTCAAGGGATATAAAAGAAGATCAATCCATTTCATTATCACACATACACTTGCTCTCACAGGTACAGTTGCTCCAAGAAGAAGAATTCGTTGGTGCAAAGGAAGAAGGAAGTTTTTTCTTGTGGTTATGCCCTAGCATGGATGAGTCTAGCTAGCACATCCACACTAGTCTTGCTATCAACCCTAAACTAGGGCTTTTACCAGTCTTGCGGCACCTAGGGTTTTACGCTACCTTCTCTCCTCCTCAGGGCTCACTCAACAGCATTCACGGGCAACTGCAATTTATCTCGGGCAGGCTGCAAATTCTCATGGCAGCCCTCTCTCTCTCTCGGGCAGCCCACTATAGGGCCCGGCCCTTCTATCAGCCACTCGGGCAGGCCCTAGAAGGGCTTAGGCTACCCTTTGTTGCCCACGGCCACCTACAAGATACCCTAGCAGGGCTAAGGGCAGCTTGTTAAGGGTCTCTGGGCACCCATAGCAACCCTTACGGGCTTCAAGCAGTCCCGAATAGACCTCAGCCTAGCAGACAGAGGTCTGCAAACCTCCACGGGCAGCCGCAGAGGCTCAGCCACAGGCTTGGGCTGCCCAGACAGAACCCGGGTAGGCAGACAATCCCTCCGGGCAGATCTGGGAAGAGCAGTAGAGTACGAACAGATTCGGGCAAGGGCAACAAAAGAGTCTGGGCAAGTTCGGGCAACAGCAAAAGAATCCGGGCAAATTTCAGACAGATTCAGGCAAGCAAACCAGAAGTTCAGGCGGCCTGCATTTTCTGGGCAGGAGAGTTAAAAATTAGGGCAGCAAGCCCTAATTGGGCATTTTTGTGTAAAATTTTATCTACTATGTAATTGTGGATTTGTGTTTCAAACCCAGTTAAGGTTTGAGAAATTTTGAAAAACTCAGTCATCTCATTTATAAAATGAATTACTAATGCTTTTGGGGTTTTTGTCCTTTAAAGGTTTCCCCAGTGAAAAATCTCGTGTTGGTGTGTTGGTGCGTTGATGTGATTTACTGCACTTGTCATTTGTTTATGTTAGTCTGCAAATTTTAAAAGTATTCATGCTAATGCTAAAAATTCAACATGGTATCAGAGCTTAGCATGTGAAGACTGTTATCACATATATAGTAGCCAGGCTACCATATTCTATTTTTCAGATACAGTACATTTTTCAGCCAGATCTCTTACATATGAGATGCTGAGAAGAGCAGTTTTGACGGATCATTATTTTATTCGTCGACTATTGTACTCTCCCATGTCAGGACTGAGTCTTAGGACATTCAGATTTGAGGACTGATGTAGCCATTTAGTCATTTACAGAGCAGTTATTGATGCCTAGATTTATATCAATACTTTCTCATTGGACAGATGATGGTTCAGATGGATTAAATGCATGATTATGACTCAGCTTTTATTATAATGTGTTATGGTTATCTTTGTGACATGTATTAACATGTAGTGTCTTGATCTAGCGGTCATAATTATGTGGACTTGGATTGTATTTTTATTATATATTGATGCCCCTACTTAGACTTGGAAGTTCTTGATATATACTTATTGGTTTTACCCTCCTTAGGGGGAATAGAGGTAGCCATTCCCACCATTGTTTTGGCTTGCTAGTGTTGGCTTAACCCTTCACTGTCTCCACCCATCCATTTCCTTCCAGTTTTGTTTTTAACCCGACTTATTACTTGACTTATGGCATGGAGGACCTTTTCCCCGCTAGAACATTTGTTGGACAAACCTCCCTGTTTGAAGTGTGTCTTGGCTCTGAGTTGGTGACAGAACTTGCCTTTGGTGAGTTGGAATGTATGCCTAAATCATTCTGGTAGGTTGTCCCGATGTTTGGCACTGTGCAGAACTACCCCTGGTCAATTGAGATGTTGTTGGCTAAAACTGAAAGCTCATGTACTACCTGTATTGGAAATGTTATATATGCGCCCATGGAAAATGAAAATGCTAAACTGTGTTTCTTAACATATGTGAAAAAGGGCAAGAGCAATGAAATGCTAAAATACACCTTGAAGGGTATAAGAAAAGGTCCAAAAAAACAATGGTTAAAAATACGTTATATCCAAATATTTCTGACCTTATAAATATAAATATGTCCCGGATGAAAGCTACGATTAGCTGTGCTTTTAAGCACTGGTGAATTCCCAAAAGGGTCATATAAGCCAAAAGGCCATGGAAATAAAATTGATGATCCTAATGAAACTAGATCAAACTTGATGTAGACATGATGCCTAAGTTGAATAAACACTCTCTAAACAACTCAACTATTTGTGAGGCACTACCATTCCCTGTGTTGTTGTTTGTCCGGCATTGGTTATAGTGAGTTTTCCCCTTCCATATCCAAAGTCTCATGATGTTAAGTAGGAATTCATCCTTTACCCTAGCCTTGTCAATTTTATCCTTCACCCTTCACTAGCAAATTAACTACAACTATAAAGTGAGTATAGTCCTGAAAGTCTAGTCTGAGTAATAATAAATAAAGCCCTATATATGTATTTGGTTGATACACCGCCAGTGAAATGACTGCTACTTGTTGTGATTGTTGCTTAAATGAGTTGTAGAGCATGTCTTAGCCTTATAACACTTGCAGCAGATGGATGATAGTCTGAGTTATATTATTGGTATCTGATCATTTACAGATGGTTATATTGTTTATTGGCTAAGTAATTGGACACTTGCAAATAGGGTCTGTGTCCCGTATTCCACGTGTCGGACATGACACTTGCCCTAATACGTGTCCGACACCATAATTTTCGTGTCCCAAAATCTGGACACTTTCCAACACGTGTCGAACACTTGCCAAGAACGTGTCTTGATTTCTGGACATGTATCCTGTGAAAAAGGGTATAGAGGAGGAGGAGGATAGAGGAAAGAGCTACGACAATAATGTTAATTTTGGCATGGAGGAGCACGAAGACAATTGACAATGGCTAGTACCATTAATGAGCTATGATATTCTTACCTGTGGCTATTTACTATTTTCATTTTGTATCTAGTAGTACAGTAGATACTAGACTTGGTACTAAGTAGTATCTACTCTATTTTGTATTTGTCGATGGCATTCTCTGGATATCTGTGTAATACATTTTGATTTTTGTGGTTTAATGAGAAATATCAAATATGCAATTTATGGTTCAAAGTTCATGATTCATTGATAATTTTATTACTGATTCATCATTATCAAATTTCAATTGAATGATATTATGATTGATGTACATTGTATATACTTCTAGTTTTTAAAAAATGTAGATCTTTATGTATTTTTTTAATATATATATAAAACGTATCCCTCGTGTCCTATTTCTGGGGTCGTTGTGTCTCGTGTCGAATACTCGTATTTCCGTGTCCTCCGTGTCCCGTGTCCTTGTGTCATGTGACTTAGTTTATTGGATATGGTTGATGATCAGGTATGAGTATACCTGGAAAGGGTATGAGTATACACCCTAGATGGATTTGGACTCTCTGATTCTAATGAGACAGTTTATTTTCAGTTCCGGGCACTTAAAGAAATGATCAAGCTCATTTTACCTTTCTAATGCAGTTTTGCTTCACAGGATGATGTGTCTGAGCAGAGAGATGTTTTATTTGGATCTCCTAGGGCGTTGTATGGACATAAGGGGTGCAACCACTTGTTTGTACCATAGTACCCCCATTCCAGAGAGCCTGGTGGGCTCAGTTTGACAACGCAGGCACCCTAGGAGGCTGTTTTGGCAAGTTCACGTTTCCCGAGGCAAATTAAAAAATGATTAAATGACTATTGAAGAAATCGATTTGGGCTACTGAGGCAAGGAAATGACATGGGATGAGTCATGATGATGAGAGTGATGTCCTCCGCACCTTCTCCAGCAGTTGCAGCATCTGATTGGGCCCACACCTATTTTTGGGGCATTTTATATTATTTTCTGGAGCTTTTGGGAGGCTCACGATTTCCTCAAGGAGGCACAAAGTCAAAGAATTAAAATGTTATATTATTTTATTGTGCCATGGGGCACCCATAGGGAGTTAGTTAACACTCCATGGACCCACCATGTGCTTCATTTATTTCTTGTTGAGTAGGGTACCCTCTTGATGGGTGATTTAGTCCACTTTGGTACTTTATGGTTATATTGATCCATGTATTGTATGTTGAGCTCATCTCAACCATTAATTAGAATATTTTATCTTTTAATCTTAGCCACTCGTTTTGAAAGTGGTTAGAATTCGGTTATGATTGTGGTTCTCTCATTTCTATTTAAAGGAGAGAGCTTCCCATTTGTAAGAGGTCCTTGGCTCTTGGATTTGAATAACAGAAAGATTTTTCCGTGGATATTTTTTGGATCTGCTTTGCATCTGATGTTCTTAAATGGTGATTGGAAGGGGACCTCAACTCGTTCAGTTATCTTCGTCTTGGATCAGGGGGTTTTCATTAGTGTCATTGTGATCTATGATTACTTCTTTTTACTTTCCTATATCATTTGGTTTATTTATCTTGTCTTAGCAAATCTGATATTGTTGACGATTGCTCATGCAGGGTAGGGGGCGCATTGGTGGCTTGGGGCTTACATCTGTCATAGAAATCACGTGGATCTTCCAGAATTGATCGAAATAGCAAGGATCATCGTTGTTAAGGCTTCTACAAGCATTTCCAGGTACGATCTAACAGGTAATTCTCTTCTCTTTAGCAGATCTCAATCCATTGTACCTATTTTCCTTCCATTTTTCTGAAAATCCTTAAAATACTGAAAAAACCGTAAAAAGTACTAAATCTGGGAACCGTCCAATCTTTAGCCAAACCATTGCTAGGTTTCATAGATCGGGCCTCCCCCTCACTGAATCTACTGCAACGCTAGTCAAATTCCTGTTGGTTTGACCTAGATCTGAAATATTGTCTGAAAATTGCATAGTGCCCTTGATTTTTTCTTATTTATGACTTCATAGACTGATAGATCGGGCCTCACACATTCCAAATCACCCCCAACGCTGTCCAGATTCATGACAGTATGACCTAGATCTGAATTTTAGACTAAAAACAACCCTAGCGCCATCACTGAAAAACTGAACCTTTCCGGAGTTTACTGTTTCCGAAATCTGACAGGCTGCGCTGATAGATCGGGTCCTGAGCACTCCAGAACACCCCTAACGCTGAGCCAGATCCAGCCTGCTTTCCCTAGATCTAAAGAAATCAATTTTTTCATCCTCTGAGCCTCATTCATCAACTTTGACTTTTCCGAGATCTGACTTTTCCTAAATTTCTCAGAACCGAGTGTGTAGATCAGGCCCTCCTGATCCCATTTCTTCTTCAACGTTGAGCTGGTTATCTCCTAGTGGCCTCGGATCAACAGATCTGTCTCATCCAACCTTAGCGCTAGCCTTTCTTTACTGAACTCCTGCCTTAAACTGAGTCATCCGGACCAAAACACTTATTTGGGTCCACAGATCAAGGTCTACCCTAGGTGGGTTTACCTCAACGCTGGGTGTATACTGACTCCATTGCCTAATGCACGAAAGGCACTGATCTCCCATCCTTAGCGCTAGCCCTGAAATGACCTCTTCCCCTTGAAATTGGTTGTTCCTTGATGATTCAGACAATCACACCTGTTCACCTTTTTCATTGAGTCTATCAGCCAGGTACTAGATAGTCCTGATTATTTTCCTGCCCATCCTGCCTCGGTTACGCTTCCCAAAGCAGAGATCATCTTCTGTAGTTGCTAGTACCAAAACCCTAGATCTAACCATTTCCCCCAAAGGTCATCCGATTACTGCTTTGGATCAGCCAATATACTGTTGAAGTCCTGATCCATCTACTGAATCCTACTGTAGATCTAGAGTTTCTGAACACCTTACACCTTACGTACCTCAAAGTTTGTTTTGATCTGATCTGGTTTCTAGGTTTGATCTCTCCTATCGGGAGCAGATCTGGGTCTCCCCCATTGTTGTCTTGGACTCGGACAACATAAAGCGAAGATTGCCTTGATTGGCGTGACAACCATCTCTTTGGGAGTCTAGGCAATCTGGGTTCCACATCCTTAGTTGCTTGTTCCTCTACCATCCATCCTGGATCCATCTTGCACAGGCAGCTACAAGGTTGGTGATAACAAAGACCCAGTAAGAAGAAATTGTTGTTGTTTTCCTAGACCTTGGGATATTTTGGAGACTTGACATTTGACTAAGTGGCAGAGATGGCCATCAACATCTTCAGACCGAAAGAGAAACTACAAGGGTCAGCTAACTACAACTCTTGGAAAGCTAGGCTTACAGCTATTCTAGAAAAAAATGACCTGGATGACGTTGTGTTTAATGTCAGTGAAAAGCTAACATCTAATGCTGGCAGACTTGCTTGCAAGAAGAAGCAGGCTAAGGCTAGAAGAATCATCTATGATTATGTCAAAGAAACTATGATGCCCAACATCACAGCATTAAAGACTGCCAAAGAATGCTTTGAAACCTTGGCTAACTTGTATGAGAAGAAGGCTCCCAGTCAGAAGAGAGTCTTGAAGAAAAGGCTACGAACTTTGAAGTTGAACAAAGATGAAGGGGTTGGTTCCTTCTTCACGAAGATTGCACAGGTAAGAGATCAACTTATTGCTATTGGTATTGTCGTTGATGATGATGACCTTGTGCAAATTGTGGTTGATGGTCTCCCAAGCTCTTGGAAAACATTCATGGCATCTGTCAGTGGACGTGAGAATCAGCCAACTTTCGAAAGACTTTGGCATGATTGCATAAAAGAAAAGGGAAGGACTTCAGGCAAGGCCAGTAAGGAAGGAAACCTTGCACTTGCAGCAAAGACAAAGAAGTTCAAGAAGCCCTCCTCTTAGCAAAAGAAGGGAAAGAAACCTCAAGGTAAGTTCTCTAATGTTTCAAAGGTGGAATGTTATAATTGCCACAAGTTTGGTCACTTTTCCAAGGACTGCAGGCAAACCAAGAAGAAATTCAAGAGACGATTCCAAGCGTCTGCTGCAAAAGAAGAAGAAGAAGAACACCGGGACTAACAAAGAAGATGAACCCAGAAGAGAGTACTACCTGATCTCCGCTCTCTCTGGATCCATCACAGACAATACTACCTCTTGGTTGGTGGATAGTGGTTCCTCCAGGCATATGACAGGTAACCATGGAGCTCTCACCAGTTATAGAAAGAAGAAGTTCACCACACAGGTGGAACTTGGAGATGACTCCACTTACAAGATTGAAGGAGTTGGCTCAACTTCACTTCAACTTGATTCAGGTACGGCTCTACATATTGATGATGTCTTATATGTTCATGGTTTGAAGAAGAATCTTCTATCTGTTGTTGGCTTAGAGGACAAGGGCTACAGAGTCCTCTTCGTGGACAAGAAAGTCCTTCTATGGGCAAAGGATGAAGAGCTAAGCTCAGCTGTACAGATTGGGGTCCGAGAGAAAGGCCTTTACAAGGCTTCCGAAGATTCCACTCATGCTTTGGTAGATCATACAGTTAATCCATGTGAGTTGTGGCATAGAAGGTTTGGACACCTTCACTACACAACTCTCCCAGGCTCGCAGAAGATGGTCATAGGTATGCCAAAGGTATCTCCAAAACATGATGGAATTTTCAAAGGATGTGCTCTAGGTAAGAACACTAAGAGAAGCAAGAATAGATCTAAAGGCATTTTAGATTTGATTCACTCTGACATTTGTGGGCCTATGTCTTCACCCTCTTTGAGTGGGTGTTTATATTAGGTCTTGTTCATTGATGATCACTCTAGAAAGTCATGGATTTACTTCCTCAAGGCCAAAAGTGAAACTTTTGACAGGTTCAAAGAGTTCAAGGCTCTAATTGAAAATTAGACTAGAAAACACATCCGTATCTTGAGATCAGATAACGGAGGTAAGTATGAATCTAATGAGTTTGATGATTTTTGTCGAGAAGCAGGAATCAAGAAAGAGCTAACAGTACCATACAACCCTCAGTAGAATGGGGTTGCAGAAAGGAAGAACAGAACGATCTGTGAAGTTGTTAAAGCCATGCTTACCGATCTATATCTTCCTCTATCCTTGTGGGCTGAAGCTGTAGGTACTGCTGTGTATATCCAAAACAGAAGCCCTCATGCTATGTTGGGGGAGAAGACTCCAGAAGAAGTCTTCACCAGCAAGAAACCTGCAGTTGACCACATGAGGATATTTGGCACTCCGGTTTACATTCATGTGCCAAAGGAAAAGAGGGCCAAGCTAGAGCCTTCCAGTAAGAAAGGTATATTTGTCGGGTACAGTGATTGCTCAAAGGCTTATCGTATCTATGTACCTGGACATAGGTACAATGAAGTCAGCAGAGATGTGATTTTTCATGAGGAAGTTGTGTTTCGTCAAACACGAGCTTTCAAAGGAAGATGAAGAACTTCCCCTTGAGTTTCCAATTTCAGAAATTCAGAGGGAGGAAGAGGAATTTGAGGATCAAATTCTAGATGCACCTGAGGACACTGAAAGTCCACCAGAAGAACTGCTTGAAGTTCCTCCTTCCAAAAGGAGACCTGCTTGCTACCGAGAAACGATACAAGAAGGCGAGAAGCATAAAGCTCCTCCCGGGACTTTCAGAGAAAGAATAAGACCACAGAAGTACTCCGGTCTTATGAGCCAGCTCATTAGTGCAAAACCTTCCTCATACGAAGAAGTAGCAAGTCAACAAGTATGGGTTGATGTCATGATTGAAGAGTACAGTTCAATCACGAAGAATGATGTGTGGGAAGTTGTTCCCAGACCAACAAGAAAGTCAATGGTGACATCCAGATGACTTTATAAAATCCAGCATGTTGTTGATGGCAGTGTGGAGAAGTATAAAGCCAGATTCATAGCTTGTAGCTTCACTCAGAAAGAAGGCATTGACTATGATGAGACATTTTCTTCTGTTGCCAGGTATACTACCATTAGAACCATCATTTCTCTTGTTGCAGTATTCGGATGGAAGTTACATCATATGGATGTAAAGATAGCTTTCCTCAATGGCAAGACTAAGGAGGAAGTCTATATTGAACAACCTGAAGGCTTTGTGACTCATGGGAATAAGACTCATGTGTGTAAACTGAAGAAAGCCTTGTATGGACTGAAACAGGCTCTGAGAGTCTGGTATGCAAGGATGGATGGATTTCTCCACAGCTTGGGGTTTTCCAAAAGTACAGTTGATTATAACTTGTACTTTAAGGTTGTTCATAATCATGTCTTGATCCTTGTTCTATATGTATATGACTTGTTTCTTATAGGTGATGAACAGTTGATAGAACAGTGTCAGAGGGAGCTTCCCTCTGAATTTGAGATGAAGGATCTCGATTTGATACATTATTTCCTTGGCTTAGAGGTCTAGTAAAAGCCAGGCGAGATTTTCCTGACACAAGGAAAGTATGCAGTAGACATCTTGCAGAGATTTGGGATGCAGGACTACAAGTCCATGAGCGTACCCATGACTACCAGCTTGACAAAGTTGTGTGACTCAGCTACCAGTTCACAGAGCGTGGACTCTACTCTGTACAGACAGCTTATTGGATCCTTGATGTATCTCGTGCATACGAGACTAGACATTTGTTACACAGTGAATGCTCTAAGTGAGTTCATGTCCGATCCGAAGCACATACACTGGGTAGCTGCTAAACACGTACTCAGATATGTGAGAGGTACTATCACTTATGGGCTCAAGTATACTTCCAGCAATGGAGTATTATTATCTGGATATGCTGATTCAGATTGGGCTGGCAATGCAATAGACCGGAAAAGTACCTCTGGTTACTGCTTCAGTATGGGATCTGCAACGATCTCTTGATCCAGCAGGAAGCAAGGTTCCATAGCTTAGAGTACAGCTGAGGCAAAGTATATTGCTGCAAGTGATGCCTGCAAGGAAGCAGTTTGGCTCAAAAAACTTCTATCTGATCTGTTCGGTGGAAAGCTTGACTCAACGATCATCCATTGCGATAATCAGAGTTGCATAAAGCTTTCAGAGAACCCTGTGTTTCATGATAGATCGAAACACATTGAAATAAAGTATCATTTCATCAGAGACCTAGTGCAAAGAGGTGCTCTGAAGTTGCAGTACATTCATACGAATGAACAGATCGCAGATATCTTGACCAAGCCTCTGACAGCATCAAAGTTCGTATACTTTCATGACAAGCTTAGCATGGTAGAGAATGCCTCTCTCGTCAAGAGGGAGTGTTGATTTTTCTAAGCGCATCGAAAGCCATTCTCTTAGCAGAATGGAGACAACTAGTCTAGGACCAAGGTGTGGACTCAACCTAGAGTTGAGTGACCATCCTATTGAATGGGGAAATCTGGTCCGGGACCACGATATGGAACCAGTCCAGCACTGGGGGACTCAACCTTGAGTTGAGTGACCATTCTGTTGAATGGTGACATCTTGTCTGGGACAGGATGTGGAACCAGTCTAGCACTAGGGTACTCAGCCTAGAGCTGAGTGGCCATTCTTTGAATGGAGGCACCTGGTCAGTTACCAGGAATTTACCTAGTCCAAGACTAGGGACTCAGCCTAGGGCTGAGGGCCATTCTCCAGAAGAATGGAGGCGCTTGGTCTGTTACCAAGCATTTGACATAGTGTCAAATTATGCAACCTAGGCCCCTGGTCTATTACCAGGAAAGCACTATAAGCCCTAGACCGGGTCTAGGCATGTGTGGCACTCTGACCCTCGATCAATGGGCCTTGTGATTATCTCCAAGGCTTAGCTACCCTTGGTTAAGACACCTTAGTATACGATCTTGGCGTCACACAGAGTGTGAGATAAAAGCATTAGTAACTCTCTCTGTTTATGATGATGTACTTTGAGTGGGGATAAAATACCACCTTGACCACTTGTATTGACCAGAGGGCACTAGAAGAAGGCTAAAGCAAAAGTCAAAAATACATAAGGACCCTTAGTACCACTAAGGTGTCAAAGTGAAAGTGAAAAAAAACCTGTAGTACCAGTAAAGGTAAAAGTCAAAGTGAGAAAAGAATAAAATAATAATGTTTTGTTCTTTTGAGTTTTGGTCCACTTACAGGTGACTCAAAGGATATAAAAGAAGATCAATCCATTTCATTATCACACACACACTTGCTCTCACAGGTACAGCTGCTCCTAGAAGAAGAATCTGTTGGTGCAAAGGAAGAAGGAAGTTTTTTCTTGTGGTTATGCCCTAGCATGGATGAGTCTAGCTAGGGCATCCACACTTGTTTTGCTATCAACCCTAAACTACAGTTTTTACCAGTCTTGCAGCACCTAGGGTTTTACCCTACCTTCTCTCCTCCTCACGGCTCACTCAACAACATTCACGGGCAGCTGCAATTTATCTCGGGCAGGCTGCAAATTCTCACGGCAGCCTTCTCTCTCTCTCAAGTAGCCCACTATAGGGCCCGACCCTTCTATCAGCCACTCGGGCAGGCCCTAGAAAGGCTTGGGCTACCCTTTGCTGCCCACGGCCACATAGATGATACCCTAACAGGGCTCGGGGCAGCTTGCTAAGGGTCTTCGGGCACCCACAGCAGCCCTTACGGGCTTTGGGCAATCCCGGATAAACCTCGGCCCAGCAGACAGAGGTCTGCTAACCTCCACGAGCAGCAGTAGAGGCTCGGCCACAGGCTTGTGCTGCCCAGACAGAACCCGGGAAAGCAGACAAGCCCTTCGGGCAGGTAGACAAGCCCTCCAAGCATATCTGGGCAAAGCAGCAGAGTACAACAGATTCGGGCAGGGGTAGCAAAAAAGTCCGGGCAGGTTTAGGCAGCAGCAAAAGAATCTGGGCAGAGTTTAGACAGATTCGGGCAGGAAAAACAGAAGTTCGGTCAGGCAAAACAGAAGTTCAGGAAGCCTGCATTTTTCAGGGCAGGAGAGAGAAAAATTAGGGCAAGAAGCCCTAATTTTTCTAAAATCCCTAATTGGGCATTTTTGTGTAAAAGTTTATCTACTGTGTAATTGAGGATATGTGTTTCAAACCCAGTTAGGGTTTGAGAAATTTTGAAAAACTCCGTCATCTCATTTACGAGATGAATTACTAATGCTTTTGGGGTTTTTGTCCTTTAAAGGTTTCCCCAGTGAAAAATCTTGTGTTGATGTGTTGATGTGATTTACTACACTTGTCAATTGTTTATGTTAGTCTGCAAATTTTAAAAGTATTCATGCTAATGCTAAAAATTCAACACCATGACCCCAATGAGATGATTTTGGTTTAGTCATGGTTCATTTTATGGATTAGCATAGCAGACAGCCAATGTTCCTTTGCCCATGCAGTCAGAGACAAGTATATGGTTGAGCAAGTATACAGGTTGCATTTGGATGTGTTATTTGTCTCTATTGTTTATGTTAATAGTTTTGACTAGGCGTGATTGGCTAACAATGGTATTATATTTTGTTTTGGGAAACTTGTGCCATGAGTAGTCAAATGATCTTTTATGTAAGGCGATTATATATGCTCACTAGTATTGCCTACCTTATGCAAACTTACCCATATCCTTGCTATGTTGGCATCACCTTTCACTTCTCTCAGTACATCTAGTTTACTTCCATTTTGATTTCTATCCTTGAATTATGACTTGGACCTGTGAGATTGATAAGCCTTCCCCCACTTTGACCTCTATGCATGATGGACTCCATGTTTGCTTGTGTCTCAGCTCTAGGGTGTGAAAAATTCTCCTTTATTCCTCAAAACAGGTTGTTCTCTATGAAATGAAATGCATCGAAACACATAAATGCTATATCTAAAGGATGCAAGGCCAGTTGCAATTAGTTGTGTTTTTAAACACTAGGCCTAAATGAAATGAAATTAAATAAACCTTTATGTAGCTTCAAGAGATGAGAACTCATCATTTGTATGATGTAACGCCATTGGCCCCTATAGTACAACAGAGTGGTAACTCCATTGCACCTATGAACGGTGGCAGGAAATGGTGGTAAGACTGAGTCATTATCTAGGGCCCGCAAGGCTATCCAAGGCACCTACCCTTGGAGGCTAGCTAGTGAAAGAAAGGTCATCTTGTGAAATGTGAAATGTTATGAAAGCTAAATCAATTGAATTGTGAAAAGGGTACTTGTTAGAGTCTATTGGAGATCTTCTAAGCACTCTACCCATTTGTGAGACACCTCCTTTCCCTCTTGTTTTCTGTCATGCTTATTGTCACTGTGGTGCCTTGTATCCCTTGTTACTCTAAGCGATCACACGGTTAAAGTCTAATAAGTCAATCCCTTTGAACTTAGCCTTGTTTTTGTCCACCTCAACCATCCTAGCAGTTTGGTTAAATTTGTAAGTGAGCATATGTAGGGGGCTTCATGCAGGATTTGATGGTTACTCTAACTCAAGTTATATTATTATTTGATCTTTGATCACCACTGTTATGCTTGACATGTTTTAGGTTGGCTATTAACATAAACTTGTAAGCATTATTCATCCCTTGTGCAGATAGGATTATTCAAATTATTGCTCAACCTTCAATTTGAGTATTTTGACTTGGTCAAACCTAGTTTGACCCTGTCAACACAGTTCTCAAGGCAATTTTGAGTACAAAGTTCGAGATTGCACATTTGTTACCCAAATGTATCCAGTACACTATTTCCATATTCATTTTGTGATTATTGACCATTATACAAGGTTATTATGGTTTATTATTATTATCATGGCTGTATTTTTATTATTGGACATGGTGTTCGCTTCCAGATACATATTCAGATGGATCTATGTGGTATATATAGTCATCACTAGTGTTTTTGAGATCTTTGATTCACTTGGTATACTCAGATGATGATTCTGGGCAAAAGAAAGAGGAGTTATGGGCACCTTTATTCTACAACATGATGTACTGGCATTTTATTCACTCTAAAAAAGACCATGGCTACTCCAGAAAAAACGATTTGCCTTGGCTAGGAAATGACTTGGGGATATTATGACATTGTATCTTGGTGCTCTATGGACCATGTTTCATATGTTTTATTACTTGATGGGGTCACATGTAATGTTTCTCCCCTAGGGAGCGACACCTTCCTCATGGGGGCGCATTTGATGATGAGGATCACTATGGTTATAATGTTTTATCATTGTCTCTTTGTAAATAGGAGCACCTAGGGTGATTTAAGCCCCTAGGTGACTTACCATGTCACATCATATTATTATTTCCTAAGTTGCCAAGAAACTTGGGTATGGGAACGGGGGCGGGGACGCCACTTTTTGAAACAGGGTACTTGGGTACGTCGGGGGTACTGTGTGTGTGTGTGTGTGTATTATAAAAAAAATGTCACAGTCACATCATACATGCATATTTCAGATTTCTTCATAAATTATGAATCATGATTCATAATTATAGATTCAATGATTATTTGAACAATGAACATTCACATTGAAAATTTGAAACATAAAATTTGATAAATCATAGACTCAGTGGATATCAATTAGAAGACTGAAAGTTACATAAAATATGATAAATCATTGTACCAGGCAGCTGTAACAAACAGTCAAACTCAGACCTGAAGGTACACTTGAAATCTTATTTTAAACACCTATTTGTACTATTGTTACAGGCAATAAAAAATTGCAAATTGCCAAATATATTCCTGGGTTGATGTGAGTGTATTTCTCAGTATTAAATACATATGTATATTTTTTTTCTGCACATTTGATAGTCAAATTATGTTCCATGAGTGCTGAACACAAAACCATAAACACATTCATTGTAAATTAATGCAAAAATCAGTCTACCAGATTTGGACAATATTCAGTGGAATTTGAACAATATTGCAAAGTGTTTGACAGATTTGGACAATATTCAGTGGAATTTGAACAATATTGCAAAGTGTTTGACATAAGTCCTGAACTAGACTCCATACGCAGTTAGCAAAAAATTAGTTCAGATTTGGTTGGGGGTCGTTACATTTTCCTCAGCAAATAGCATTTTATTGAGTCGGTCGTACCCCTGGAGTACCCAAACATGGGGTACGGCGTACCATTTCGCCTAAAAGTACTCCTTTTTTAAATGGCATCTCAGGTACGTAAAGCCAGTATGGGGTATGGCAGGGTACAGCGGGAGACATACCTTACGAGTACCCAAGTACCCAGTACAAGTACGTGTATCCTACCCCCGGGTACGGGTAACCTGGCTACATAGATTATTTCACTTTATTACATGAACTTGGGCGCTAGAGGCAAAATTGCACCCCCTCTTTGAGAGTGATCCATGTATTGTTGTAAAATGTGATCTCCATTGTTGATGATGTTTTAATCTCAATCGTTGGATAAAAATAAGTTAGAGTGTGAACATCACTCTTCTCCTATTTAAGAGAGAGGATAAAGAGGACTTTGGCTCGTGGATTGAGAATAATAGATTATAGAAGATCTTTTTGGCACACTTGTGAATTCTTTGGGGCGTGCATGACTCATGTTGTTTCTAAGTCTCTTTGGGCACTGAATGTTTATCTTCCATATTCCGGTAAATCTTGTGTTGATCTTGTATGCAAGAGGATGAATTCTTGGAGGGCGACTATGTGGAGGAGACTCTCTCTCTCTCCACATCTTCATCTTACTGGGAGTTATTTTGTGTATCTTGTTTAGCATTTGATTACTATTTCTCCTTGTTGCTCTCGCATGCATT
Source organism: Pseudotsuga menziesii (assembly GCA_001517045.1). Lineage (NCBI taxonomy): Eukaryota > Viridiplantae > Streptophyta > Pinopsida > Pinales > Pinaceae > Pseudotsuga > Pseudotsuga menziesii. Next base: position 522,951 of record LPNX010792745.1, on the reverse strand, counting down.
TCTCTTTTTGTGAAATTCAATTCAATCACAATTTTAGTTTACTTATTGTGTTTTGGTTGTCTTTGGTAGGAAGGGTGCACTCGGCAATTCGTTGGGCTCTAACCGGGTGTGGATCTAAGCTTTCAGGTTGGCAATGTTTGATGAGGGGCAACATCTCATTGAATTTCTCAATTCCAGGTAAGTACAATTCCACTTTCTAGCTATTTTCTTCACATTTTGTTACGCTGTTTCCATTTTACAGCGTTCCAGCAAGTCATTTGGCAGAGGGGGGCTTAAAAAGGTCAAGTGTGGGCCCCTTGATTTTTCTCTTGGAAGTACTATGGCTTAATGGCATTGTCGACTGCCCTTTGTTGGGGTTTTTAACCATAGGGTTGTTGTCTAGGGTTTCCAGGGGTAAGTCATTGCGTCACATGGCCACTGCCCCTTTTCTGCTTTGAGGGGACTATTGCTTCATCTAAAGAGGTCATCCCTAAGTCCAACACCCCTCTCACACCCCACTTGGACCTTCTATGTCGTTGATTTTACCCCCTCTGACCAAATCAAGCCCTTGGTGTCGTCATGATTGATCGAGCCTCAAGCTAGGCAAAGGGGGTCATTGAGGGACTTATTCATCATTCTGGGGTTAGTAGGGGCACAACATCCTCCTGGTGACACTCTTGCAGTCATAGCGTGGCATTGGCTTGCTTATTTCAGTGTTTTTTTTATCATTTTATGTCAGTTTTAAGGCTTAGTCCCCAACGTGTGGGTGACATGCCCTAAATTAGTCTTATTTTGAAATATTTTTGTATTATTTTGTTTTAATTTCAAATTGACATGTAGGCTTCATAAAAAAAATTAAAGTTCTGTGCCAAAATGGATATAAATATCCATTCACTTTTCATTTGTAAAGTACAACACTAGAGATAAAAAATCATTATGTTATGTTTTTACCCTTCTTGGGCTCTCTAAAGTGATGCGCACCTCTTGGATGACTTTTTCTTTTGCTTGAAGTGTAAATTGGAGTATCTTGTAGGGTTTCAATGCACTTGCAAGGTTGATGCTAGAATTGTTGGACTTACACAAGCTCAAGGATTGATTTTCTTGGTAAAGTTAGTAAGTTTATGCTTCTTTGATGATTGAATGGTGTTTGTAATGCTGCATTTTTCTGGATTAGGGCTTCTTACCAGCCTTTAGTCAACTCTTGCATGGTAGAAAATGTCCCTTGGAGGGTGATTTTTCTTGTTTGGGCCTTGGATCTCTGATTTTTGCCTAAATTAGGCTCCTCCAATGAACCCTAGAGGTTGTTGTTGGATGCCCTAGTTTGGAAGAGAGGAGAAAGTATTCCAAGAGGGAGGTTGTTTACCATCCTTCTTGCCCTAAGGTTTGAAGTACTATTCTTGAAAACCCCAATTTTTCCCCTTTTATCAAAATTCAGTGTCTCGTGTGTAAATTATTGCATTTCATGGTTAAATTGATTAGATTAGGTCTGCATTTTTAAACCCTAAAAAACTGAAGAAGAAAAAAATCCAATAAAATATTAAATATAAAAATTTTCAAATTTCTGGGCCACCCTAAAAAATTTGGCCCTCCTTCCTAAAACTTCGGCCCGCTATTTTAGAACTGCAAAACCCTAAAACGAGTTAGGGAAAAGGCTCTAAAAACCATAAAATTTTAAAATCGCAAAAATACAAATTTTTGCATTCTTTAAACCCCTAAGGGCTAAGTCACCAGATTCGGCGATTTTTCGCATTAAAATTCGAAAATCGCCGAATTTTTGTGGAAGACAAATTATCCGTTGAAAATCGCCAGAAAAAATCGCCGAATTTCATGAATGAGTTTTAAACAGCTAAATAATGGGTCGATTTCAGCGTAAATTCAGCGTAAATAAAGGGTCGATTTCAGCGTAAATAATGGGTCGGATTTCAGCTTAAATTCATTTTACTTTTCGTTCCGGTAGCCAACGCCGTAATCCCTAACCTCCGCGAGTATATACATCGTGAAATGTGGATTATCAAAACCAAAACTCATACACACGCCCGAGATGTATTTTCTTTGATATCTGGCAATGTAATGTGGCGTTTCCACATAATCATGACAGTTCCATGCCAATCTTTTATTGGAAATTCACTTATTCATAAAAATCTGATCATTATTTGTTAAGCTTTATGAGGTGAAGAGTTAAATGCTTTTGTTGAGATTGTATTTCAATTCATGATAGTTTCTATGTGGTGAAGTGGCAGAGCCTGGAGTCCCTGTGATCTCTGGCGTGACTAAGATATGGGGGTGATTATTCAGTGATTTTAATGAAACCTATGTAATCTGTTATATTTGTTCACTGAAGTAACTGCGAAATTTATAGGTGGATAGTCTAATTGAATTTCGTGAGTGATTTTATTGTATATTAATTTTAAAATAAAATTAAATTTCATATATTATTCTATAATTCTATATATAATTCAATTCAATTAAATGACATAATTTTATAATTGCATATATTTTATATATCTAATTTTAATTGCATATTAAATTTTATTAGAAAATTTATATATATTTTTTATTTTCAAATTTTAGACTCGAATTTAATGCCGAATTTTATTACCAATATTTTTATTGCCGAATTTTTGGCGAACTTCAATGTCGTCGAACTTGAACACGAATTCGAACCAGGTGACTTAGCCTAAGGGTCGTGGCCTCCTTATTCCCTCCTACAACCCTAAGGGCGTCTACTTCACAGGCAGATCGAACCCTGTAGTTGCTGCCCTAGCTGACAAGGTGTGCCCTTACCACATCATGAGAGGCCTAACAAGCCTCTGACTCCTTCAAGGGGCTGTTTTGCGCCCTAAGCAAAATTTCTGCGTGAATTTCAAGCCACTTTAGGGATGATCTCCATGTTATTTGGCACCTGTTATATGATAGTTCGAAGTCACTGATTATCGTGGTATACTACTGCCTTAAAGGGTTCTTGAAAGACTCGCAGCTTTCCTCAATTACTACATACTTGTGATAACATTTAACCATTATTTGTGGTTGTCTTAAGAGTGGATGATAACGTACGCCCATTTGACAGGCTTAAATGCAGAGACAGGTTACCAGCCCCTCGTCATTTTGAAGCAAACGCTCGCACGAGTCATGGAAGAGTGTTGTGGGATGAAGACACTCCCTTTGAACTTAGTTGTGCATCGAGATTTTAAAGAGGAGCTCTGAAGGTCACCCGGGTTCTGGTTTTCAGCAGAAGCTTTGCAGCTACGGCTTTCTTTCACATGTCTCTTCTGTGGACAGGAAACAGGTAGTAGTCCACTTGACCCTTCGTCGGTTCGGCTCACTCGGACTCTCGCATCTCTAAGCATTCTATGGCAAATAACGGAAGAAACATGAGTCTTAACGATATTCAGTCCACATTGCAAGATGTAAAACTTCATATGCGCTGGATTTATGAGCTCTTGAGCACTGGTGTGAAAGAAAGCAGGGTAGCAGCAGCGGAGTGAAGTATTTGGCTAACTAGATGGGATGTCACGAGTCTAGAGTTGATGATAATGACAGGGACCTGCATGAGCTCATGGGAACAGTAGATTTTATCAAAGAGGAAATGCAGAAATTGACAAACATGAACCATTGCAGTCATTGTCAAGAAACCCCAGCTCAAGATTATCCAATGGAAGAAACTTCTGTAGTGCAGCCAGTCCATGGGCCAGGAGACAAGAAGAAGCAGTAGGTTCAGTTATGCTATGGCTTTCATATGTATTTTTACACTTCGCTTAACAATCAGTTTGTTAGAATTTACCCTACGATGGGTATAAGTTATTTTAAAAGGCAACGAAGAACTTTCCTGAATTTTGTAATTAGTATAGACAGCACAGTTTTTTCTTTTCAGAACAGTTTGATATGTTGGCTTTCCCTTTTGTAAGTATGGTTGTGCTCAGCCTTTTTCATATAAATATTTTCTGGTTTCTGTTAAAAAAAAAAGAGAGTGGATGATAAAGTACTAATCCGGTAACTGTGTATTTATTTATCACTTGATTGATTGCTCATATTGATGGTGAACACAGGGCAACATATATGCAAAACTAACTGATTTATGCTCACACTGTTTTCGTGGTTCTAAGTGCTGATGAAGGAATGGATTATTATTATTTTGGGACTGTTTATGCACTATATCCACTACTATCATTTGTATCTACAGGAGTTGTTTTGAAGGTGGATAATTAAGGTCATAAATGCTACAGTCCTTTATTATTTAAAAGCAGATCTTATGCTTATGGATACATTGTTGCTTGGATCCTGATAACTGTTTTGCTATTATTGGTTGTTGCTTATTGAAAGGTGAATGCCAGATGAAAGTGGGAGTTAGAAAGCTGTTAATTGGCTGTCTTAAGAGTGCTTATCCTGCGTATAGGGTTATGCTGATATATCATTAAGATTTTCAGGATTGTCTTAAACTTGTGATTACATTACTGGTATTTCATTGAGGATTAATACAAATGTTACACAACTCAGACTCGGAAAAGACTCGGCTAGCATATGACTCGTCGACTCAGGAAAGACTTGGCAAAGACTCGGGACAGACTTGACAAGACTTGGCAAATAAAAAAAAACTTAAAATATAATAAATTTTGATAAATTATAATTTATTCACACATAAGTGTATCACATCTAGTATATATTATATTTCGATAATATTTTAATTTATGTAATCCATTTTCATATATATATATATAATCGTAAATTATGTATATACTGTTGATTTTTCTGAGCAGCATCGAGAGCCATTCTCTTCGGAGAATGGGGACACCTGGTTCGGGACCACGGTGTAGACTCAACCTAGTGTTGAGTGACCATTCTGTTGAATGGTAGATATCTGGTATGGGACCATGATATAGACCCAGCTCTGCCCTGGGTAGACTCAACCCAGTGTTGAGTGACCATTCTGTTGAATGGTAGATATCTGGTCTAGGACCACGATAGAGACCCAGCTCTGCCCTGGGTAGACTCAACACAGTGTTGAGCGACCATTCTGTTGAATGGTAGACATCTGGTCCGGGACCACGATGTGGACCAGTCTAGTACTGGTAGACTTAGCTTAGTTATGAGTAGCCATTCTCTTGGAGAATAGAGGCGCTTGGTCTATTACCAAATATTTGACCTGGGGTCAAATTATGCAGCCTGTGGCTGAGGCACCTGGTCTGTTACCAGGAAGGCACTGTAAGCCCTAGACTTGGTCTAGGCATGTGTGACACTCTGACCCTTGATCTATGGGCTTCGTGTACTTCTCCAAGGCTTAACAACCCTTGGTTAAGTTACCCTAGTACCTAATCTTGGTGTCACACAAAGTGTGAGATAAAAGCATTAGTAACTCTCTTGGTTTATGATGATGTACTTTGAATGGAATTAAAAAGACCACAGGGGCACTTGAAAAAGGCTACAGGTAAAAGTCAAAAATACATAAGTACTTTTTGACCACAGGAAAAGGACCACATGTAAAAGTTAAAAATACATAAGTATTTTTGGACCACAAAAAAAGGGACAACAAGTGAAAGTCAAAGTTACATAGGGAATTTTGGTAAAAGTCAAAAATACATAAAGGACCTTTTAGGTAAAAAGGTACAATTGAAAATTAGAAAAGAATAAAATATTATTATTTTGTTCTTTCTAATTTTGGTCCACTTACAGGTGACTAAAGGCTATAAAAGAAGATCAAGTCATTTCATTATGACACACACACTTGCTTATCATCTTTTAGTTGCTCCAAGGAAGATTGTCACTAGTCTTAGAAGAGAGTTCTTGTGGTTATGCCCTAGCATGGAGGCTTCTATATAGGGCATCCACTCTTGTTTTTGAAAGAAACCCTAAGCTAGGGTTTCATTCTTGGAGATCATTTGCAGCAGCCCTATCTTCCACGGATTAGGGCATCCTCACCATTCTTCAGCACTCAACAGCAGTGACCCTAAGGAAACTAGGGCATCACTCTTCCATGAACAGCAAAAGGATTTAGGGTTTTTACCATAGTGCACAAATCTTCACGGGCAGCATCCTCCTCTCCTCCTGGAAACACAACAAACCACAAATCAAACTTCGGGCAGCTCGTCTTTATCTGTGGGCAACTATAGCAGGTTCACGGGCAGCTTGTGGGTGACTTCGGGCAGCTTGTTTGAGTCTTCGGACAATCTATAATTCACAGACAAAACCTCGGATAGGCCATCTCAGCCATCTCTCCTCCACAGGCTGTCTATTTTGGCTTGTGGGCAACTGTAACTTCCACGGGCAGCCTGCTAACAGGCTACCCTCACTTCCGGGCAGACTTGGGGAAGTACAGTCTGTCCTCACAGGCTCCGAGAAGCTATCAGCTAGCTTGGACAGACCCTAACTCAACCTCGGGCAACCCTTTTAGGGCTTCCCTCACCTACTAGTTGTTGACTGAGCTTCACGGGCAGCTCCATCAATTCTCGGGCAGGAAGACAGAGGGTTTGAACAGGCTGTCTTACAAACTCAAACAGTCTGAGTTTATTCTGGGCAACAGTAACAGGCTGACAAAGGAATCCGAGCAGTGATTTTTTTATTTCCGGGCAAGCCCTAATTTTTTGGGCAGTGATTTCTTGATTTCCGGGCAGGCCCTAATTTTCTAGGCAGATCTGATAAATGTTCAAGCAGACTGTTTTTGATAGTCTTGATTATTTCTGGGCAGATCTGGAAATTTGGGTACCTAGGGTTTGAAACCCTTGTTTTGATTTTTGCTAAGAAAAATTTACTGTAAACTTTGACCCAGATTGAGGCTTGAGGAACTTTTTGAAGAATTTCTAATCATCTCATTTACGAGATGAGCTACTAATGCTTTTGGGGGTTTTTGTCCTTTAAAGGTTTCCCCAATGAAAAACTCGTGTCCATTGTGCTAATGTGATGAATGTTATTTTACTGCACTTGTCATTTGTTTAAGTTAATTTGCAAATTTTTAAGTATTTATACTAATGCTAAATTTCAACATATACTATATAGTATTATAATACATATCAATGTTGCACGACTCAGACTCGAAAAAGACTCGACTAGCATATGACTCGTCGACTCGGCAAAGACTCGGGAAGGACTCGGGACAGACCCAGCAAGACTTGGCAAATAAAAAAAAGCTTAAAATATAATAAATTTTGATAAATTATAATTTATTCACATATAAGTGTATCACATCTAATATATATTATATTTCAATAATATTTTAATTTTTGTAATCCATTCTCATATATATATAATCGTAAATAATCGTATATACTATATAGTATTATAAAACATATTATATATGAGTAAACATGTGATGGTAACCTTTATAGATTATACGTTATTTAGTAACTATATTTTATAACCTGACTATCCTAACCTATTTACCCTTTATCTAAAAAAATAATAATAAAATTCATATCACATGGTTAAAAACTTAAAACCGCCATAAATTAACTTAAGCCATTAAGCCATCGTCGGGAGGTGAACATTGAATTCAGTATCGGGAGGGCATAAATTAACTTAAGCCATCATCAAGAAGTGAACACTGAATACAGTATCAAGAGAGAAACAAAGACATGAGTAGCACGCAACAGCATGGCCATCGATAGCAAGTCGCACAACCGCCGGAGTGGAAACGATGAACAGGGTTTGACAGGTCGCACGAAGGGAAACCCTTTGACTATGACGGATAAAGCCACAACTCATCCCGTCTCATCAACGGCGTGAGTCTGGACAAATAGAATGTTGCCTAATGTGGTCAAATTTCAAGAGCCGAAGTTAAACCCAAACGAATTTTATTTTTTTTGTAAAAGTTAGAGTATGTGCCCAAGTCTTGGGTGAGTCCAACCGAGTAAGTGTCCAATCTAGGCGAGTGTACCGAGTTTGTCGAGTTTTGCTGAGTTGGCGAGTTTGTCCACGAGTATGGGCCAGTGACTCATTTTCTAGTCTGACTCGGGAAAACTAGCGAGTACCCACGAGTCTTGGTCGAGTCACGCTTCACTGATAAATGTTATATATGAGTAAACATGTGATAGTAACCTTTATAGATTATAAGTTATTTAGTAATTATATTTTATAGCCTGACTATCCTAACCTAAAAAATAATAATAAAATTCATATCACATGGTTAAAAACTTAAAACCACCATAAATTAACTTAAGCCATTAAGCCATCGTCGGGAGGTGACACTGAATACAGTATAGGGAGGGCATAAATTAACTTAAGCCATCGTCGGGAAGTGAACACTGAATATAGTATCAGGAGGGCAACAAAGACATGAGTAATACGCAACAGCATGGCCACCGATAGCAAGCCGCACAACCGCCGGAGTGGAAACGACGACCAGGGTTTGAAAGGTTGCACGGAGGGAAACCCTCTGAGTGTGACGAATAAAGCCACGACTCATCCCGTCTCATCAGCGGCATGAGTCTGAACAAATAAAACGTTGCCCAATGTGGTCAAATTTCAAGAGCTGAAGTTAAACCCAAACGAATTTGATTTTTTTTTGTAAAAGTTAGAGTATGTGCCCAAGTCTTAGGCAAGTCCGACCAAGTAAGTGTCTAGTCTAAGCGAGTGTACCGAGTTTGTCGAGTTTTGCTGAGTTGGCGAGTTTGTCCACAAGTATGGGCTAGTTACTCCTTTTCTGGTCTGACTTGAGCAGACTCGCGATTACCCGCGAATCTTGGCCGAGTCATGCTTCACTGATTAATACTTGTCATTGCATACTTATATTTCACTAAACAGTTAGTAACTGTCCATGCTACATTTTGGATAAATACCTAATCGATCTAATTTTCTTTAGTGAGTCTTCTTCATTCTATATTTGACTGCATTAAAGGCACTGATATGGTCAACTAGGTGGTTGGAAGGTCTTTTGGTGCATTGTTGACAGGTACACTAGAAGGGCTCTCCCCTTGGGATAACTCTAAATCCCGAAGAAGTCGAGAGGTTGAGTTGAGGTGACAGTGGTTCGAGCCTCTCATGTGCTTGCCTTTCACTAGCAAGCCTTGCCTACTAGTTTGAATGTTAACACATTCCATTGTCGGCATAAATTAAATGATAAAACCCTCATTTGTAGTAACTAGGAAAACTCCTGAGACTACATCACTTATAATTTCAAAATTCCAAAACTTGGGTATTCGCGACCATCCCTCAAAACACTTAGGACCCCTAGGGCATCACCTTTGGGCTCCATCTTCCCACCTAGATCAGGCACTGGCACTCTGGGCAATTCGCCCTCCTTGGTTGGAAGCTTGTCTTTTTGTGTTGTGATTCTCCCTTGCTTGTGATATCTTTTATATTGTCAAATCTAATATCCAAGCAAATCAAATCAGTGTTGGGATCTTTAATTTGTCTTCCAAATCAATATCTTGGGCACTCACTAAATCTCTTTCATCAAACACCCCAAGGTAGTGGCTTAGTTATCCTTTACCTAACACTATCAACCTAAATCACTCTAAACTACTAAGCTACTGAAAAATTATCATCGGGATTATATTTAAACATCCTTCATCTATCCCTTAAGCCTCAATCTCATTAGCTATCTGTTTGATCTAGTGTTTATTCACGGGTCATCTTACGTTAAATAGAAATATAGAGATCTGGTGTCCTGTCTTTGATCTTTCCCTCAAGGATTAATCAGCGTCTCCCCCTTAGTCATTTATTGGCTTAAAGTGAAGAGAATCCCGATTGGAGTGACAACCGGTACATATCTGGGGATCATGATCCTGTAGGGTCACCTCTTTAGTTGCCTAGCTCCTCTACCGTCTTAGATTGGAACCATTTGGGGAAACTACAAGTTGTGTGATAACAAGAGGTAACGACACATTGTAGTTTGATGCCACCATTTTATATTTCAATGATTGGAAAACCACTGTCATCACATAAGCACAAAACTATGGACATCTTAATCTAAAGACACTAGAAACAGTGTCACCTAGACTTGAGCCATGAGAAGCTACTTTCAAGCTTAGTTAATTATGGTTTAAACTAGTTGATTCTTACATAATTTAAAGTATCATATCTAGCAATAATTTAGCGAAACAAGACATAAGCTCAAATCGAAAAAAGTCCTTTACCAAGCTGAGATCTATATTAGGTAAGGATGCCCCTTGGCGCCTTATCTTTATGTGTTGACAGCAGATACCCTTGGTAATTTGTTGGAGCCAACCTGTTTGCAATGTCAATTGAGGGGTGTGACTCTGCTGGATGATCGAGAGATGGTGAACAATCATTTTCAAATGATTCACTCTTGTCTATGTGAGATGATTAAGATTCAGTGTTTGGTGCTAGATAATAAAGATAAAGATAATGTGATTAGTGTTTGTTACAGGATGAACTAGCAGGCTAGTCACCGATAAGCAAATATAGGAGAAAGTGACCACTGTCATCTTAGTCACTTCCCCAAACTTCTTTGGAAGTTGGAACCTCCTAGGGGAGAGCCCTAATTGTAAGTCTGTAAGGACACTTAGACACCAAATTATATTATCTTTGTAAAGGGTTAGTGACCAGTGCCTTTACGGAGTCAATTTGAAAAATGAAGAAGACATACTATATAAACAAATATGAATCTTGTATGTGTAATCAGTATATCAGCTTCAGTAGCATATTCATTCTTGAAAAATAAGTGACCACTTTCAACTTATGATCATGCCTCTACCATTTGACAGGGTGCCATTCATTACAAGTGTAACAGCCAATTACTTCCAAATAGGTCTGAAAATAAAGCAGCAGGACAGCCAACAAAAATGTACCAGCATTCAATGTGTTTCATACATATACATTACTAAAATGAAAATCAGACATGAATACAGGTCCCATCTGTAGTAATTAAAAGCTAATTATGAGACTGTCCATTCAAGGAAAGGAAACAGTATGTACATGTGCAAATAAAGTCTGAAACAAGGTCTTTAAGTGTTCATTCACTACCACACAAAGTGGAACAACCAGCCATGGAATGTTTGCAATTTCATGACAACAAATTAGTGTTTAAAACTACAATCATATTCAATGCAACTCCCATATTACAGTCTGATATATGCATATAAACCAAGTTAAAGACCATCCTTTGTATTAGTTTCCACAAAACATAACCCCAATTTTAATAAACTAACGTCCAAATTAACTTCAAATGTCTGTTTGTAGGGCTGTTCAATGCACTGGGAGTGAGCCTGTTTTGGTTTTAGACAGGCTGCAATTTATTGCAGCCTTAAAAGAGGCCACTGGAAGCAGCGCTAAAGGCAAACCAAAGTCCACAAGGGACTGTAAAAAGGGAAAACCGAGCCCTAGAGAGGCTGGACGAGGAGGTAAAGGAGCTGGCCATGGGTGTAAAGAAGGAGAAATAGGGCCGTTAAGGAAGGAAAAGGAGAAGAGGAGGTAGCAAGGGTTTTTAGGAAGGGTTTAGGACTGTTTTAGGTCTGATTTTTAGTTGTTTTTAGGGTTTTTAGGAATTTTTTACTTTTTTTAATTTTTAGGGCTTCCTAAAAATTTTCCCTAGGGTTTTTAGGCCTAAAAAAGGCAGGCCGAATTAGTAGGAAGTAGGAAGGAGGACCGAAATTTTAGGGAGGCCCAAAATTCGGAAAAAAAAATATTTTCTAGGGTTTCAGTCATAAAATTACAGACCTAAATTTAACATAATGCCACCATCCTACCAACCCTGAAATCCTGAAAACTGTTAAGCCTGTTGAATTCTGAATGGGATATGAAATTCTACTTTTTCCATATGAAGTCCATTGAGGTTAGAAGTTAGAACCACTCTCAAACATCCTGAAATAATTAATGGTAATGTTAAAATTTAAGTAAAAGGATGGAAAGATAAGATAAAGGAGAATGTCACTTTTAATCTAAGAATTTAACATTAATGCCATTAATTACAAGGTGCATACTACATAGCCCTCGCATTAGCTTTTGCGGCCCCACATCTTAGCTAAAACTTAGAAACGTAGCCAAACTCGCTTGAAGCAGTATGGAAACGTCATTGGCTGTACCATACAACATTTCCAATCAAAAGACGTCATATAGTATAGCCAACGGGATTTCTATGTCGTTCCGTACCAGTTTCCGCATTTATGGTACTGGTACAGCCCTCTAGTTGGCATTTCCTGCAAGCTTCCTAGTAGGGCTCATTTTCATATGTTGGATGAAATCCTATGCTCATACTTAGAGGCCAAGTACAGTTGGGCACGAGGATTGTCTATGGTTCCTTGGGATGTCTATATTATGCCCAAAGATGAGGGAGGGCTTGATTTGTTGATGTGGTGACTCAAGGGATATTTTGGCGGCTAAGTGGGTGGTTCATTGTTTGGAAGGGTCCTCTCCCTAGTAGATCCATTGAGGCATCATTTGCTTCGACACACCATGCTGGCAAAATTAGGGGGGCCTTTGGTCTTTGTGATATCATCTCAACTCCACATAGTTTTCAACTACCTAGATCTTTCATTTTCAAAAGTATCTAGTCAACCTGGAGAAACGTTGTTGGTTTGGTAAGGTGGAAAATGTCAACTAGTTTAGCAAGGAGGGATTTGGCTAGAAGGTGCAAGGTACTTGTGTTGTTGATCTCCCTCACTTTCAGGCATAGAAATTGACTAGGAAAAATATCTTTTTGTGGAGGGATTTGTGAGACACCAATTCTCACTCTCGAATAGACTGGCATACCTTAGCTCATAAGTATGCCCTTTCTTCTTCTAATAGAACCACTATTATGGAGGTTATTGGTCTCATTCCACATGAATATTTATTCAAAATTAACATTGATATGTCAAGGCCCTTGTAGTGTGATTGGGAGTGGAGTTTGGGGCATCCCTTAGATAAGTATAATTCTTGTAGAGTATATGGCAACAAGTACAACTAGTTGTGAGGTCATCTGGCTTTGCAAGTTGCTTGTAGGGTTATTTGATCAAGAGTTGGATCTCACGTTAATTTACTGTGATCATCAAAGTTGTATCAAACTCTTTGAGAATCCAATTTTTCATGACAGATCCAAGCACACTGAGATCAGATATCACTTCATTCGAGACAAGATTCAAAAGGGAGCAGTAAAGCTCTAGTATGTACCCACCAATTGATATTTTGTCCAAGCCTTGGCAAAAGAAAGGGAAGTTTGAACATTTAGAAACAAAACCAGATTGGTGTAGAATTATTCTCTCACTATGAGGGAGTGTTGACGTTTGTAGCTTGGACAAGAACTTCCACACAGGTTTAGTGTCAAATGTGAAAGTCTTATATTTCACTGTTGAGTCTAATAAAGTGTATTTTCAATACATTGGTGATTTAGGTTAATCTCAACCATACATCTCACCAAGAGATTAGGGTTTTGGTAGGTTAGGGTTTCAACTAAAGTATAAAGGCAAGTAAAGGTAGATGGTTAAGACACATCCATTCTTTACTCGAAGACAGTTTGGTCAGAAGGTGAAGAAACTCCTTCAGGGAGCAAAAGTTAGAGCACCGGAGAGGAGCTTAGTTCAACAACCAAACATATTTCAGCAAGCAAGCTGCAACAAAAGTAGATCCGTACAGTCATACAGATCCGTTGCATACAGCAGATCCGTATAATCGTATGGATCAATATGGAATTCCATATAGTTGTATGAAGTCCATACGGGCCCGTACAACCATATGGAACGAGTTCGTACGGTTGTACGGACTTTCATACAGCAAGGCAATGTGCAGCGGCTGATTTTCACAGTTTCTAGTGAAATGTCCTCAGTAAGTGACTAGATTTTTGCCTCGTTTGAGTGTACCATACAGCTGCATGATTTTTGCAGCTGAGGAGGTTTCCTTGAAAGCTTTGATCTATTGATGAAAAGTTGATTTGAAGGAGTAAATTGTGTGTATTATTTTTATGCTTCCACTATGCATTCTACAGCTATACGCATGAATACTGCAATGTGAAGAATTCCATTTTTGCAAATTAAATATCAGTTTATTAATTTGAGAACATAAGGACAACATTCACCTAGGGTTAGGAAAATTTACATTCTGTGAGGGCCTGGAAATAAAGCATCTCGTGAAGGAACAAATCAAGATATCTATGGTCCTTATACTGAGCATATGTCCTGAAGGAACCATGTGAGTTTCTAAAGAAGCAAAGATATGCATCTGAAAATGAAATGATCTTCAGACTCAAATTCCTGCATGTACAGTTTAGGAATTCAATGTTCCTAAAGCAGTGGATCGATCATTCAAACATGGTGAGCTAGATCAGTCCAAAAACATCATTGCAAAAGGTGTTGTCCAGTAGACTTCCATCCTCCTTTCAGTTTGATATAACCTACATGACTCAGCCCATATTCTAAAGGACCAAAACGGATTTCAAAAGCCATAGGCTTTAGTGATCCAAATATGCAGATTGCATCTGTCAATCTAAATTCCCTGTTATCTTATACCCTATATGCGTTCATTCCATCAGTAAGAGTTTAAACTTTATATCTGAATAACTCTTTGTAAGGTAAGAAGCCTAAAACAAGAGCATATGCCCAGTCGATTTCTTCAGCCACAGAGATTTACATTCAAAATATTAACAATGTACAAAGCAAAATGTGTAATCCCTACCAAAAGAAAGATGGGCATGAGTTTACACACATCAAATAGATGACAATAGCACAATTTCCTATATCATCACTCTACTCATCCTTATAAGTTTTTTTTACGGAAGGGAGAGTAATAGTTAAAACTATTATTGTAGTGTTAAAAGTGTTAACCCAATACTAAAATTGAAATGTAATAAAGTCATAGTGTTATTAATGACTTTAATAAAACGATGTTAAAGCATTTTTTAATAAGAGATTAGGATAATTAGCCTTAAGGGTTAGTTCAAGTGGTCATGAGCAAAACATGAGATCTATATCCAAAGTTGGAGAGGTCACAAGTTCGACTCTCTTAATCACCTCAAGTTTAAAAAATTCTTCAGTACCAGAATAATTTTTCTTATCTTTCATCTCTCGTGTTTATAGTGAGAAGTCCAACTAACTGGACAAGCTACAAACAGAACCCATATATACCCTAGGCAGACGGGTTGCTCTATCATTGAGCTACATGCTGTTTCATGACGGACACCCTTTAGGTTTGATCTGAAATTTAGAGGTGTGGATTGCTACATCCAACAAACTCCACTTATTCACTGCAACTCTCTTATATTGATAAATATGGGAAAATTTATCCAATCTACAGAAATTTTGTCAAAAACCTTTAAGTGACCAATAGAGATAGAAAAGATCAGATAAGATAATTTTATTAATGTCCAACAAATGACCACAAAACTATGTCAATGGGACTGTTAGGTACCAAGATGCCAATACAAATTGGGAGCGCTAAGGAAAATCCTATAAAATAAAATGCAAAAAAGAAAAGTACTATCAAAACGTAGATATCAAACTCCATAGATCAATCTAGGAGAGAGATGTACAAATATAGTAGATCTAGGGCCTATGAAACAAAAGGCATATGATTGTCATGTTATGTCGCAGCCATCTCTCCTAACATCCAAGGTCAACTGGAGAAAGCGCATAATAGAACCCTGTCCAGAGGAAGAACTAGAAGAGGAGGTAGAAGGAGTGTGTCTCTGCCTGGAGTGATGTGCCCGCCGCTATGCTCTAGAAGAAACTGGTTGACAACTGTTATGAGGTTGAGACTGTCTATGTCGATGGGCTTGGACAGAAGAGGAGGAAATCCTCCACATCTGTATAAGTCTAAAGTCAGAAGAAGTGTCCTTACCTATCTACCTCTTGGTACCCCTCAAAGATGGGAGCACCGAAAAAATGGAAGCAATCTGCTAGCTAGAGACTTTTCTAGTAGATGAATGTGACTGAAGGACGAGAGAGAGGAGTTGGAGGGCCTCCTGTAAATACAAGTCCAGACATCTCTGGTCGGGGCATTGAAAGAACCTAGACAGGGTCTGAAGCTCCCTAAGAAGAAGCACTCTAAAAAGACAATGGAACCATCCACAGATCTCGTAGTATACCGAACAACAAAAGATGAAGGGTTCCTCTGTCTCAACCTGTCCAAGGTGGCAAACCTGGCAGATCTTATTTGATAGATCAATATGGTGATCTATCTCAACCCTATGACAGTGGGAGCCCACTCAGAATTGGCCTAAAGAAATATGAAGAGCATGTGTCCTATGGTGCATGTGTAGTGGCGTTGAATAATGAGGCCACCCCTCAAATCCATGAAATGCTTGTCATAAAAGGCCATATTTGGACGTAACCCACCTAGAGAATTCATCCATGTAACCTACACATACTTCTTGTAGATATCATCCTTGACGATTTTGAGTATGTTTAACTATAATTTAAGATTCTGGGCAGAATTTCCATACGGTGGATAATGTTTTCCACGAACATTGCACATATAGGTGCACAGAAGGAATGAAGGGAGATAAACCATTCTTTGGCCCACTAGTAGGTTTACAAACGTACAAATTTGGTTAATGGTTTCCGATCTAGTTATGCCATAATTAATTGCTATTGCCCCACTTCCAATTGCATGTTAAGGTAAATTGAAATCAATAATCCAAGAAGGAGAGACAAATAGCTCAACAGAGATTTCAACTAGCTAATCTCACAGTCACTGTCAAATCTATGTTAAAATTGGTGAAATAAGACTTTGCACGTAACCAATAGATATCACTAGTGAATTGCTAAGAGTGGTGCACTTACATCTATATGGACTCAGGAATGAATTCAATGCTCCTAAAGCAATGGATCAATCATTCAAACATAGTGAACTGGATCAATCCACGAATATCATCGCAAAAGGTGTTTTCCAGTAGACTGCCATCCTTGCTTTAGTTTGACATAGACCACACAACACAGCCAATAACCTCATGGACTAAAACGGATTTGAAAAGCCATAGACTTTAGTGATCCAAATATGCAAATTGCATTTGTCAATCTAAATTCCCTGTTATCGTATAGCCTATGGGCATTAATTCCATCAATAAGAATTTAACTCAAAATAACTCTTTGTAAGGTAAGAAGCCCAAAAATAGAAACATATGCCCAGTGGATTTCTTCAACTACATAAATTTACTTCAAAAATTATTAGGATTTAAACGAGCATACATATAATTACTTACAAGAGAAATAAAATAGACAAGCAACCATTAAAGATATACACACAATGTTTACGTTGAAAACCCAAAACCAGGAAAAACCACCATAATAGATCTCCTATCTCCCTTGACCTAAACTGGCCAAGTCAAGCCAAGTGAGCTAGCCACCGCTCGCCTTCAGGCCACTTTACAATGGAGCCTCCTCAAGCCTTTTAAAGGCTTCTTTACATGCAATACCTTGGGCCAATACCATGGGCCCAAAACCATGTGTTGAGACTTAAACCATTTGACTCATTCCCAAGTCAAAGTTAACCCTAACAATCCCCCTTTAAACTTGACTTGGAGTAAATCACCAACCCCTTCAAAGTTTTTAACCGAGGAAACTCCACATGCCCCCCTATCACCTAGGTCTACCTAGACTTTACCGGTGAGTTACCAAGGGTACACATGCCTCACCAGGTTTTACAGTCGTATGCCCATTTACATGCAATACAATTTTCAACTTCATTATAATAACAATATTTTTTTGTTCATGTGTCTCATGGTGACTTCACCATCACCATCTGTTGCTACATTCTCTCACTTTTCCATGCTCGCCTTCTTGCTCGTCATGTGCCATACCTCCTCTCGTACCTTCAAACAAACTTGTCATTGACATCCATATAAAAAGAATCCATCTACCAAATTACATGGGTCCTCAACTACTATAAACCATTGATTCTCTAGGAATTCTTTTCAGCTACATGGTGCATCAATCTTGGTCCCAAAACCGAGATTTAACAATCTTACACTCCTCCCGCAGTCAAAGACTAAACCTCTCCAATTCCACATCAAGCTAGGCTACAAGTACACCTGCCACCCGTGTATCTATCCTAGTGGTTCATTCCACAACTTGATGCCACGTCCCTTCTTTGCGCATAAGAGGGATACAATTTTTTCATGCTTCTAAGCACCCGGGAAATCACATTTTAACAGGAACCAAAAACAACGAGGGCGTCGGGTACCACCGATCATGCACCCCACAACATATTAATTAAAATTCAGGTACAAAAATTTGGCCTCAACGATCTCCAACCTAGTTGTGATACCACTTATTAGGATTTAAACAAGCATGCATATAATTACTTGCAAAAGAAATAAAATAGACAAGCAACCATTAAGATACACACAATGTTTATGTGGAAAACCCAAAACCAGGAAAAACCATAATAATAGATCGGTTATCTCCCTTGACCTAAACCGGCCAAGCCAGGCCAAGTGAGCTAGCCACCGCTCACCTCCAGGCCACTATACAATGGAACCTCCTCAAGCCTTATAAAGGCTTCTTTACATGCAATACCATGAGCTACCAAATACCATGGGCTCAAAAGAACGTGTTGAAACCTAAACCATTGGACTCATTCCCAAGTCAAGGTTAACCCTAACAATAATATTAACAATGTACAAAGCAAAATGTGCATTCCCTACTAAAGAATAAGATTAGCATGAGTTTACATACAACCAAATAGGTTGAAGATAGCCTAGTTTCGTACACTATCAGGGGAAGTAATAGTTAAAACTAGTGTTAGTGTTTTAGGGGGTGTTGAAGTATAATACTCCAATATTAAAATTCAAATGTAAGAAAGCTATGGTGTTGTTAATGATTTTAATAAATAAATATTAAAGCAATTTTTAATAAGTAATTAAGATTATTGGTTTCAAGGATTAGCTTAAGTGGTTATAAGTCAAATATGAGATTTATTTCCCAAAATTGAGGAGGTCATGGTATGACTCCCTTGATATGTAGGAAATTAAAAATAAAAATAAATAAATAAACGTGTTTAAGACAATGAGATACTAAAACCTCCCAATTAAAGATCCTCTCATTGTATTCAATGACTTCTTCAATAACAAAAAAGAAAATTATCTTTCATCTCGTCTCTATAGTAAGAAGTCCAACTAACTTGGAAAAGCTACAAACAGGACCCAAATTTGCCCTAGGCGGATAGGCTGCTCTATCATTTAGCTGCATGCTCTTTTATGATGGACACCCTTGTAGGTTTGATCTGAAATTTAGGCGGGCAGGCTGCTCCATCATTGAACTACATACCCTTTTATGAGGAACACCCTTATAGGTTTGATCTGAAATTTAAAGGTGTGATTGTTACATCCAACAAACTCCATTTATCCACTCTAACTATCCTGTACTGATAAATATGGGAAAAATCATCCACTCCATGGAAATCTTCTCCAAAACCTTGATGTGATAAGTAAAGTATGTTAAACTATGTAATTTAATATTAATGTTTGCTGCAAATATTGTACATATCTTTGACACACTAGTAGGCATACAACTTACAAATTCGGTTATATGGCTTCCAATCTGGTTATGCCATAATTAATTGTTAGTGGCCCACTTTCAATCGCATGTTAAGCTAAATTGAAATCCAAAGTCCAGGAAGGAGAGACAAATAGCTCAACAGAGATTTCGCTTAGCTCAATCTCAGTCACTGTCAAATCTATGTTGAAATCATCCCATAATTGGTGAAATAAGACTTCGCACATAACAATGGATAGCAAAAGTAAATTGATAAGATTCGTGCACTTACATCTTTATGGAATCGGGAGTGAATTGGGTTCTGGACAAAGTAATTGAAGTTACCATGGCATTGTAGAATCTGAGACGATGAATTGAATTAAAAGGACAAAAAATCAATGGAGAGAAAAACGTACTTGAACTCGGGATTTGGCGAAGTTTAAAGAAAAGAAGGAGAGATTGGGTTGCCCATCAGTAGATACCCAATCGCGGCAAGCCCTCCAATCGTCCATAAGGCCGGTGAGGAGGACTGGTTCGTTGGCCTTCATATATCTATCTCTGAATTCTCCATAGCTGATCTGCCTTCCGTCCACTCGGCGTATCTTCCCGCTTACCTTGATCGTCATCCTCTAACACCTCCAATTTGTCTCGCCAACTCAAATTTGCCTCGCCTTCAAACATTTGCTCTCAGATCATGTATGGAAGAGTTTCCAACATGTGTCCTCTCCGAGTATGTATGTATAGCATGGAAGAGTTTTATAAAATGTTTGATTAATTTAAAAATTATATCATTTTATTTATTTTAATTTCAAATTATACATTATTATTAACATTTTTTAATTTTTCAGTTTCTTCAATATTTTATTTACTTCTTTCCAGAATTATCAAGTTTCTCACAATTCTTGTATCTATTTTTTTTCAAAAATTAAAATAAGTTTTAAGAAAAAATTTCGAGTTAAAATAAAATTTTAAAATAAATTAATTATTTTTTAAAGTTAAATAAATTAAAGTTAATTTAAGTATTGGTAACATAAATTATCATTGCATCGAGGTGTTCTCAGCCCAATATGGGGGAGATCCTGTCACGTTAGTCACTTTGTGCTGTCCCACAAAAAAAAAAGCATTATGTTAACAGACATTAAAAAAATTAAAATATATATATTGTGGATTAAGTTATTGATTACTGGAAATGTTAAACTCCTTTTTAAAAAATATTCAAACCTCTTCCAAGATTCTAGCTTTTTTATTTTATTTCATTTTTTATTACTTGTAAAATAATTTTAACTTGATATGGGAATTTGTTTGGGTGGGAGCGATCTGCATGCTGGAGCACGTGAGGAGAGCGACCTTGGAGACTGCGACCTGATTGCTGGAGCGATTGAGATTGGTCAACGTTGCTTGCTGAAGGCGACCTAAACTCGTGAGAGGTGTTTGGAGGATCAGGATTTCCTGGATCCAGACTTGGATCGCTGGCAAAGGAGGATCCCTGACTTCTTCGAGGTCCAGCCGGGCTCCTGCAGGGGGGATTGCTGTCAGAGGCTGCTCTAGCAATGCTGGAGGGCTAATGACGGGTAATCCGATTCCTGGAGAGGACCGAGATCCGATCCAGGCACCCCATCTGGATGATTTTGATCGTTTAATATCTTCATACAACAAGAGATCCGGCAAACCCGAAACCCTGAAATTTGTCAAAAGGCTAGAAGATGTGCCAAAGGTTGCTCTTCCTCCGGAGGAAACCATCCGGGTAGCTCTCTCCCTGGCAGATCGAGCTCTGATCGGCCAATTTACTGGGCTATGGCCTTCGCCCAAAACTACAGACGGCTGGGTTCAAAGAAACTGGAGACCCCTTATCACAAACAATGTCGCTTCCTACTCCGTCGGACGAGGTTATTTCCTCTTCGACTTCGAATCCAAGGATGATAAAGAGCTGATCTTCAGGAATGGGCCCTACTTCATGGGGCCGCAAGGTCTTTATCTTAACAGGTGGACACCTGATTTCGACCCCGAAGCTGGCATCCCAAAAGCAGTGCCTGTCTGGGTCAAGCTGCCCAACCTTCCCATGCATTGCTGGAACCCAAAATCCCTCCAAGCCATAGGGAATGCGCTGGGGAACAACATAGATATGGCAAGTCCAAAAGACCAATACGCCTGTGCCCGTATTTGCGTTGAGGTCGACCTCGAAGCTGGCCTCCCTGAAGCTATCAAATTAACCGTGGGAAGCTGGTCCCATTTCCAAAAACTTGATTATGAACAGCTACCATTCAAATGCAGGGGATGCCATGAGTACGGGCACTTCATCCGCAACTGCCCTAAGAAGACTGAGACCCAGCAGGACAAGGCGGAAGGGTGGCAAAAAGTGACTAGATCTAAAACCAAACAACAATCCGGAAGAGGCCCAAAAAAGGGTGAGGGGACCATTGAAACAAGGGTCACTAATCTAGAGGGATCATCAGAAGCATCCAAGGCTAAAGAAACGGTGGAAGTTAGGGAAGATCTCATTGAAATTGGTGAGAAATCCAGCAATGAAGGCAATAAAGATTCTGAAGCAGAAATACCAGCTCAGCACTTGAAGGATCAAGACGAAGAAATAGCATCGGTCAACGCAGGGGAAACCCTGGGGAAATCAGAGGAAGACTCTAGATCGGAGGAAGAGGAAGAGGAAGAAGGAGAAATCGAAATAACCACGCCAAGAATGTCTAAAACAAAGGGAAGGAAATCCAGGAAAGAATTAAGAGAGCAGGCAACCTATAAGGATAAGATGCAAGGCTCCCAGCTAACATTGGAAAAACTCCTGAAATCCACCAGGAACACCCGCCAGCAAGGGCATGCCCAGAAAGGGATGCCTTCGCACCCCAAAAGTAAGTAATGAGGATCCTCTCCTAGAACTACAGAGGTCTTGGAAGTAAAATCAAGGAAGAAGCAATGTTAGATCTATCTTCTTTACATCAGCCCGGCATCTTGCTGATCCAGGAGACCAAGATGGAGGAAGTTGTCTTCCTCCAAGTCAGTCAAAAATTTTGGAAAAGTAAAGGGAAAGCTGCAATAAGCTCAAGAGGGGCTTCTGGCGGCATTAGAACCTTGTGGAATGATAAGGAATATGACACCGTTGCCATCAAGTACAGCAATCACTGGATCCTCACCCATCTAAGGGATAAAGCTTCGAACTCCCTGGTAAGTATCTTCAATATCTACGCTCCCAACTCTATTGCTGAAAAAAATTCCTGCTGGAATCTCTTGAGGGAGGAAAAGAACAATCTGCAAGGTAACATCATTATTGCAAGTGATCTTAATATCACCCTAAGTCAGGAGGAAAAGCGAGGTGGGTCTATGGTCAAGGATCCCATAAGGGAGACCGTAGATGAAATCATACTGGATTGGGATCTAATGGACATTAAACCTTCTTCTGGAAAGTATACCTGGAACAATAAAAGGCTAGGGCCTGGGCATATTGTCGCAAGACTCGATAGGTTCCTGGTCCAGGACTCTTTTCTTCTGCTGGGACTGAATATATCTTCCAAAATTCTGCCATTTGGAGTCTCTGACCACAAGCCCATACTCCTTGAGATGGCTATAAACAAGAACTGGGGCCCAATCCCATTCAGGTTCAATCCTCTGTGGGCAAATCATTCAGAATTCCACCAAATCGTAGCTGACTCGTGGGCCCCCTCGGTCACAGGATCTCCCTTTTACGTTTGGGAGGAAAAAATCAGAAGGCTGAAAAATCGACTTAAACATTGGACCAAGGCTATTCCTTCACCCTCAGTTCAAAGAACCCATGCAGTGCATGAGCTTGCGTCCCATCAGGCCTCCTTGGAGAATAAAATCGTGGGCGCAGAGGACTTTCACAAGGAAGCTATTTTACAAGCGAATCTCCATAAAGCCTGCACAATTGAATCTGATTGGTGGAAAATTAAAGCCAGATGTGATTGGCTGGCTGATGGGGATAAGAATTCGAAGCATTTCCATAAGCAAGTGGCTTCCAGGAACAATTTCAACTGTGTTAAAGAAATCCATTTCCAGGAACGCACTATCACCAGCCAGGAAGATATTAAAAAAGAAGCCTCTAGACATTTCAATGAACTCTTCACAGCCCAGCCTGTTGTAGAAGACACTAAAATCATGAGTCTGATTCCCAATTCCATTAAAAACAGCGATAATGAATCTCTCTCCCAGGCAATTTCGCTGGAGGAGATCAAGACTGCCGTTGATGGAATGAAGGACGATAAAGCCCCGGGGCCTGACGGGTTTAACGCTACCTTCGTTAAGATTTGCTGGAACATCATCAAGAAAGACTTACTTAAGATGGTCAGGAAGTCCCAGAGCTGCAGTAAAATCGGTGGAAGCACCAATTCTACATTCCTGGCTTTAATACCCAAAGAGCAGGGGGCCAAATCCTTTGACAGGTTCCAGCCTATCTCTTTGTGCAATATAGGCTATAAAATCATCACTAAGGTAATGGCAGGCAGACTCAAGCATATCCTTCCGAGACTAATCCCTGAGAACCAAGGAGGATTTGTCAAAGGCAGGAAGATCTGGGAAAACATCATCTTAGTCCAAGAGGCTATACACTCCAGCTTGAAGAACGGTGATAAAGGAATGGTGGTCAAAATAGATCTTGCCAATGCCTTCGACAGGGTCAGCCATCCCTTCCTCTTCCAGGTGATGCAGAAATTTGGATTTGGTGATAAATTTATCTCTTGGGTCAGGGCTTGTATCAACAATCCGTGGATTGCCCCGCTTGTTAATGGTAGAGTTGCCCCCTTCTTCCTAGCTTCGAGAGGCCTGAGGCAAGGATGCCCGCTCTCTCCCCTCCTTTATGCCATTCAAGCCTCTGTTCTAAGTTTTCAGCTAGAGACCGCCCGGCATGACTAGGATCTCCCCGGAATCCAAATGGCTAGAGGCATCAAGGATATTAACCATGCGCAATTCGCGGATGACACTATTTTACTTGGTGGTGCTAGTACCATTATAGCCCGGCGATTCAAGTCTGAACTGAATCGTTACTGCCTAGCTTCTGGAGGCCAAGTCAACCTTAGGAAAAGCCAGATCTATGGTTGGAATATCAATCTGAGAGAAATGTCAGATATCTCCCGGAGCCTCAACATGGGCGGGGTTACAACCTGGGAGTCCTTCAACTACCTGGGGGTACCCATCTTCAAAGTCAAGGCCAAGAGCTCGGCCTGGAACCCAGTTGTGGAAAAAATTAAAAACAAAATCCAAGGATGGGGGTTCAACCTGGTTAAACTTGGCTGGGAAGGTAGTTTTAATCAAGGCAGTCTTGAACAACTACCTGATCTATCAAAGTTCTCTCCTTCTGGCTCCGGTCAAAACCATTAATCAAATTGAAGGACTGATAAGGTCCTTTCTCTGGCAAGGGGGCAGTGCTGGAAGAAGCAAGAAGTTTGTGTTGGTGAGCTGGAAAACTATTAAGCTACCGAAGTCTGAAGGAGGCCTACACATCAGAGATCTCAGAACCCAAAATTTGGCTGTCGGATCCAAGCTGATCTGGAATCTACTAGGCCCCAAGCCCTCCTGGTCCAGTCTAGTTTTGAAAGCAAAGTATTTCAGGGGATCACGGACCAGATGTCTTGAAGGTGCCCAAGTGATCCAGAATGGATCCTCCATTTATAAAATTTGTCTTAAGGCGCTGCCTCAATTCATGGATGGGTTGTACTGGGTCCCAGGCAATGGGAAACTCATCAATATCTGGGAAGACACAGTCCTAGGTAAGATTCCACCCCATCTACCTCGCCTGCAGCAAAGGATGGGAGCGCTGGGGATGAAAACAATCTGGGACATTTCCACGTGGGAGAACTCAGGGAAACAACGATGGACTGGTTGGAAATTATCAGAAATTCCTGATGAGTTCGATGAAGAAAAGACACAGCTTATCGATCATCTGGCTGGTATAGCCCCAATTAGCCAAAACAGAAGGGACAAACGTGGTTGGGGAGACCATACAGGCAAGTACTCTACCTCTGAAGGCTATCAACGATTTTCAGCTAATTTCAACGTCCCTGCCAATCCCAAAATTTGGAATTACAACTGGAAAAACAAATCGCTGCCCAAGATCGATCTCTTTGTATGGACGCTTCTACATGGAAGAATTCTCACTGGAGAGAATTTGGAAAGGAGAGGGATCGATGGGCCCTTTAGATGCCCCTTATGTGCAATCGAGGGAGAAACTACAATGCACCTGTTCCTAAAGTGCTCATATGCCAATTCAGTATGGAAGGACGCGCTGGAACGCTGGGGAGGAATAAAGAGAATGCCGG
Organism: Pseudotsuga menziesii; assembly: GCA_001517045.1. Taxonomy (NCBI): domain Eukaryota; kingdom Viridiplantae; phylum Streptophyta; class Pinopsida; order Pinales; family Pinaceae; genus Pseudotsuga; species Pseudotsuga menziesii. Next base: position 497,366 of record LPNX010792745.1, on the reverse strand, counting down.
TAAGTATCCATGACTGTTTTTACAATTGGGAAAATGTTTACCAGGGTGAGCTGTCCGAGAAGAGAGGTGTAAGAACCTGCTGGCAAAAAATTCCAAAAATTATTTGCTGGTGTTTATGGAATGAAAGGAACTACAGGATATTTCAGGGGAAAAATCAGCCCACGTGGAAAACAGCTACCAAAGCTCAAGCCTTGGTCATGGAGGTTATAAGAATTTCAAAGATCCCCAGCAATAAAGGCTCTCTAACAAACAAAGGAAAGGAGTGCATGCAAAGTATCAAGCCCCTAGCTGATAAAATTGTTGAATTGGAGGAGTGGGAGATCAGGATGGATAACTCTCAATTTGGCAATTGGCTAAAAGAGAGAAAAAAAATTAAGCTCTTCTTTGAGGGGCTTCCAAAGGGAACCCAGGAAAGGCCGGGGGTGGTGGAGTCATCATCAATCCAGATGGGGAGATCGAGGTGGAATACAGTTGAAATATTGGTTATGAAACTAATAATATGGCTGAGGCCTATGGGTTATGGCAAGGCATAAAGCAACTTCTGGTCAAAAAGGTGGATGAGGTCATGGTTTTCGGGGACTCCAGGATTATCATCCAGGCAATGAATGGCGGTAGGAAAGCTGATAACATCAGGATAGATAGATTGACAAGAAGAATTAGGTCCATCACCAAGCTGTTTAGAAATGTCTGCTTCTATCACATACTCAGGGGTCTTAATGGTTTGGTGGACAAGGCAGCCAATAAAGCCATTGATGCGGAACTAAACGGCCTAATTGTCAATTCGGTTGTTACAAGTGACATCCCTCCTTAGCTCCTTGGATGGTCTTTGACTGATTGTAATGGTTCCTAGGTGATTGTAGTCTTGTGCCTTTCTACAGCGGCCAATTGCTGTTTTTTAATAAATCCATAATCGTTCCTGTTAAAAAAAAAAAAAAACACTTTAACTAACTAACTTTCTTTATAATTCAGCATAATAACAATAAAACATTTTTTATAATAAAATTTATATATATTTTGGTGTGGGTTTAGAGTAGAATTTTGATATATTTGATTATGGTTTATTGATTGAAATAAATGAGTGTCATCCAAATAACATTGATGAGATCAATTTGTGTTTAACTTAACACTACACCAACAAGTCTACTAAAACAAAACAAAAAATAGAGAAAAAAACATGTCACCTAATTTATCAAATAATAAAACTAAAAGAAAAGTAATTAAAAGATCCATGTTAAACCCGGATTTACCAAACACTAAAGGGATCAAAATGTTTGAGGTGTAATTTTTTTGTGAACATTTAAAAATTTAAGATATAAATAACTCACACCTAAAGAAATTGGATCCCTCTCGGTGCTTTCTAGATCTAGGTTTAAGATGGATCTATGCTGTTTATATCTTTGTACTGATTGGCATGGATTAAAATTGGGCATTCTATAATGAGTATGCTACATGTTGGCCACATACTTAACTTGACATCGGATAGGTAATGGTATTTCTATATTTTGAAACACCATCTTAACTCAAGAGTTGAAGAGGAAAGGTCTCTTGACGTAACTCAAGAGTTGAAGAGGAAAGATACGTCTAAGGTATTTGTCTTTCGTCTAAATTGTAACCCTCGACTCCATATGAGAATGTACTTCTCCTCTATCGCAATCATGGATTTGCATAGCTGTATCATTTCAAATGACAAGAAGGCACTCTACAGATGCAAAGCGTGATGGAAAAATAGTTTATACAACTGAATTGGCTATGTAGTTATGTTGGTTAGCATGTGTTTATCAGGTTTGCAAGATGTTGTAGGAGGTCATGCACGAGTTATTCTCACCCTTGTATGTGGGATTAATTTTCGGACAAACCTCTTAATCTCAAATTCCAATGTCCACTTGCATTCTAATGTTGTAGAGTTTCTTTTCCTTGAGACTAATTTCTCCAATGGAAATATAGTTAGTCGTGTTATATGCTAGGCTTTGTCTTTGAAAGTATGGTTTTGAGTTCTAACTATTACGACTAGCCTTACATTTTAGTTTTATTAGATACCAAGATAGTTATAGTTCCGAAGTATAAACTATGTTTATAAACAAATTGCTAAGCTCCATCAACAATTGTAGGTTTGGACAATGTCAAGATAAAACTCTCTCTTTTACGCAAACTTCTATTAGTCATACACATCTATAGGTACTAACATTTGTGTGCTAAAGAGGGTGTAATTTTTTTTATTTTTTTGGGGGTATATTAACAATTAGAAGTAGCTGAAGGCGTGAGATCCAAGGCGAGGAGACGACCTCACGGCTAAGAGTGGCGTTGCCCTGGCTCGTGGCCCTGCAGGCGTGAGATCCAAGGCGTGGCCAAGGACGTGAGAGATCTGGATCTTGCTGATCCTGATCCAAGACTGAATGCTGCGATCTACTAGCCTGGACAATGGAGTGAGAGATTCCTTCTGATGCATTGAGGCTGGCCCTGCCCGGGCGAGGCAGCACGATGGTGGAAGAAGTAGGCGGAGTTTTGCCGCAAACCCGCTCTGATGCCTTTGATAGGCTTATCTCCAGCCATGCCAAACGAACAGGAAAGAGAGAACTACCGAAATTCGTAAAAAGAATTGAAGACGTGCCGGAGGTAGCCCTCCCTCCGGAAGAAACGATCCGGGTTGCCCTGTCACTGGCAGACCGAGCTTTGATCGGGCAATTCACAGGGCTCTGGCCCTCGCCCAAAACCACAGATAGCTGGGTCCAAAGGAACTGGCGACCGCTAATAGCTAAAAACGTAGCCTCTTACTCCATCGGCAGGGGATACTTCCTCTTTGATTTCGAATCCAAAGACGACAAAGATCTAATCTTCAGGAACGGGCCCTACTTCATGGGGCCGCAAGGACTTTATCTTAATGGGTGGACCCCGGATTTTGACCCTGAAGCCGATACTCCAAAAGCTATGCCATTCTGGGTCAGACTGCCAAATCTCCCCATGCACTGTTGGAACCCCAAATCCCTTCACGCCATAGGGAATGCTCTGGGGAAATACATAGACATGGCGAGTCCAAAGGACCACTATGCCTGTGCCCGCATCTGCGTAGAGGTCGATCTCGAAGCTGGACTGCCAGAAGCACTAAACCTAATGGTGGGGAACTGGTCCCATATCCAAAAGCTGGACTACGAACAACTCCCCTTCAAATGCAGAGGATGCCATGAATACGAGCACTTCATCCGAAACTGCCCGAAAGCACCTGAGAGCCAACACGAGAAGGGCGAAGGATGGCATAAGGTGAATAGATCTAGATCCAAAAACCAAGCCGGAGGGGGCCCAAAGAAGGGAGTGGGGACTGAAGAAAGAAATAGTCCTTCAGAAAAAAACCCAAGAGTTCTCAAATACCAAAGAATCTGCGGAAGCAAGGGAGGACACTAATGACACTGAAGACAGAACTAGCTATGAAGCAAGCAAGGAGCCGGATGTAGTCCTCTCAGATCAAGGGAATGACAATGAGGAAGGATTAACAGGCACAAAAGAAGGAGCAAGCCAGGAGAAATCTGAAGAAGAACCTGACTCGGAAGAGGAAGAAGAGGAGGAGGGGGAAATCGAAATCGCGACTCCAAGAATGGCCAAGACAAAAGGGAGAAAATCTAGAAAAGAAATGCAGGAGCAGGCAACATACAAAGATAAGCTGCAGGGATCCCAGCTAACCCTAGAAAAGATGCTGAAAAACCCAAGAAATACTCGCCAGCAAGGGCATGCCCTGAAAGGGATGCCTTCGGCCACCAAAAGTAAGTAATGAAAGTAATTTCCTGGAACTGCAGAGGGCTCGGAAGTAAAGGCAAGGAAGAGGCTATGCTGAATCTAATTTCTCTTCACCAACCGGACATCCTGCTGATCCAGGAAACCAAGATGGAGGAAGTTGCATTCCTCCAGGTTAGTAAAAAATTTTGGAAAAAAAAGGGCTCCGCTGCTCTAAGCTCTAGGGGAGCATCCGAGGGTATAGGAACTCTATGGGATGATGGCAAATATGAAGCTGTGGCCTCCAAAAAAAGCAATCATTGGCTCCTCACTGTGCTGAGGCAAAAAGACTCCAACACCTTGGTAAGTATTTTCAACATATATGCTCCTAATTCTCATGGCGAAAAAATAAACTGTTGGACTCTTCTCTGTGAAGAAAAGTGCAATCGGCAGGGCAATGTCATTCTGGCCGGGGACCTGAATGTCACCCTCAGCCAGGCAGAAAAGAGAGGGGGCTTAAGAACCAGAGACCCTGTCACTGAAATTGTTGAAGACACTATTAGAGATTGGGACCTCATGGACATTAAGCCTTCTACAGGGAAATACACCTAGAACAATAGGAGGATCGGGCCCGGGCACATTGCTGCCAGACTAGATCGCTTCTTGGTTCAGGATACCTTTCTCCTGCAAGGCCTGAATATGATTTCCAAAATCTTACCTTTCGGAGGCTCTGATCACAAGCCCATCCTCCTGGAAATGGTAAAAGACAAAAATCTGGGCCCAATCCCATTCAGATTTAATTCCATGTGGGCCAGGCATGACGAGTTCTTAAAAATTGTATCAGTCTCATGGGCTCAACCTGTTACAGGTTCCCCCTTCTTTATATGGGAGGAGAAGTTGAGAAGGCTCAAGAAACAATTAAAGAGCTGGGCCAAATCGCTCCCCCACCCAAATCACTCCAAGCTCCAAGCTGTCCATGCACTGGAGTCTCACCAAGCTGATATGGAGGATAAGCACGTGACCCTTGATGATATAAAAAAGGAGACTGCACTACAATTGGAACTCCATGCGGCCTGTAGACATGTGGCTGAGTGGTGGCGCATCAAATCAAGATGCAAATGCCTGAAGGACGGAGATAAAAACTCCAGCTTCTTCCATAAATTAACTGAGGCGAGAAAAAGCCATAATTATGTCCATGCGATTCAGGTCAACGATGGGGAAATAAGTAATTTCGAGGAAATAAAAACTGAAGCTACCAATTACTTCAGCGATCTGTTCTCAGATCAGCCTTCACCATATGACGCCCAGCTCCTGAATCTAGTTCCCAGGTCTGTTAACAGCAATGACAATGAAATTCTGAAGAGATCCATCTCGCTGGAAGAGATAAAAGAAGTAATAGCCATCATGGAAGAGGACAGAGCCCCAGGACCAGACGGGTATAATGTTAATTTTATCTCAATTTGCTGGGATATTATTAAAAAAGACTTACTAAAAATGGTTAAAAAATCTCAGAATTGCGGCAAAATTGGAGGTAGTACAAACCCAGCCTTCTTGGCCCTCATCCCCAAGGAGAAAGGAGCCAAGTCCTTTGACAGGTTCCGGCCAATATCTCTGTGTAATATTGGTTACAAAATCATTACCAAGATCATGGCCAACAGGTTAAAACATATCTTGCCAGGTATCGTCCCGGAGAACCAAGGCGGATTCATAAAAGGAAGGAAGATTGGGGATAACATCATCTTAGTGCAAGAAGCCATCCACTCCAGCCTGCAACATGGAGATAAAGGTATGGTGGTGAAACTAGATCTGGCAAACGCCTTTGACAGAGTTAGCCACCCTTTCCTCTTCCAAGTAATGCTGAGATTTGGATTTGGTCCTGAATTTGTCTCCTGGGTCAAGGCCTACATAAGCCAGCCTTGGATTGTTCCCCTCATTAATGGAAGAGTGGCTCCATTTTTCCAAGCCACGAGAGGGCTGAGGCAAGGATGCCCGCTCTCCCCACTTCTTTACGCTATTCAGGCCTCGGTCCTCAGCTTTCAACTGGAAAAAGCCAGGCTAGAGCAGGAGCTCCCAGGCATAAGGCTGGCTAGAGGGATCCAAGATATCAATCATGCACAATTTGCTGATGACACCATCTTGATGGGAGGTGCCAGCCAGATTATTGCAAGCCGTTTCAAAACCGAATTGAATAGATACTGTCTGGCCTCTGGAAGTAAAATCAACTTCACAAAGAGCCAGATCTTCTGTTGGAATATCAATCCTAGAGAAGTCTCAGATATATCCCGGACTCTAAACATGAAAGGCACAGTTAGCTGGGACTCCTTCAATTATCTAGGCGTCCCTATCTTCAAATCAAGATCTAAGCCTTCTGATTGGAACCCCATCGTGGAAAAAATAAAAAATAAAATCTCAGGCTGGGGAATGGCATGGCTAAATCTGGCTGGGAAGCTAGTTTTAATTAAAGCTGTCCTGAACAGCTACTTGATTTACCAATGTTCCCTCCTCCTCGCTCCGGTCAAAACTTTAAATCAAATTGAGGGCTTATTGAGATCCTTTCTCTGGAATGGTGGGAATAATGGAGGCGGCAAAAAGTTTGCTCTTGTAAGTTGGAAAACAATCAAGCTTCCAAGGAAAGAGGGAGGACTTCAAGTCAGGGATTTGAAAATTCAAAATCTGGCCATTGGAGCCAAGTTACTTTGGAACATGCTGGCCACTAAACCTTCCTGGTGCAGTAAGGTTCTTAAAACTAAATATTTCCCGAGATTAAGGCTCAGATGCCTGGAAGGGGAGCAATTGAAAGCCAAGGGGTCCTCCATTTACAGGCTCTGCAAAAAAAAATTGCCACATTTTATTGGGAAATTGCACTGGATCCCAGGTAACGGGAAAGAGATAAAAATCTAGCAGGACTCGATTCAGGGTAAACCTCCTCCACGTCTCCCACGACTGCAGCAATGGATGGAGGAGAGAGGATTGAGCACTCTCTGGAGCATCTCGGAATGGGAGCTAAATAACCCACAGCGATGGTCAGCGTGGGCTCTGCCGAATTGTCCAGCTGCGTTGGAGGAAGAAAAAATCCAGTTAATCTCCCACCTGGCTGGGATAGCTCCGGTTTCCACTAATCAGAGGGACAGGCGTGGATGGGGCACAAGGACAGGTTCATACTCAACGGCAGAAGGGTATGTTGAATTTGCTGCAAGCTACAACGTCCCAACGAACCCAGAAATTTGGAATTCGCTTTGGAACACCAACTCGTTGCCTAAAATCGAAGTCTTCAACTGGACATTGCTCCACCAACGACTGCTAACCGGAGAGAATTTGGAGAAGAGGGGGATAGCTGGTCCATTTCGCTGTTCTCTCTGCGCTAGGAATCAATAAACTATCTCCCATCTATTCCTAATTTGCCCGTATGCCTTATCTATTTGGAAGGAAGTAATGAAGTATGGAGTTGACAGGCAACATGGCGCTGAAAGTATTCAGGACCACTTCAGTAATTGGGAAAACAGCTACCAGGGCGAGCTGGCCCAGAAGAAAGGTGTGAAAGATTGCTGGTGGAAACTACTTAAAATCACTTGCTGGTGCATTTGGCTAGAACGAAACCAGAGAATCTTTCAGAATAAGAGTCAACCGGAGTGGAAGACCGTTGCTAAAATTAATGCACTTCTAGGAGAGGTGGTAAGAAGCACTGAGATTCCGAACAATAAAGCGGAGCTGACAAAAAAAGAAAATAAGTGGATGAAAGACCTCAATATTCAGCCAGTAAACAATATAATTTCCAAAAAGTTGGAGGATTGGGAAATCCGAATGGATAAATCCCAGTTCGAGAATTGGTTAAGGGAGCGGAAAATCTTCAAATTGTTCTTCGACGGGGCCTCTAAAGGTAACCTGAGGAAAGCGGGAGGAGGGGGAGTGGTCATAAACCCGGGAGGGAAAGTTGAAATTGAATACTCTTGGAATATCGGGCAGGATTCGAATAATATGGCGGAAGCTTATGGGCTCTGGCAAGGCCTCAAGCTGGTACAAAAAGAAGGAGTGGCTGAAGTCATGGTTATCGGGGATTCTAGGCTCATCATCCAAGTAATGAATGGGAGGAAAAGGGGCAACAATGAGCGGACTGAAAGACTAATAAAAAGAATAAGGTCTATGGCCAAAAGGTTCAGAAAAATAGAATTCTTTCATGTACTTAGGGATCTTAACGAAAAGGCAGATAGGGCAGCTAATAAATTTTTAGCAATAGGGTGCTATGAACTTAATGTTAATTCGGAGGTAAGCTTGGAAATCCCCCCTTAGTTTGTTGGTCTCCCGATTTAGGATGGAGCGCCTTGGAGGTTGACTGTATTCTGTTTCTAACTTAGCGTTTTCAGCTGAGTTTTCATTCTTAATATAACCGTTTTTGTTATAAAAAAAAACAATTAGAAGTAGCTAAATTACAAAACAATTAGCATTATTTATTTTTTTAACAAAAATGGTTATATTATAGAAAAAACAGTAAGGAATTATTGAAGGGAACACTGAGAACAATCTACCAATCCCTTGCCTCCATCAGACAATTGCCTTATAAAGAAGCTAAGGAGGGATTTCAAAACTAATATTCGAGTTTACAATAAGATCATTAAGGCCTACAGCTATGGCTTTATTGGCTGCCTGGTCCGCCAATGTGTTTAGCTCCCTTAAAATATGAAAGAACTGGACTTTCCTGAACATCTTGGCCTTAGCATGGATTCTCTTAATCATCCTTACCATACGTTCATTCTTATCCTTACTTCCCCTGTTCAAAGCATGAATAATTAACCTGGAGTCCCCAAAGACCATTACCTCTTCAACCCCTATCTTCAGTAGCTGCTTTAGTCCTTGCCAGAGCCCATACGCCTCAGCCATATTATTGGAATTATGACCAATATTCCAGTAATACTCGATCACGACTTTCCCGCCCGGATCCATAACTACTCCTCCTCCTCCTGCTCTCCCAGGATTCCCTTTAGAGGCTCCGTCAAAGAACAGTTTGAAGATCTTTCTTTCTCTTAGCCAGTTCTTAAATTGGGAATTGTCCATCTTGATATCCCAATCCTCCGATTTTTTCCCATCCTTGGGACTTGCGGCCATAATGCTGAAGCTTTGCATCCACTCTTTTTCATTATCAGTCAGAGCTTCTTTATTTATTGGGATCTTTGAGGAGCTTACCACCTCCCCAAGTAACGCATTTGCTTTAGCAGCAATCTTCCATGCTGGCTTAGTCTTACCTTGGAAAATTCTTTGATTCCTTTCCTTCCATATATTCCAGCAAATGATTTGAGGGATTTTCATCCAGCATGCTTTCACTCCTTTCTTTTGACTCAGATCTCCCTGATATAATTTATTCCAATTTATAAAACAGTCATGTATATGTTCCGGTAACTGCTTACTATTTCCCCACCGCTTCAGCACTCTGTCCAAACAGTAATTGCATAAGGGCAATTTAAAAATAAATGATTTATATTTTCAGCAGCATTTACACAAAGAGGGCAGCGATAGGGCCCCACGAGCCCCTCTTCTCTAAGTTCTCTCTAGTCAGGATTTTGCCGTGCCTTAGCATCCAATTGAAGATATCAATTTTCGAGACTGCCTTATTTTCCCACAGATTATTCCAGACTTGAGGATTACCTGGCACGTTGTAGTTTGCTGAGAAATTTTGGAATCCTTCAGCCGTTGAGTATCTGCATGAGGCCGTCCCCCATCCATGTCTATCCTTAGCGATTTTATTCAACGGAGCTAGGCCAATCAAGTGGTTCTGCATAATTTTTTTTCAGCATTTAAATTAGCTGGGCAATTCAGCGTTTTCCAGCCAGTCCAGCGATTATCACCTGCAATCTCCCACTCTGATATGTCCCATAACGTGATCATTCCCATCATTGTCATCCAGCGTTGCAATCTAGGGAGCTGAGGAGGGCGCTGGCCCAAGATCGTGTCATGCCAGAGACGAATTAATTTCCCATTGCCCGGGATCCAGTTCAACTTAGCTTGGAAATGTGGCAGCACTTTCTTACAGAGGTTATAAATTGGAGAGCCATTCTTAATCTCCCGAATTTCATCGAGACATCTGAGCCTGGGGCCTGGAAAATATTTGCATTTTAGCACCCGGCTGCACCAGGTTGGATTGGGCTTAAGCAGGTTCTAGAGCAGCTTGGCTCCTATAGCCAATTTTTGGATTCTAAGGTCTCTGATTTGAAGACCTCCCTCTGTCCAGGGCTTTTTGATGGTTTCCCAGCTGACTAATGCGAATTTTTTGCCTCCCCCATTCTTCCCACCCTGCCAGAGAAAGGTTCTCATCAGTCCTTCTATCTGATTTAGAATCTTGATTGGGGCAAGGAGTACTGAGCATTGATATAGCAGACTGCTATTGAGCACGGCTTTGATTAGCACCACCTTCCCTGCCAGGTTGAGCCAGATCACCCCCCATCCCATTATTTTCCTTTTGATTTTTTCGATGATAGGGCTCCAAGCGGTACTCTTGGGACTTGATTTGAAGATGGGGACCCCAAGGTAATTGAAGGACTCCCAGCTGGTAGCCCCATCCATGTTAAGAGCTCGGGTTATATCGAGCATTTCCCTTGGATTTATGTTCCAGCCATAGATCTTGCTCTTTCTGTTATTGATTTTGCTACCGGAGGCTTGACAGTACCGGTTCATTTCCTTCTTGAAGCGGTGGGCGATTATCTGGCTGGCTCCTCCCAGTAAGATGGTATCATCCGCGAATTGCGCGTGATTGATGTCTTTAGTACCTCTGGCCAACCTAATTCCTGGCAACTCCAGATCAAGCCTGGCATCTTCCAATTGGAAGCTTAGCACAGAAGCCTGGATAGCATACAGCAGTGGGGATAACGGGCATCCTTGCCTCAACCCTCTTGAGGCTTGGAAGAATGGAGCAGCTCTTCCGTTGACAAGCGGAGCGATCCAAGGGCAGCTGATACAGGCTTTAACCCAAGAGATCAATTCTGAAGCAAATCCAAACCATCTCATAACCTGGAAGAGAAAGGGATGGCTGACTCTATCGAAGGCGTTTGCTAGGTCGATTTTCACTACCATTCCTTTATCTCCATTCTTCCGGCTAGAGTGAATAGCCTCTTGAACCAGGATAATGTTATCCCAGATCTTCCTGCCTTTGACGAATCCACCTTGGTTCTCCGGGATGAGGTTGGGCAAGACATGTTTTAGTCTGCTGGCCATGATTTTAGTTATGATTTTGTATCCTATATTACACAGAGATATAGGCCTTAACTTTTCAAAGGTCTTAGCTGCTTTCTCTTTTGGTATCGGTGCCAGGAAGGATGAATTCGTACTACCTCCTATCTTGCTGCAGCACTGGGATTTTCTTACCATTTTGAGTAAATCTGTTTTAATAATATTCCAGCATATTTTGATGAAATTGACGTTGAATCCGTCTGGACCCGGAGCTCGGTCTTCTTCCATATTGTCAACAGTGTTCTTGACTTCAGTTAAAGTGACCGGCTCTTTCAGATTTCCATTATCATTATCAGTGACAGCGCTGTGAATCAAATTGAGCAGGTCAACGTCCTCCATGATGGGCTGGGCCATAAATAGATCGTTGAAATGCTTTGTTGCCTCAGCCTTTATCTCCTCGAATTGAGTGATGATCTTTTCATTTGCATGAATCTCTTGCACGTGGTTATAATTTTTCCTAGACTCAGCGTGTTTATGGAAGAATCTGGTATTTCTGTCCCCGTCTTTAATCCATTTACAGTGTGATTTCTGCCTCCACCATTCCGATTCTTCTCTGCAAGCTGCGTGGAGCTCCATATGAAGTCTAGTTTCAGCTTGAATATCAGAATTGAGCACGTCCCTATCCTCCATACTGGCCTGGTGGGTCTCGAGCGCGTGTGCTGCTTGGATTTTTTTTGAGCTGGGGGAAGGGATCAACTTGGCCCAATTCTTTAGCGCTTTCTTGACCCTCCTCAGCTTCTCTTCCCAAATGTAGAAGGGGGATCCTGTGACAGGGGAAGACCAAGTGTCTGCTACCAATTGAAGGAAGTCTGGATGAGAAGCCCACAACGGATTGAATCTGAAGGGGATGGGTCCCAGATTCAGATCCGGCACCAATTCGAGAAGGATGGGCTTGTGGTCTGATCCCCCAAACGGTAATATTTTGGAGGACAGATTTAGGCCAAGGAGGAGGAATGAGTCCTGAATGAGGAAGCGGTCTATCCTAGCTGCAATATGCCCGGGCCCGAGCCTTTTGTTGTTCCAGGTGTATTTTCCAGAGGAGGGCTTCACGTCCATTAGATCCCATTCCAGAATAGTCTCATCAACAGTTTCTTTAATGGGGTCCCTCACCAGAGATCCCCCTCTTTTTTCAACTTGGCTGAGAGTTACATTTAGGTCCCCAGCCAAAATTACATTACCCAAAAGGTGGATTTTTTCTTCACGGAGAAGACTCCAGCAGATTTTTTTTTTCAGCATATGAGTTAGGAACATAAATATTGTAAACTCTTACCAGCATATTTGTTTCTTTTTGCCTCAGAAGGGTGAGGATCCAGTTCGGGCTGTACTTAAGTTCAACAGCCTCGAATTTCTTGTCATCCCATAAAGTGCCAATACCTCCTGAGGCGCCCCTAGAACTGATAGCTGCTTTACCTCCTTTTTTCCAGAATTTCTGACTTACATGAAGAAATACATTTTCCTCCATCTTGGTCTCCTGGACCAGCAAGATGTCCGGTTGATGAAGAGAGATTAGATCTGACATAGAGTCTTCCTTGCTTCTGCTACCGAGATCTCTGCAGTTCCAGGAGAGGACCTTCATTATTTACTTTTGGGGGCCATAGGCATCCCTTTATGGGCATGCCCTTGCTGACGGGTGTTTCTCGGGTTCTTCAGGAGTTTTTCCAGAGTTAGCTGCAATCCTTGCATCTTGTCCTTATAGGTCGCCTGATCTCTTACTTCTTTCTTAGATTTCCTTCCTTTGGTTTTAAACAGTCTGGGAGTAGTCAGCTCTATTTCTCCTTCTTCCTCTTCTTCTTCTTCTGAGCCAGTTTCTTCCTCCGATTTCCCCATGCTTTCTCCTTCTTTTGTCAGAGTTGTTCCATCAGCTAGATCTTTCCATTGGGTGTCTGATAGAGCTACTTCTGATTCTTTACTATCACCACTACTTGATTTTTCTGCTACATCCGTGGTTCCATCCTGCACTTCAATGATTTCTTTAGCCTTAGGGGGATCTTGGGGTCCTTCATTTGGACTAGCTCTAGTATCTTTGATGCCTTCACTCTTCTTAGTGGCTTCCCTAGCTTGATTTTTTGGCCTTGATCTATTCACCTTTTGCCATCCTTCCACTTTGTCCGGTGGGCTTTCTAGCTTTTTAGGGCAATTCCAGATGAAATGCCCATATTCTTGACATCCTCTGCACTTGAAGGGGAGCTGTTCGTAGTCGAGCTTTTGAAAATAGGTCCAATTCCCCATGGTGAGCTTTATGGCTTCTGGCAGACCAGCCTCAAGGTCCACCTCGACGCAGATACGGGCACAGGCGTACTGATCCTTAGGGCTGGCCATATCAATGTACTTCCCTAGGGCGGATCCTATAGCCTGGAGGGATTTAGTATTCCAGCAGTGCATAGGTAGATTGGGCAGTCTGACCCAGACTGGCACTGCTTTGGGGGTGTCAGCCTCAGGATCGAAGTCCGGAGTCCACCCATTGAGGTAAATCCCCTGTGGCCCCATGAAATAGGGCCCGTTTCTGAAGATGAGTTCTTTGTCTTCCTTCGATTCGAAATCGAACAGGAAGAAGCCTCTTCCAACGGAGTATGAAGCAACTTTCTTGGAGATCAGAGGGCTCCAGTTTCTTTGGACCCAACTATCCGTGGTTTTAGGCGAGGGCCAGAGCCCGGTGAATTGCCCGATTAAAGCCCGGTCTGCTAGGGAAAGGGCAACCCGCATGGTCTCTTCCGGGGGGAGCGCTACTTCAGGTACATCCTCAATACGTTTGACGAACTTCGGGGGGTTTCCTAAACCCGATCTCTTGATCTGAGAGGAGATAAGCTTGTGGAAGGCCTCAGATCGCAGGTCCGGTGGTGAACCCATCGGACTGCTTCTCCGGCAAACCAATCCAGCCTATCAACGCATGAGGTGAGATCCCCACGTGAAGAATAGGAAGGCACATCCTCCAGGCAACTCGCAGATGGAGATCGCAGGCAACCCCTGCATGCAAATCACGCAGCCCTGGCTGCTCTCGGCCTCGTGGCTCTCGTCCTCTAATTCAGGGCGCGCCTGATCAAATTCCAAGTCAAAAATTGACCTGTTACGCCTCTCTCTCCTCACGTCAGGTCTGCTGGGGATGGAACAATCTATAGACTTCCGGGTCCCAACAATTAGCATTATTATTAGTGACTTAAAATAAGTTAATTTTCAAAATACCATGTTTCAAAGAGAGAAATTAGGTTTTAATAAAAAAAATTAAAAAAAAAACCTTAAATATTAAATTTCATAGCTTTGTTAGATTGAAATATTTTATAAATAAGAATAAATAGTTAAAAGGTAGATATTTAAAAAAGAAAATAGTGTTTTGATTAAAAGTCTATATAAAATATTTTGAGTTTCAAAACCAAAACAATGTTATTGCATTGAGAGAAGTGAAGTACTTTACAACCCACCATGAGGAATATGTTGTCATGTAATGTTATTTAACATGACACTATCAAAAATAAAAAAGTAACCATCATAGATCCATCTCAAACATGGATCTATGAAGCTCTAAGAGGGATCAAATTTCTTGAAGTGTAATTATTTTCTTAATGTTTAAAAAGTTTAAGATAAAAAAAAATACATCTCTAGAAGTTGGATTTCTCTTGGTTCTTAATAGATCCAGGTTTATGAGCCAACATAAAAATTTTTAATACCTTTTAATTTTTATGAGTTATGAGTCGACATGATTTTTTTTATTACTTTTTACTTTTGGTAACCCTACGTTAGGTAACATAACATGATAATATCTCCCCCATACCCGGCTCAGAGCACCTCGCTAATCTCAATGCAATTAATAAATTCATGTAGGCTCACAAACTAAAATAACTTAAAACCAAACGAAAAAGTAATTATATAAATTTGCGTCAACCTATATAATAAAAAATTAAAATCATCATAGATCCATCTTAAACCGGGTGCTGAGAAGGATCAAATTTCTCCATATGTAAATTTTTTTTAACATGTAAAAACTTAAGATAAACAAACTTACACCTCAAGAAATTGGATCCCTCTCGATGCTTGATAGATGATTTAAAATGGATCTATGTTGGTTATTTACAACATTTTCTTATTAAAAAATAATATAGATGTATATACTTTGTCAATTTACTTTCAACATTTTTCTTATTAAAACATAATGTAGATGTAGATACTTTATCAATTTAGTTTAATGCTATGATGTGACTCCGTGTATAAGAAAAACAAACAGAAATAATAATAAATGAAGGATATATATAGATAATTAAAGGGTCGTCCAAAATCTTTGTGGCATGGTACAAATGGTTGAATGTTATGAATTATGAGTATGAGGTTGCTAGGTCAAGTTCTCGGACTGGTTTTTTCTATGATTATTGTGTGCCACACTCAATGTCCTCATCCGATCAAGTTGTCAAAACTAGAACAAATTGGTTTATCCTAGTTACCATCCTCCAAGTGCTTGGTACATTCCCCATAATATATATTTAATTAGAAGAAAAAAAGGATCATTCAAAACGATTTGATAAATGCAACTTCTCCATGAAAAACAAATAAAATATCGAAAATGTAAAGACATGCTAGTTTGGCAACACCTTTATATACAAATGAATACGATGTATTAAAATATAATATTTATTATGTGGATTTGAACATAATCAATGAGCATGAAAGTTTATAATTGTAATTCCATTTTTGTTTGAAATAAAGCAAAAAATATTGAATTCAAGAGTATTACCAAAGCCAAAAATTAGAGATTATCTATTAGTGAAACCATATCAAAATTAATATATAAAGCATCTATTGTAATAAAATGTGCAAACAAGTCTTAGAGATGGAAAACCCAATGCTTGGATTTGAAATGAAACCATAAACTCCATCCCGTCATCCCATTAGGTCTTTTTGAACAAAATCATTTCCACCCTTTGGATTTGAATGAAACCATGACCTCCATCCCATCAAGTTGATATAGAACATAAGCCTTCCTGCCCTATATTTTGCATTGTTATCGTTTTTATAAAAAAATAATATGTTATTGTTAATATTATTTTGGCTACATTGTATATAAATATGTACCCTATCATTCAATGTTGTAGCCCATGAAATTACCACAAAGTTCTCTCATGCATAATCTTAATCTCCCTTAATCAAACCTTTACTAGTCCACATTGATGGATAGATGGAATCACGTACAATATTGAACTCGAGCAGAATTGTATTGTGATAATTTTAACTTGCATTACAAAGCCAACTCTTAATAATACTACAACAACGAATTATTGAGAGGTGCAAGGAGGAGCTCAAGTCTTTCCCTCCTACTTAACAAATGCAAATTATCGACTCTGCTAGCTAAGATATGTTAATGATCGAAATGATTGGAAGAGGAACCATTTTAGCTAAGTCATGTCACAACACAACTGTGTCTCATCATTGAAAGAGTAAACTTTTACCATAGTAATAAAACATGGCCATTGGGAGGTCAAAAATCATTGAAGCAAAATTGTACAAAGGGATAGTCTATGCATCGTATCAATAAGCATGCTTAGAGGAGAACCATGAGTTGGAAAAAGAATTGGTGAGGTATGATCCCAAGTTGAGTTCGTTGTTTGAAATATGCAATTATTTATCCTTTCATTGCAAAAATTTTAAACACTAAGATTTGAGGCTATGTCTAACATTGAGATCTAAAAAATGTGACAAAATCATAGAATAAGGTTATTGTGAGAGGAAGATAAATCTAAACTCCAAAATATTTAAATAAGGTGAGGTGTTTGCTTAAGAAGAACATTACCCAAAAACAATAATGATTTTTTTTTAAATACACAATACATAAATTAGATTCAAGCAAAGCAAAGGCTTCCTGAAAATGACTTCTAACCAAAAATATATATAAGCAAAGTTTTTTTTTTTGTCCTTAACTCTTTGTTAAAAGTGTGAGTGCTAACTTTACTTGGATTCTCATCCATAAGAGAGCTCTAACAAGTGAAAATCTGTTAAAAAGAGGTTTTTGGACCTTTCAGATGTTGTTTTTGTAAACAAGCTACAGAAACTTCAGAGCATATTTTTGTTGGTTGTGATTTTACTCAAAAAGCTTGGGCACATCTCTTGAGTGGCTTGTCAGTCTCAACTCCTTCAAATATTGAACCTGTAAATCTATTTGCTAATTGGAAGTTCAGGTATCCAAGAATTTCTTCTACAAGTCATGAATGGAGGAAAATTTGGCAAGCCATTCCAAAATTATTTTGGTGGAAAATTTGGTTAGCAAGAAATGACTTGATTTTCAATAGCAAAGTCATGAAACCATAACTTGTAGCAATAAAAGCTAAGCCTCTGATTTTGGAAGTTGTGGGAAACACTCATCTTGATTCCAATTAATTCAAAGTTGAACATAATTGGCTTGGATTGTTACAGGTGGATAAAATTCAATTGAGTTCTTGAAGGTTTGTTATCAATCCATTTTGGTAGGTAAGACTTTCGGAAAAAGACTTCTCAGATTGGTGGCAAAGGAAGAATAAAGTTTCAATCTTCTTTGATGGTGCATCAAAAGGAAATTCGGGGAATGCTGGAGCAAGTGGATTGATCTTCTATCCGGGAGGAAGGCTTCAAACTAACTTCAGTTGGGGATTAGGACACCTCACAAATAATCAAGTTGAACTATATGCTCTTCTAAAAGCCTGTTGACTCGCCAAAGAAGCTGGGCATAACAATCTTCAAATATTCAGAGATTCAAAAATCATAATAAAAGTTTTAAATTTTGCTACAAAGTTCGCCAATCTCAGTTTGAATGTGACTATGCAAAGGCTGCACTTCATCTTGACAGACCGTGTCTTGGTCTCCTCTTATCACATTCTTCGTGAAATGAACAAGCCGACAGATCTTAAAGCAAATCAAGGTTGTCTTATTCCTCAAGGAATGCTAAGTTTGAATGACGAACCTAGTATGTTGCATCAATTTCCCTAACTCTGAAATGAGAAGTTGTGGAGAATAGGAATTGTATATTTCTGAAAAGATGTAATTGGGTGAAGGCCCTTCAAATTTTTTAAAATATATATTCGTTTTACTGAAGAAGAAAAAAAAGTGTGAGTGCTAAAGTCTATATTGTAGAATTTATATTTTATATTTTAAGTCATTTAAATTATACTTTGTATAAATACTCCTAATTTTGTATAAACATGTTTTTAGTTAAATATTAATATCATGTGTGGGAGATGCTTCGTTTAAATAAGCTTATTATAACTCTTATTACATGGATTAATCCTTCATTTGGTTCATTATTTCTTATTATGTGTATATCAAGTTACTTTAAAGGTATGTTTTGAACTTTTTAAGCATGATGTCATTAAACATGAATAAGTCCGAGTAAGTTACTCCATATTCTCCTAATTATTGTGCGGATTGGGTCAAATATGAGGTTGTTGAAATAAGGCGAGTCTAATTTCAACCATGTTCATATTCCAGGGAAAGTGTAGTAGGTACTTGGAACATATTCCCATGGGTGTAGGTCAAGTTACTCCATATTCTCATAATTATTGTGCAGGGTAGGTCAAATCTAAGGTTGTTGAAATAAGGCGAGTTTAATTTCAATCATGTTCATATCCTAGGGGAAGTGTAGTAGGAACGTATTCCCATGGGTGTAGGTTATAGGGAGCTTCTCTACTAGGGTGACTTGTGTTATTTTAATTAGCAAAGTTAATTAGTTTATTCTTTTATTTATATTGTAAGTATTTATAATTACCCGAATTTATAAGCATACTTTAGATATATGTTATTGGTTTCATAAGCACGCTTTAATTAAGCTATTTACATTGTATATAATCATTAGCGTAGACTCTTTTAAACTCTAGATCTACTATGCACCTGGAGGGATCAAATCACTCAAGGTGCAAACCCTTTTTTAGTGTGTAAAATTGAAAGAAGGGTTTGCACCTCAAGGGATTTGGTCCCTCTCGACGCATGGTAGATCCAAAGTTTAGATGGATATATGTTGGTTCCAATTGTGGGTAATTGTGGGTGGATGCATTAGAACTTTAAATTATCATCATTAATTACGTCGTAAGGCATTTTTCTCTCAGAAGTTGGTCTTTAGAACACTATAGCATCGTCGGCCTTCAGGCGAATAGCCATCTGCCACACGTTTGGTGTGTTATTCCAACCAACATTTGCTACGTGCTTGATCTGCTTGTTGTTGAAGATGTTGCGTGTTGAATAAGTTTATGCTTTCTGTGCTTGATCTACTTGATGTTGAAGATGTTGTGTGTTGAATAAGTTTATAACTTTATGCTTTCTGCGGTTACTTGTTCAGTAAGATCGTTGCATCTCCGTCGGTTCCCTCTACTGTGTAACTTGCCCATCTGCGTCTCTCCCTCTGTCATATACATGGGATAGATGCGAGGTACAATTTGATGCACATTTTATATGCATTTACGAGCTGCCTCTCTTCTCTCTGGGCTCCTGACTCGCTAATATTAGCAAGAACAATACTTTTCAAGATTCATCCACACAACCCAGAGCTCGCCAGGGAAACTGTGATCGACGACAATTAGCCTGCCACATCACTAACTGTATGGAAGAAATCTCTTAATTTCAGCTGCAATGGTTTTACCATCTTCAATTCGAACGGGGACCTTGCGTTTAGGGTAGAAAACTATCCTTTAGATCCCAAGAACAAAGTCCTTCTCATGGACACTGTTGGAATGGCCCTTCTCACAATGCATCGCAAGGCTGAGCTTATCCAGCATGTCCGTTCATGCTGGATAAGCCACCTGGCCTGGGCCCTACGGCCGGTTAACTTGGTGCATTGACGGAATTTTACAATAATCAGGTAGCCTCGTCCGCCTCCGTCTCGCCACCGCCACCGCCACCGTTGTCCTACTGCCACCCCGCCGCGTCCTGCATTAATTATCTACCAAACATTTTTTTTGAACGTCTACACCGCTCCGTCCATTGATCGCTTGATCGATCCCCTCCCCTGTTCACGGTGGTCGGTGCAACGTTGAAGAGTACTCCGCTCCTCTCCGGATAAGTTCGGCCTATCCAGATCTTCTGCAAGATTTCTGCGTGGCTGATGATACCTCTGCAGGTAAATCCATATTCATTAATTTCTTTCTCTACAACCTTGCTTACTGTTTTGCTTTTCAGAACTAAACATGAACGATGGCTCTGTTATTGATATTACAAAGAGGGTGAAGGTGAATGGATTTCCATGCAAGGATCCCAAGACGGTGAAGGACTCGGACTTTTTGTTTCAAGGGCTAAGGAATCCAGGCCCTCCTGCAATGGTGCCGGAGGTGTGCCACCAGCCACACTGGCTAAGTTCACTCTGGACACCCAGGATTTCTACGACATGAGCCTCGTGGATGGATACAATATTCCCATTGCCATTGCTCCTCGCAAAGGCTCCAGCAAATGCAGATATGCTGGGTGTATTAGTGACTTGAACCTGAACTGCCCGCCTTCTCTTCAGGTGAAGAACGAGCAAGGTTGTGTCATGTCTTGTAAGAGTTCCTGCTTTGCCTTCAGCACGCCTCAGTATTGTTGCACAGGTTCATACGGAAGTCCCCATAGTTGTAGACCTACTTCTTTTTCTCGTCTGTTTAAAAATTCCTATCCCAGAGCTTACAATTATGCCTATGACGATCCTTCCAGCTTGGTTACATGCTCTGGAGCTGATTATCTCATCGCTTTTTGCCCTCATCAACAATGATGGTGCAAACAGTTCACAGTTTTGGGCATTTAAGAACAACTATTTGGGTGTTTATAAGATCATAGTTGCTGATGAAAATGTAGTTGTGATTTGTAATCACTCTTCACTTATGGGTATTTAAGAGCAGCCATTTGGGCATTCAAGATCATGGTTGCTAATGAAAGTTGGCGGCCTTGTAATTTGTAGATTCATAGCTTTTGTGCAGGCATAGGCATATGCATAGGAATATGCATAGGTATGTCTTATAGTGATATTAGTTACAGTAATAGGTTTGTTATGTATTTCAGCTGTATTGCGACCAAATTAATAGTAAACTTAATTGCTATATGTAGTTAATCTTGTTATTTTGTTGGGTTCATTATCAGTTAAATGGGAATCTTGTTATTTTGTTGGGTTCATCATCAGTTAAATGGGAATCTTGTTATTCTATTGGGCTCATCATGATAGTTAAATCAGAATCATGTTATTTTGTTGGGCTATTCATGGTAGTGTTTTTTAAAAATAAAATGGTGTTTCTACAAGGATTTATGTTGTGTTTGGTTAGATTAAAATGATGTTTTTGCAATAGATTGTTGTGAGTTGTGAGTGGGAAGGATTTATGTTTCATTTCGTAGAAGATAGTTACAATGGGAAGAACAAGAACAATATCAAGGTGTTAATAGGTTCTAAACCAAGAGCCTTCGGATTTGAGCAGTAATCCTAACCCGAATGAAGGTATTTTCCCGGCTATGCTTAATTACAGTATCTTCTTTGTTTTGTTTCGTTGATCTGTGTTTTGCTTTTTGCTAAATGTATGATTAGCTCATATGCGTTTGTTGGTTTATTTTTGTGTGTTGGATGTATGGATTTGCATTGCAAAATACCTGTGTGTTTCTTGGGGTTTTTTTGTGGATTAGATTTATGAATATAGTCAATAATAGTAGTAATATTTAATAAACAACAGCTGCAGGTGGCACCTACAGGCCATCCATTCTAATTTTTTAAAGTCCAATAGAAAATCATTTTTGATTTCTTTGTTGGCTGATGGGTTATGCCGTTTGGGTTTCTTGGAGAACTTCTTCGTGCGGTTCATTTTCTTTGTAGATTTACCTGGGTTTGTTGAAAAAAGTCGTTGAATAGATATAAATTTCCTTAAAGACTTTTATATGCAATAGAGCAATTTTGGTCCAGTTTGATTGGTTGAGGGTATGTTGGAATGTGGTTAAAAATCCGGTCTCCTTCAGAGTCTGAGAAAAGCGAGTTTGCGAGCTTGAAAGAAGAAGAATTGCCCTTGATTTCAGGTGTGCCTCCTTCTCAGTCTATGTTTGGTCGATCTGGATGTGATGATGGTGTTGCCGTGTTTAAATTGGGCGAATGCTGCATTTGCCAAGAGGAAGACGAGGAGAATAGCATGGAAAGCCCCTGTGCCTGCAGTGGCAATTTGAAGATATGCTTTTCGTATTGAGGGTTTTTCCCTGTTTCTATTTTTCCTTGGGTTTTTGTGTTTTGTGTTATCCTATAGTGGTTGTGAGGATTGTCTCTTGGATTCTTTGTTTGATTTCTTGTTGAGATGATAACAGTTTTGCTTAAATGGGTTTCCATACATGGCATTTTAAATGGATGTTTTTAGTAATGTGTTGAAATAGTCTAATGTCTGATTTCTCTATGGGACCACATATTCTATTTCAGGATTAATAGTGTTGAGGCCTCGTCTCTCAATTATCCCTTTTCTGTAATAAGATAACCTTTTGTTGCATTAATCTTGCAGATTTTGTGTGTCTGTCAGTGCAAAAAAAATAACTGGGGGAAAAGTGCTTGGCATTTATTCCACCGTGATGGAGGCTACCTTTCTCATATATTATTTAATGTTCCTATTTGAGGAAGCTCTTCCTATATAAAATTTGGGGGAGGGGGTGCTCGGGATCTACTTTAACCATGATGTAGACTCTTCTTTATCCGCACTTTAGTTGATGTTCCTATTTGATAACGTTCTGCCTGTATAACATTTGTTCAGGCTCTATCAAGGATTTTATGCTGGTTTTGACATTCTAGTTTTGCTTTTATATGTAGTTTGTGTATCACCTTTTTTTTCATTATATGTACTTGTTTTAGGAATATTTTCATCTTGGCAATCTATATTCCTTTTATATATGGCTTGTAAAACGTGTATGTAGTAGACAATGCTTTTTTAGTCTCTAAAGTGGTGTTGTATATTACTTTGAACTATAGACTATTTGTTGGAGCAGGGTCCCGCAGCTACAGAAGAAGCTGCTAGTTTTTGCGGAGAGATAAAGTTTTGGCGGAAAAGAAGACAGGGCAGAGCTACGACGCTGTAGCACGTTTCCAGCTGGAGAGCAGAGCCGGAAACCATGACTTTTGGGATAGAAAAGTCAAAGAAGGCAACGGTACCCGAGCGGCCGAGAGAAGAAAGCTCAACCACTGCATTGAAGGCAGCGACGGAAGACAGGAGGGCTCAGCGACCCTCATAAAGAAGAAGGAGCAACGAGGCTCAAGCATTGAAGGCGAAGGACAGAAAGAGAAGCGGTGCATAGTACCCATGGTCAGTGCCGGGAAGCATGGAAGACTGCAGAGAGCTGTGGTGTGACGGGAAGCGGCTACCTCAAGGACAGAGAGGACCGACTGTCACTATTTAGGGTTTGGGTTTACTGTTGGGACAGACCCACAGTGTTGTAATGGCGAAACCTTCGGGCTGCCTATAAAAGCTTGCATTTTTGTATTGTAAAGGGTTAGCTAATCAGTTAGTTAGTTGGTCAGTTGATAGTTTTGTAGACTCAGGAATCAGTCAGACAGACTGCGTTGTAATGATCCAGACACCTAGCTTGTCTGTGAGTCATTTGAGTCTGTATGTAACCATCCGCAGAGAGAACAGAGAGGGAAGGATATATTGGAAGAAAGGCAACATAGAGATAAAGATAGACCAGAGATCTAGAAGAGATCTTGCGCTGCATATGCAGTGCAACAGACTGTGCTAACTTCCCTCAAGATATATAATAGAAGCACAGTTTGGTGGACGTAACTCCCATCCTGGGGGTGAACCACGTTAAATCTACGTGTTATGTGCTGTATGAATGTGATTGTATTTGCTTGTTGTTGCTGGTTATTATGCATGTAATGTTAGTTGCAGTAAGTGAATGCATGTATTGTTCAGCTCATGATAGTACAAGAAGATAGGGATAAGTTGAAGGATTTTAGCAGGCTGTTTAAAAGACTCCTTTACGTCTGTTTCTAAATGACCATTTAATCACAATATAACTTCTGAGAAGGAGAGTTTCGCACATCGGCACAGTCAACGCTAAGAGCGCAAAGTTGGAGCGGTAGGATATCGTAGAGAGGCGATATCGCACCGGCAGAGGAGCTGCGGTGCGCGATACTGCGAGCTGAGGGCTTAGCGTTGAGGAGAGGTTGGGTGTTCCGCGGTGCGCAGAGATGCGATAAGGTTGGAAGTATTGTGAGTAAGTGGAAGTTGTGCGACGCGAGAGGAAATCGTGCGACTTGCGCAGGGTTAAGCATCGCACGGGTAGAAGCGCTGCGAGTAGAAGGGGATGTGCGATGCGCAGAACTGGTTGATCTAGTGGCGCGCAGGAGTAAGAAAGAAGAAGTAGGATGCTCAGAACCTGGTCCAAGACACTTGAGTCTTGGCCAACCCATTAGATTCACTTCGGGTGAGACTTCAGATCGCTTCGCGGTCTGTTGCCGAAAGGGCCAGTGAGTTTGGGTGTTGTTGATTAATTACAGTAAACCTGGGTCTGCCCATGCAATCAACATTATTGATTGGTTGGACCTCCATTTAAACAAGCAGGAAGACTAAAAACATTGATACGCACCAAGCGAGGCAATAAGATTGTCCTCATGACTTCCCGTAGTAACTTGTGACCCCAAACCCCAAACCACTCCAACAGCTCTAATGCATAACCATCCCATATATGCTCGTGTCCCCAACATTGCCTCTGTATTATCAGCTCGCACTTTTCCCAGATTTCCAACACACTCATGAACAAGACACAACCATAGTTGGATACCCAGGTGATGGCCAATAACACCAATTTTTTTTATGCATCAACTAGGAGTCATTCCACTGCTCCTTCTAGAAATGGACCGAGACCTCCTCCCTCTACTGCTCTGTGTCGTATTCTAGCATTAAATGCCCTAGCAATCCTTTGGTAACCCAAAATAGGGCCACCGCTCTATCATACAATTCCAACCTACCCCTCGTAGTGCCCATGTCAGTAATTTGTGGCTTTAGGGCTGTGAATTCTTCCCCAATAGTCTCCTCATCAAACTGTGCCCATAATTCCTTCTTCATCGCCTCTATTTCTTCTCGAGTGGTCTGTAGAACAAAAATTTAATACACCCAAGTTTTCTTTCTTCCTTCTAGGCCTGCCCTTGGCTTCCCCATTCTCCGCCATCACAAGAACCACCCTTCTCAACCTGCATGCTACAACTTTGGCAATCACTTTGTGCAATAAATTACAGAGTGAAATAGGCATGATATCACTGAAAGAAATGAGTTTTTTTTTTTTAGAACCAAAACAAGGAGTGTAGCATTATAGATTTGGCATGAGGTCCCATATTCCTCCACCTGACCATATCATTGCATAGGAATTCAAAAAAGTCTAAATAAAACTCCACAGTCCGCCCATCTGGGCTACTACTTTTTGTTTTTTAAAACCCAATCAACATTTCTCTCTATTCTTCTTTACACATAAGAGCTCTTACCCTTCCACTTGTTTCGTGATCAAAATACTGAGGGAAGAGCCCCATAACACTCATATGCTCTACTATATGATTCTCCTCAAACTCTTTAAATAAACTTCCAAAATAATCAACCACAACTTTTGAAATATCCTTAAATGATCTTCTCTTGGATCTACCTAAGGAATCTAGATCCCAAATAGTGTTCAACACTTCCTTGTGGGCCATGAACTTGTGAAAAAACGTGTATTGTTATTCCCCTAGTTTAACTATATTGTACAACTTTTCAAGCTCCAATTTAATTCATCCTTTTCAAACCAAACAACCTTATGCCCTTCCAAATCCTACAACTTAGCTTGTTCGGCCTCTGAAAACACACCAACTTTGTTACCTTTATAAATCTTTTTGTGTTTATTTTCTATTGCAAGTAAATCCTTCTGACACTTGGCCTTTTTATCCCTTTCCTATTATATTGTAAGTTGATTAGTCAATTTTAAATTAGCCATGAATTGTATCATTACTGAATAAATTAAATTTGAATCAAAAGGTTTTCAATTGTCCAATATCGACCTTTGAAAATCTCCATCGTGCAACCAACCTTAATTAAAGTTGAACGACCCTAAATGATTTTTATCCTCCCGTTCAGTTTGTAAAAGGTTTATGATATGAAAGACCCCTTGAACTGATCCACAACCTATAGTGGTCACAAGAAACCACCAAACTTTCAACCAACATGAATCTATTGAGTTGTTTAGAAATTTTTGCTGAACCACTTCTACCATTCCTCGAATTTGGGGCCAAAGGCACTGGTTCCACATCCATAAGTATTGAAGATTCAAATAGATGTCTGAAATACTGAGAAAGAGAGTATAATATTATTGCATCCCCCCACACTTCTCTTATAGATAAACTCAAGTGCAGATCCCCACCAAGGATTATATTAAATTCCTTTGAAATCCTTTAATCATCTAACAAGTCCCCAAAACATATGTGTTTCGCATAAGGTCCATAGTAGTTTAGAACGTTGACCATTTTCCTAATTATTTGGCCTCCCCTTCAACCAAGATACCTATAGAACAAACACTTGAGTTTAGGATCCCAAACAAATCATTCCAAACCAACACACCTAATAGGCCATATGAGTCCAAGGCATAGAAGTTCCAAGTAGGAAATATCGTTAACAACAAATCAATTTCCCTTGCCCCATACACCATTTTTTTTTGTAGCATTATAAAATACAAATTATACATAACTAAAAGTATACGAAGGACTTGACATTTTGGGGCACCCCTGTCACATACCCCAATTTTGTAAAATAATGTAAATTATTTAATTATATTCCTGAGACATTATATTAAATTTAATGCTAAGTAGGAATTGATGACTCAGCAGAGTCAACAGAAATGGAGTGTAATTCAGAATATTTTATTATTAATAAATAAATTGTGGAGACAACAGCATGGGAGAGCTGTTAAAAAGAGGTTACTGGTCAAACTGGTGGATGGAACTAGGTGGAAAGGCAAAAGACAAGTGGCAGCATCCTCAAACACTTCCTAAGTTGCAGGTGGCAACTTCCCTATATTTGGGGTCATGATTCCCCAAGAAAGTGGAATCAGAGAAGGTGGCTCATTAAATGACAACTAACCCAAAAAGACCTAGGCAATCTTTTAAAAGTACTCAATGAAGAGAGTTGAGGCTGCTCAGATATTTTCCAGAGAGAATTCATTCAGGTGAATGTTATTCAGGAAATTCATTGAGGAAGAGGGAAATACAGTAAGGAAGTTGTTCTAGGAGGATTGCTGCAGTAACTTGATTTCATTACAACTTTTTGGCTGAGAGATCTGACTGATAGTTTTGAGTTAATACTGAGATTGAAGACTGGTATCTGACTTTGCTGCACCTATTTCCAGCCAGGGAGACCAGAGCAAGCTCGGGGGTCTTGAGGAGTCGTTGTCTGAGTGCTCTCCAGGAGTTGGTAGGGAGGAACGACCTCCCATTGCTGTTGTTGTCCCAGTTTAAATAGGTTCTGTTACTTATCTATTTATGTTTTAATGAGTATGAATGAATGAATGTTATGTTTATATTATATGACAGAAGAGTTAGCTAGTTTAGTAATGTGAATATCTCAGGTTATCAGTAGTTAATCTGTTGATGAAATTAAAGAAATTACTGTGTTTTTCCACATCTGGGTTCACCAGAACGTACTCCAGCACAATATCTTGGTATTGGGAAGTAGTATCCTTTTGAACCAAGCTTCTTATTTAGTTACTTTCAGTAACTACAAGTGTCTTACAAATTCATAAGTTATTTTCTTATAGTCTTAAAAACTACCTCCTAGTACTGTATTTTTGTTCCAGTAAATTCTACTGTAAAGGAAAGATAGTAGAAGTTAGATTAGAATTTATATTGTTTTACTATATAGTTTCCTTCCTTGTCTTCAGATAATTTCATTTCTAAAAATAAACTCAAAGCAAGAACAAGTTACAGAGCTATCATTCTTATTTTTCAGAATATAAACATGTTAATATTTGTACTTACAGAACATTTATAAGTAAACATTATAACTAAGAAAATAAACTAATTACAGCAGAACATAGAAAGTATAGTATAAACTATAGAAGATTCAAATAATAAATACTATTTCCAAAGTATTATAAAATAAACTGACTAAATACTCTGAACAAATATTAATATGTGTGCTCATAAGATAATCATAGATAGAGATAAAAATTAAATGCTGAACTTATATAAATACTATCATAACTAAGAAAGTAATTAAATTATAAAAGAAAATAGACAGTATGGTGTAAATTACACCAAAGTTAATTAATAAGTATTTTTATAGATAAACTGGTGGATTTACACTCAGGTTATTATTACAGAAACTACATTATTTACAGAAAGTTATGGTAAGTAATTATACTAGTAATTTATTTATGTAATACAAGAATGTTATCACCATTAACATAAGTAGTATTTTATTACTGTCAACAGATTTTGGAACTAATCTTACTATTTGCATTTAAGTATAGGTATACTGACAGTATTCAGATTTAATGAAAAGAAGGATATAAAATCCTATCTTTTTTAACATGGTATAAACTATGCATCTAATGGAGTATGAACTATGCATTAGTAATTACCTTTCCTTATTCATAAGGAAGTTAAATTATAAACTGGATATAGAAACCTTAATGAAAAATACTTTGCAAACAATGAACAAACAAATACATTTTGTGAAGGAATAAACAAAAGATGTACAGAATGCTCTTAATCGAGCTTATTTATCATTTACAAACAGAAGTATTAACCCTAAATATTACAGAAAGTACCTTCCGAACTTAACAGAATTATATAAGAATAAATAATGGAGTTACTTCTTTCACTGTCGGTTAGGGTTAATCCCCTTAAGAATCAAATTTATATAAGGTAAGCATTAAACAGTGGAGTTAACAGTATTTTTCCTTATAACTGGTTATAAATCAACTTTTGCTTTTACATTAATATAAATAAAAAGAAGGACTGTGAAACAGCTAACAGTCTTTTGAAACGAGCATAATAACCAAGGATAAAACCTTATCCAGTCATAGTAATACAAAAGTAAAGACTTGGTGAAACCCAGTCTTGTTCATCATTCCATGGTCGTATTAAGCATTTACACCCGAAGGCTTATAGCCTGTTATGTTAATATAACCACATTAAAAATTACAAAACAAGATTTTTCACTCACGGTCGAAGCCGGAGATCTCTGCGAGAGAGCTAGGGTATTAACCCTCAATGTATAACATTAAACAACAACTAAAAACCATGAAGGTAAAAAAGGGCCGCAACGACCAACCCATCGTAATCCCTTAAGGATTCACACAAAGTGGACAAGCCGTGAAGAGACCAGGGCTTACCGTGGCCCGTGTTGCCGTAACCCTCTTTCCTTTTGTTTGCGGAGAAAGGTAGCAGGCATATTTGCAAGAACCAATTAACAGCCGACTGTTAGTTACTATAGTAATGAAAAAGAAATGCATTAACATTAATATTAGCTTCGATATCAAAGAAACGAATATATTTTGGTTACCTTCGCAGTGGATAATCCCACACAGTGATGCCGCGAACCGGCTTGAGCCAAAAACCTGCCAATTGATGGCAAAGGAGTGACTTTACAACACTCTCGACCTATGACAGTATAAGAAACCCAGCTAAACGATGGGCAGGGCAAAACCCTACAGCTGCATTGTTCCTTCCGTGCAAATAATACACAGTTTGCAGACAGCGTAAGCCACACTACCTTGAAGGACGAATCACGCCCATTGGAACGAAGAAAGGTAAGGATTATCACTGTTCAAAGCTCAAGTTAACAATGGAGGTATCGCAGAGACAAGCAACAAGTTAATTCACACCCTAACCTATTTACATAGTGTAGTAGATGGGCTAATGAAGAGCTAGAGCAACAAGAGGATTGATAGCAAACAACGCGATGGCAAAATGGACCAGGAGGGTTTGCAGAGCGGCCAAAGGCCGGAGGCAAAGGAGAATGATGACTAGGGTTGGGTCAACTACTTTTAAAACGCCAATGCATGGCCGAGGAGAGATCACGTATACTTTTAATACTCTTCATGCAGTGGGTATGAGTTCTAAAGTCCACGACAAGATCACTATTGATTGATTTTGCAAACAAATCATCGCATGGAAATCCCGTAAGGTTTATTATACCATAGTATCCCTGCAATACGATTTCAACCACGTAACATTAGATTTATGTTGATAAAACATTACACTATAATTATTGCTCATTATTTAGTCTCGTATACATAGGTATGGAGAATGGTTTTAATTATAATAAGTTATAAAGAGCTTTGAAATAATGTTAAGTCGTGGTTGTTATAAACTTACCACTATTTTGCCAATTACCTTAGTCTCAAATGAAGGTAAGAGACACAACTTTTCTTTAAAGTATATATTTGGTGGTATTTAAATTATGTTATTTATCAATTTGATCTTGGTTTACTCTAGTTCATATCATTGATACTTGTTAATAGATTAACAACCTTTCTAATAGCCTTAGAATCCTTGTGGTGACAATTAGACTTTTGTCACTTTCTAAGCTCAAAAATTTATGAAAGATTTTATAAATTAATGTATGATATGTAGCTTGGATATATTTAACCTTCTTTGTTGATAGTATAGTCTTAAAAACTCATAAAGAGGTAATTATGATAAGTCTAGGACTAATCCTAAAAATGAATTGGTCTCTATCCAAATGTCGATATTGGAAATAGAGTAGCATTCCAAAACAGTGCAAAACCCTTAAACTATTAAGGGAAGACTTTAATCAAACAATAAACTTGTACATGCTTAAAGTAAGAAAAGTATAGATCGATACTTGTAATATCTTATCATTTATAACGACAGTTGAAAATCTGAATATGATGCAATCTAAACATGGCATATTACCGTAACTATGAGTAATAAAATTAAATCATTGTTGTTGTGAATTTTCTACCATGCTAGCTGTTTAAGTAAAAGTAATTATTACATTTTTTACACTTACTTTCAGTATGAGCATTTAAATGGTTTCATTCTCTGAAGAATTGTTAAACTCTATTTTATTGGATAAAGAAGTTAATGGTCATCTATATGAGTAGAATTCAATTCTCTAGCAATAGATCTCAAAGAAACTTAGTAAAATTTTTACCTTTAGAGCCTGGTAAATCTATCTAGCATGTATGTACTTTCACTAAATAAATTATATACAGCAAATCATATTGTGAACTTCCGAGACTTGTTAACAGCGACCTGTATATCTTACCTGTATACCTGTAATAGAAGAAAACTGTTGCGTTAGCTAGGAAGCTAAGTAAGCCCAGTCCTTCATGACAAACCCACCTTGTGTCACAAACAGAAAAACAATCAGTAACAGAAAATAATTACTCTTTAAAATTTAAGTATAATCAAAAGATCATTCAGTTACAATTCTAGTAACATAAACTAATCAAACAGTTAATGACTGCAGTTAATAACAATATATGGTATTTTGAAAATTTTAAATTTTTCGGAATTTTTGGGGTTTTGACAACCCCCTACCCCTCACACATTTAGGGAAAGAACAACCATGGTGGAACCTCACCCCTAGGATCTTATGCTCTAAGTGCCTGATCAATCATTTGATGTTTCCCTTAAAACATTATTTGGAGGCTTTGACCTTAGCCTCATAAAAGTGATACATATGGCCAATAAGACTCGACACCTCTAGGATTGGGACTAAACCCCCTTCCACAACTCATATGTCTGGCAAGCTCTTATTCTTTACAGAATGATTATCATAACAAGGTGAAGGAAGGTCTAAACCATGATCAGAGTAAGAAGGGTCAATTGGTTGATTTGGCTTATGAGAATTATATGCCTCTCTCAATCTAGATAAACCATGATCATCCTCACCCACACCCATCATCACCCTTATGGAACCACCGCCATTAGATAGGGGAGACAAATCCTTTGAAAACGTATCAAAACCACAATTCTTAGAATAAGTTTCGATAATGTTATTCATATCTGTAACATTTGAACTTGAGCACTCATCCAAACCAACTAAACAACCTTTGTCCACACCACCACTATGCTTATGTCCCACTTCCCTTCTATTTGCAACCACTTGAAATCAGGACTTAAGCCCTCACCTGGCTTAAATTTCTCCCAACCAAGTAAATTTTGGACCATGGAACTATTTGGCTTGCATGGTTTCCATCTTGGATCAATCATAAGAATTGAACAACATTTATTTATATGGCTAACCTATTAAAAAACTACACACTTGAATAGGATCTTCCGATAGTCTAGATTATGGACAAGAGTCTGATTATTCCAACAACTTCCACTTTTGGTAACAAACCATGACTTAAGTCTAGTTCCATAGATACTTTTGCAATCCTCATATCCTCTTGTGCAAGATTACAATCATCAAAGAAAATGAACTTGCCAATTGAATCAACAATGGATATAAATGTTGTCTTCAATGAAAGTTCAAGAGGAAACTTGGATGGCAATACCAAAACAACTATAAATAGTTATGTGTGAGATTTGAACCTAGGAATCCACTTGTTTAAAACTGGTCTCGATGGTCCCCAAATCCATGCCTTTGATAAAATATCCGTAGGAAGGCTTCCACAATTAAATTCAAATCTCAACCAACCTTTCACCAAAATGTTAAATCTCAAATGATAACCCATAATTTTTTTACACCCAACCTCCATCCCATTTTGTTAGAATACCTCGTGAAACCACTTTACCCCTAAATTTTCCAACAAGATATTTCACCTAAAGACTATCCACCACCTCCAAACCCACGTCACTCCCAAGCACCTTACTAACATGATCTGAATGCACCCTAACACACTTCAAAGATCTATGTGCTTTTGCTTTGGAATCGACCAAAACACTATAGTCTGGACTTGGTTCTACTTTCGAGGCACAAGGTGGCGATACTGGTTCATTCAAAGAAGAAATACATTGAAACAATCTCAGTCTGTACCACCTAATGTCCGTAGAAAATTCATTACAAAGCTAGAGGATTTCAAGAAATTCTTTGTCATATTGAAATAGCATTGGGGAGTCCTAGTTGTCCCCATCACCATAATCAATCATGTTTGCCTCCATTAAGACCTTTAGTGTCAAGAGTGTTCGAATATCGATTTTATTCAATAGAAAAGGGCACTGCAATAACCTTAACCCTCATGGTTCTCATACTGTAGAGCCCTCCCTCTCAATTTTCCCATTCCATCCTCTTCCCAATATTTGATGAATGTCGTTTGATTCACTTTTGCTAAGAATTTCATTGTCCAACCTACTTTTCAATGTAGCTTTTTTCCCATAAAGAAATCATTCACTTTTTAAAACTAGATAGGTGTATTTCAAGAATAAAACAATTGTGTATCTGTGTATTCCCAAAGTTCTTTTTTTTACTTTCAAGTTATTGTCTATCATTTCACCATTAGTACTAAAAAAATGCCTCTCCTACTTGAGTTTCCTTGTTCAAACCCTAGCTGCTTTCCTCCATTCGATTTTTTGTATCCCTCCCAAGCATGGATTCAAGTTTCATTTCTCTTTCTACAACCCTCTTTGACAAGTTGACCTTCAAATCCCTCATCTCCTTCTTCTACAAACCCTCATCCTTAGCCTTTTCTCCCTCACAATTTGTGAAGCTTGCTATAATTCCTAAATTTAATCTCTCTTTAATTGCATCCCAACGTAATGCCCTTGGGGTTGTCAAACAAAGGGATTTATGGATAGTTTGTAATCTTCTGGCTTATGGCTATTGATAAATGGACCTCAAAGAATTGATGGCATTTGATAAAAGGAAATCGGTTTCATTGCTTTTGTGGTAGGGGATATTATGGTTTCTTGTTTGAGAAGGAGGATGAGTGACCCTTGCTTGATTTTTATTTTTTGCTAGTTTGTCAATGACCGTGGGACTAACTTGTGGTCTAAGAAATCGTGACTTGAGGGCATCTAACCCATCAAAATCAAGTATGGATTGCACTTGGCCTAGGCCACACCAACCCTTAACATGGTTGGATTTTTAGTGTCTCCTCTCGACTACCTTGTAGGGTTCGAACTTGGGTCACCAAGTAGAACAAGGCCCATCGAAACCAGCCATGCTAGCAATATTTGATTAGAGTGGCCCTTGTTTGATGGGGCCTAGTGGAATATATTTGAACAAATTGACTCTTGATTTTGACCCTGAAAATGAAATTCCTATTTTAGTTCTCATATGGGTTCGTTTGCCTTATCTTCCCTTACATTGTTAGAGCAATGAAGATCTAGCATCCATTGGGAAAACGCTGGGAAAATATATAGATTGATTTTATTAAAAGTTTGGGATGCTTGAATGTGCCATATATGCATAGAGGTGGATGTAGAAAATGGCTTCATGAAGAAATAAATATAACTATGAAGGGCTTGTCTCATACCCATAAGTTAGATTATGAGTATCTCCCTTTTAAGAGAAAAATCTACCATGAATATGGGCATTTTGCAAGGAGTTATAAGTAGACAAAACCTCAGACCCAACCTTCAAAGAAAGACTATTTTCTAAGAAGCAAATAAGGGCTCATGGAAGATTGGAACTATAAGAAATTTAATTTAAAATTTTTTTGGAACACCAACCCGTAAAACCGATAAGTTTCAAGTCCTTTCACAAGCCATAGGTATATAATTGAACATATGGACTCTTGATTTTGACCCTGAAAATGACATTCCTTCTACAGTTCTAGTATGGGTTCGTTTGCCTCATCTTCCCTTACATTGTTGGAGCAATGAAGATCTAAGCAACCATTAGGAAGACTTTGGGAAAATTTATAGACTGATTTGAGACAAAGTCTAGGATGCTTGCAAGCACCATAATATTCATAGAGGTGGATCTAAAAAAGGACTTCATGAGGTAATAAACCTAACTATGGAGGGATGGTTTAATACTAAGAAGGTATATTATAAGAAGCTCCCTTTTAAGAGAAAATATTACCATAAATATGGCAATTTTTCCCCAAAAAAATGTAAGCAAGCAAAACCTCAAACCCAGCCATTAAATAAAGCATTAATAAGTGAGTAACGAGGCTCCAAATGTGGACATTTTTCCTTCTTTTTACCTCATCAAGGGCTAATACCTCAATTCATGTGCAATGAGTGTCCACCATTAAATTATGTCCATGTATCAACCAAAACCCAATCTCCACTATGCAACCTCATGTTTTCCATCATTAGCACTAAGCAATTTTTTTTTTAAGCAGTGGCAGTTTATGGCTGATTCATGGTAAATCCTCGTAAGGAGCATTGGAATGTTGTGAAGTGGATTCTCATATATTTAAGAGGCACTTTAGATGTTTCTATTTGCTATAGATCGACATATTTACCAATTTAAAAAAGGTTTTGTATATTTTGATTTTGGTCAAGATAGAGAGGGACAAAAACTAATACAAGTTACAGTTTCACTCTTTCTGGTGGAGTTGTAAGCTAGACATCTAAGTTGCAGTTGGTGGTCATCTTATCAATCACTAAATAAGAATATGTGGTAGCAAATAAGGCCAATAAATATAAATACAATTGAAGCAACTAATGTATGACTTTAATATGATGCAAGAGAAGATCACTTTGCATTGTGAAAGTCAAAGTTCTATTCACCTAGTGAATAATCCAACATTTCATGTTTGCACGAAGAATATTGATAATAAGTACCATTTAATTAAAAAAGTGGTCGAAGAAGCTATGATCCCATTGGACAGAATTGATATTGATGATAATACTACATGTATGCTTACAAAACTGATATGAACAAAGAAATTTAAACGATCTAAACTTCTTTGGGCTAGTTGAAAATAGAAGGAAGACAACATTGGGCAATGGCACATGAGTGGAAAACATAGTCAAGTAACTTCATGTATATCGACTTCAAGTGGGAGAATGTTAGGAGGTGAAGTCAATATCCAAATATCTGACATTTTCCTATAGAGTGGAATACAACTATGACATGAATCTTAAGGGGGCTTATGGTCTAAGTCCGAATGTGGAAGTCAAAATCAATTTTTTATTAAAAGTAAAAGGGAGCATGATCAACATGTAATTAATGGAGTTAGTTATTCAAAGTTGACATTGTCAACAAGACACCTTATAAAAAGGTAGTAGGGGGAGATTTATAGTTGGGAAGGAGAGGTACCAAAAGTGGCTTCATTGTATGCAATGGTTCATCTTAATGGAATCCTTCTTCTCCAACGCTCTCTATCTCTTTCTAATATTTTTGTGGTGTATTTAATTCATGTATTTTCATCCATGTCCTTGTTATTCATTTCGTGGCATATTTGTATGTTTTCCATCCTCCTCTCTCGGCATTCAATCCTTCTAGATATTAACCCTCAATATCTGGATCATTGGTATAAGAGAAGGTAGCCACTCCATGAGAATGAGGGTTTGAAGCATAGTTTGGGTTCATGTATTTATAGGAATCTCCAACCTCCTTTTGGGACTCTCGAACTCCAGTTGTTGGGCCATACTCTGTAAGCATCACAGTTGGTCCAAAAGCACTATATGGATTTTTTACCCTCGGATTTTCATTCACCATAGCAGGAGAATCCATACATGGATTCATTACATCCATTGGTCTGCAACATTTGTAGGGTTTATATGTTGTCTAAGGAGGTTCTATGACCTCTAGAACAACCCGTACTACTCTACAAACCCTTGGAATCCTTTGTGGCTTTTTGCACTAAGCGCTCTCACACTCAACATTATTATAGCTTCATATGACCATGCAATGGGTTAAAAAAACTTTCACGAAGCATCTAGAAGCTTCAGAGACCTCATTCCATCCCCTTCTCAACTTTCCCGCTACTGTATGGCTTCTGGGGAATCACAATCATGGACGAAATGGAGGACATCCCTCTTTTGCAAAATTTGACAGAGATATTGTAGCCTCTATGAAGTGTTTCATAGGCCCTACCATAGCTCATTGGAAAGGTATTTTGGTAAGCTAAAATGGGTATTTTACAAAATTTCATTTTGTTTCATGGTTTGCAAGATATTGTCGATTGAAGCGATGCATATATTTGTTACAAAACAACCACACACACCTTTAGCTTCAACACACATTTTATCAATCCACGAATGTCTCATGGTGTGAAAATACATTCCAAGTGCATGGAACATATTTATGAAGAAAATGCAAAAAAGTGATATGTAGGATGTGAACACTTGTATGGCATTCTTCCTCCAATAATTATTTTGAGAAGTGGCTACAATAGATGCAAAGGCCATAAGATAGGGAGAATGCATATGTGGTAAGCAATTAATTGTAGAATGTGAGCAACACTAAGATCAAAACTAAAAGAAATGGTTTGTGATGCAACAACACAATTGAAAGACAAGTTATGAGAGCTCTTATAGGGAATGGCACAAAAAAGATTCAGAGGAATTCATGTTGCTTCAACACAAAGTCGTCGCAGGATTAAAAGGGGCTCGTGAGCTTAATAGATAACTTCAACATGGGCTCAAAATGAATAACCATGGATCTACCTAGGGTGACCATGTTTGATAGGTTTTACCACACAAATTACAACTTATAATAATGGAGGTTTAATGTCGCAATTTGGTGAGGTGTATCATGAGGCAGAGTGAAAAAGATAAGGGAAATTCACAATGAAAGGTAGAAAACCCTGCCCTATATGTCATTTTATACCTCTATACTGATTAGGGGGACCCTTAGTGGAGCACTCTTTAGCACATCAGTGTCGCGAAAGTCTTGAGAATTCATCTGATTCTTGCAATTTCATTAAAATAGACTTAGAGATCACATCAGTGATGATGAACTACGAAGAACCATAAGTAGGGTTGACGTCGTGTCCACTAACCCATTTTCAGTTCTCCTTGCTCATTTAACAAAACCCAAGGCACCGATTCGACAGAGTTTCGTTGACAACGCCTACGATGCAAGTGAGGTATCACTCGAGATACCTATGGGAATTGTGAGAACTAGGCTTTTATAGTTATAGAAGGGGATTTCTTCATGGAAACGTTAACAAACCGCTCGACTGAAGCAGAGGAATGTAGTACCGTTGACACATACACAACAAGGAAAGTAGGTTGATCTGTTGATATAGATACATATACAACATTAAAAATATACATATCTAAATCATGTCTATCATCTTTGTTAACAACATTCCACAATATTCTATCAGTACCAATGCAAAAAAGTCATAAA
This sequence comes from Pseudotsuga menziesii, assembly GCA_001517045.1. Classification (NCBI taxonomy): domain Eukaryota; kingdom Viridiplantae; phylum Streptophyta; class Pinopsida; order Pinales; family Pinaceae; genus Pseudotsuga; species Pseudotsuga menziesii. Next base: position 459,336 of record LPNX010792745.1, on the reverse strand, counting down.
GATTCATACACAATATAAACAAACATCATAGACACACATATTTAATATGGAAACCCATATAGGAAAAACCACAAAAGTGCTCTTCCTCTGGCATGAATAATATTTAGAATGCTTTTGGTTTGCGCACACAACCTGCAAATTTCTCTCAATATCTTCTTACAATAGATGAGTTTTTATTTGTCTTTCTCATGCGCCCATGCCTTATTCTTCTTTATGTCATATTCTTCTCAGGATCATCTTTTTGTCAAGCTCTGTCACAATATTGAGATATATCAAGTTCATCCGCACATAACTTGTCCATCGACCTTATATACTTTTCACAACTCTTCTTCTAATCGTCGACTAGTTCTCAAGTAACAATAGACTCATTCTCTAACTAACCCACGAAATCCCATTACATTAACAAAGGCTTTATCGACCCATTTTACATTCATGCCCATTCCCAAAATAGACTACTAGTCTAACTTAACTTATTGTTTACATTTAACGTTTCCTCAACAACGAGTCGAATTCCTAGATTCGCCTTACTCTAACCATTTTTCGTCACAGTATTGCTCACCTTGCGACCATATTCTTCAAAATTCCGATCAAAACTCTTATGCACTTTCTTAGGTCCAACAAGTAGCAAACTCAAACTATAGACATGTAGGTAAAAATTCCAAATCAATTATCTTTACCAAATGGAATTACCAATTCATTTGCAATTTACCTGTTTTACTATTGAATCTCAAGTTTTGCTCTTAATTTTCAATCGAATATTATGGATTTCTCACTCAACGAATTTTGAATATCCCCCCACCGGGTACTTTCTCATCCCAAACTAATTCAATATCATGTTCTTTCTTGAATTTTTCTCAAACTTTTTGGCCTTGGGGACTGTTATCACATAAAATGTAGCTACCTGCTAAAGGTATCCCATTCGGGATGGTAGAGGTGAGGTAGCTACTTGGTGCAATACAAGGGCCTCGTCCACTACGAATGAAGGGTAGTTGTCAGACCAAATGGGCTCTTGTAACTTTATATCAATCCGTAGAGAGACCAAGGGGAGACCCTACTAGCCTAAGAGGCTAGCGCACCTACTCAAGACACTCCTAGGGTTTGAGAATGTATAAGAGAGGAGAGATAATTAGTGGATAAGACTAGATCTATTAGAGTGGTATGGAAATTAAGGCCATGTTGGGGAGGCTTAGTAAAGATAGGAAATAACCCAACTTGAATGAGATTGTACCACAATTGAATTAAGGAAGTAGATCTAGGGAGATCTAGCCAAATGAAAGCAAACCCTAAAGGGAACCACCTAGGGTTTTTACATAAGTGGACAAAGTGGCCCCAAAAGAGCAGATCAGGTCATGAGATGACTAGATAAAGGTGCTTGAATATTAGATCTATGATTCTGAGGCGGGTCCAAGCATACCCATCTGATAGATTTGAAGAAAAGGCCACCCACCCAAGAAGGGTGCCCCTACCTAGAGTGACTAGTGCTAGATCCGAGGGAAAATGGAATCTGATTTTTATGAAACTTGATATCTAGGGTTTATTCATTAATCTCCAAGTGGGTTTTGATGACCATCATCAGAAACTCACCGGATCTATCAGAACTACGAAACTATGGTTTTAAGGAAAGAGGGTTTAGTTGTGACAATCGTATCAAAGCCCGGAAAAATAAAATATATGCAGATGTACATGGAAATACTTGCTACTGACCTTGTATGATGATGATCTTGCCTTTTCGATCAATTACGATCATTTTTATGCTTCTCAAAGTGAAATCGCTACCTCCTCCCAAATGCCAAGCGCTCCCTCCTCCTGCAAAAGAGATTTGCTATGAAATCTATTTGCTGAAGAATGGGTGAAATGACGAAGAAAGATGAATCAAAGAACATCAAGATGGTCGTAAGAGACGATAAAGATACTCCCGGAACCAATGGCGATTTCAGAAGATGATATGGAGCTCAGTCACAATAGCGCCCCCACCCAAATGTTGCCTTCACCAGATGGATGGCAACCTGCAAAAATATTAGAAATGCATAGATCCACAAGAATGATACAGAGAACAAGACTTTCCAATCTCCATACAATACATTCGACAAAGCTTCCAAGAATTTCTGTAAAATATTTTATTAATCCAAGAGTTTTAGAGCAAAGAGTCCATTTACAAATGAGAGAGCATCAATATATAGATCTCTCAAGTCCATAATACCTAGATCCAAAAAGATCAAGGGTCAAGATCATAAGATAAAATTATCCTAACCTACGGCTAAGATTAGTCGAATACATCTCACATGGATCAACTAAAAAATATAAGGGGGTGCATCACTAGAGATGCCGAATGAGGGGCGCACCACATAAAATATGACTAATCACAACAAAGTAGCACATGGTGGGGATAGGAATTTATGTTATCCTTCACTATCATGGCCCCATGGAACAATAACATTGTGTGGTGGCAAATAATACAAAGGAGTGGTGAAAATCACTAGGGGGTTTCCCTCAAAATACATCAACATACCCTCAAAACACATCAACCAAGGATGTGTGGATCCCGAATGAAGTGAAGTTGATGCTGGATAATGCAGTTGACCGAAACACTGCGACTTGGACCAATTCCATGCCAATCCTTTGCCCAATTTCTCAAATCGATTTCCTCATTAGCCATTTTTTATTATTAAAATGTTGCCTTCGGAACATAAAACAACCCATATCTCACCGAGTACCAAAAAAAATGTCAAATGGATGGACGGACCATGGTAGTATGGTACAAACGACTGGATGCACCCCAAGAATCCCTTTAGCACCCTAGGAGAACATAAGTTTTTCATCATTGTGTTTTATTTTCATTTTCCCCTGCTACAAGAAGGACAAGAGACCCATATCTGTCCTGTAATTGCGTGAAACTGAAAACCCATTGCACCAATGGACTTAGAATGTCCAAATCAACTAGGAATGAGTCCTCATACACCATATGTCCATCACAAAGGTACACCAGAGGCCCCATCAATGACAGAACAATAATAATAATAAAGCCTGTAAATAATGATAATCATGAAAATAATACAAGCCATCATAACAAATCACCATCCAAAGTATGAATATGTCTAATGAACACATGTAGACCATAAATAATCATCAAACATCAACATCTGTCTATAACTCATCATCGATCCTGCTCATGACCTAGCCAAAACTAGGTTCACCAAGTCAAAACTGACAAATGATGACCCAAGTGCTAAACTATGATATTGCAAAGTACAAATGGACATGTATGCTCAATTATCTATGCTAACAGTGACACTCTAGTACGATTAGATTTTGTTAGAAAGTATAAGCACAATATATATGTATAATAATCCAAATCACAATGATTAGTTGCTTCAAAACAAGAACCTCGAGTGTATACTCATTTACAAATTTAGCCCTTTTGCTAGTCAAGGGTGAAGGGGTCATAACAACAGGTAAGGCCAAGGAATGACTTGATAACTCAACACTGTAAGCATCTGGGCTAAAGGACAAGGGGATCCACACAACAAATAAGTTGGACTAGGTGAACAATAGGGCATGGCGGCATCTCACAAATGGGTGGACTAATGAGAAAGCTCCACTAGGCTCTAGACAAGCAACCTTTTTAATACTTTATTTGCTCAATATTTATTTCACTTAGTTGACCTCAAAAGGTGGGTTCCCTGGTAAGATTTCAAGCCTTCTAGACAATGACAAAGACATGACCTTCTTGGGCCAACCTTGCCCTGTTTCCCTGTGGGGGCAAATGAGTTGTACATTATACAAAGAATGAGTGCTCATCCTCTAGCCATCAACTTTATTTTTCATTGATAACTTGCCAGCCTCCAAGAGTAGGTGCCCTGGAAAGCCTTATGGGCTTGTATAAAATGACTAAGGCTCAGCCTTGATGGGCTTGACTCCCTAATACCTTGTAGGGATAAATTAGCGCACACCATACAATCGACGAGTGCTCATATCTTGACCACTGGCTAGTTTTATTTTTCTATTTCCAGTAGTGTCTAAAGACACTGTTATTTTGCTAGTAGGGAATCCATTTATAATAACATTAAGCTCTATTGCCTTAGTGTCTAAAAACACTTTATTTGGAAGGACTACTTTATTTCAATACTTAGAGGTAGACATTCCCTATGATGAGCATCACATAAACCAATATTGAGGCACAATTTTATACATGGAAACCTATTCCAACATAGAGGTGAAGGCAAGGGAAATCCCAGGTGTCAATAGACAACTTACAAGTCAAGGATAGTCAACAAAAAAGGGAAAGCAATGAATGGATGGAGACAATGGAAGTGATGCCAAGACTAGAAAGCTATGTCCCTTAAGGGAAAAGACTAAATCCATACTAGGAGTAGGACAGGGTCAATGAGTATACAAAGGAATTTACTGGTCAAAACTACTATATCATTTATATTTTAGATTTCAAGTAAACCAAGATAAAATATTTCTAACATATAATCCATATCCACCGATTCTCACTGTTAAAATAGGTAACAAATCAAAATCAAAATCCATAAGCACAAACCATAATATCACCTGGGTCATATACCTGCACTGTATCTGAAATCAAGTCTGAAAATCCATGGGACAATTGTTGTTGCTATACATAGGCACTCAATCTCTGCTCTGGGTCATGAGAATGGTTAACTCAGTCATCAGATCTGGGGTCATGAGGCTCAATCACGGCATAGAATTGGTCAATCTGGACACTCTGGATCTGTTGAAAGTGAGAGATCATCAACTGGTGGCTCATAATCTGTTGATCTGATAGTAAAGGACTAGCTCAAAGAACTGCTCAGTACTACTCAAGAACTAAAGTAGGCTAGCTACTATATGTGACAACATCTGGCTGCAACTAGGACAAGTGCTCTAAGGGATAGAGCGCATGAGAACCTCAGATACCTTTAGTACGCAACAACACTCATCCATCCTTGAACTATGCACCCAATCAATTGTTCCATCTTTGTTAAAACCTATGCCTGCGCATCATGGAAACAACACTACCCAACAATACACGTGGTATAAAATAAATGCAAAAAATGAAATATTGAAAGTAAATGCTGAAAACAAAACATCTATCTAAGAATTGTCAAGCAGATTCAGGAAGACTCAAACTAAAGAGGGGTCAAACTCAAAGGCTTAGAAGACTCACAAAGAAATAAAGACTCAAAGACTAAGGACCATGCAACACTGAAGACTCAATCCTACTGCTCGAAAGAGCTTATTTAGGTTCCTACTCTAAGCTAAACAGAAAGGAAAATTTTGCTAAGTCAGATCATGGATATAGTCCCATAAACTAGTCTCTAGAATAGGCATACATAAATGATGTCCATTCGTAGAGGATAAATAAATGAAGTTTCCATCTACGTGCTCTAATGTGAACGGGCCAACCCATAAGTGAACATACTCTCTATAAATGTGAAAAATATTTGCATTCCTCAAAACCACTTTACTACCATGGTTGAAATGCCTTTGGTTTACCGTGGAGGATAGAACTTAATATCTCGTATGGTGCTCAAAGGCACACCAACATTCGCTCGAGGATAAGGATGCTCTATACTATGATGTGGAAAGGAATGAATAGGAACATTCTTAGCAATATTTTCCTTAGGAAGTATTAGAATACTCCCGACTGGCATTTGTGGGACTCTATTTCTCTCAATACTACCCCTTTCAGACTGCAATCGTAAGGTGTTACTTTGTGTTTCGTTTGCAATCATTAAACATCCAAAATTGTTCTCCAATGATGTGTTGATGGGATAGGAGGAAGAAATATCCTCATGATGAGCATGGATCCTTCTCCTGATGGGATAGTCACTGAATAATATGTCATGTAAGAACAGTTTCCCTCATCTTCAGAAAGAGGATTCTCTCGTGGTAAACGGAAACGAGGGAAGTTAGGAAAACTATTCATTATAGGCAAATCATTCGAAGTTCATTGGTTAGAGGTAAGCACTGATAAGGGTGGAGGAGGGTCATCAGGATGAAAAATATCTCTATCAATGGGTGCATTGTTTCTCTCCCACCAATAAATTGGTGGAAGGCCTTGTTGTGCCCTATCCCGATTGACCTTCATAGTAACCATAAACTCTCTTAGATTCCTAAAGGTTCTTTGTTCAGGAGGGGGTACAAGGTCTTCTATTGGTGTCTCCCCTTTTCTTCTGAAAGCCTCCAATCTTTGTTCTAGCTCTGCATGTGGAATGATCATATGCAGGTCGATGCCTCCAAACCCTACAGTGGGCTCATGGAGGTGGCTAGAAACATCAAAACCTTCTATTCCACCAACAACCCTCAAATAATGCGAGACCTCAGACACCATCAACTCATGATCAGACCTTTGAATAAGATTTTGGAGGTCCCTTTCCTCTTCTAATGAATCAGGTTCTCGAAAATATCTCGAGATACTCTTTGTGTCATCTTGAATTCCCTAAGAATTACTTCCTCCTTCCATAACCATGAACACGCCATCGAGGAACAACTCACCCTGACCATACGAATTCTTAACCCCATCTTCATACTACTCTAAATGACCATCATAAAAAGGCTCGCGGTAAATAGTCACCACTGCTCCGTAAGAATTAGGAATAGCGGCATATGATAAAGCCATTTGTAACTGGCCACCTAATCTAGCTGACCATCTTCGACTAAGAAGCATCCCATAAATCGAGGGAAAATCAACTACTAGAACATCCATGAGGGTGGATATATCCGAACAAGAAAACAAGTCTGCTTGAAGGTTCCTGATCAATCCAAAAACATGGACAGGTCTCGAGTCCATTCCACACACATTCTTATAAGGCATAGTTATTTCTAACCCCATGGCCTGCATGATACTTTTGGGCATCACATTCATGGAGGCTCCCGAGTCAATCATACAGTTGTGTAGGGAGAGCTCACCAAAGTGAAGAGTTAAATAGAAAGGCACATTCCCTCTGTTCTTCCTCTCATAAAGCGATGCCCTAATCTCAATCGAAGGATCCTCTTCCTATCTAAGTGAAACACTCAATGGTGGGCTAGGAAGGGTTTCGGGAAGAATGTCACATTGACCAACTATAGGAATATTATCAAAAAATTCAATCACTTGGTCTTTTACTAATGGAGTCTTAATCAATTCAGTCAGGGGAATGTTTTGCGTAATCTTATCCAATTCCTTTTCAATGTTAATATTTAAATTATATCCAACTCTTTATCTTTGTTCTTCTTTTCTTCCAACTTCTCATCAAAGAATGACAAAGGCCTTTCCCTACCCTTCTCCATTTTATAAATTTGGACTATGGGTTTTTTTATTTCATTTATTTTCTCTGAGGGAGGAATACAGCCCGTACTGGGGGAATCATCTTGAATATCATCCTCCATATCAATAAGGATTCTACCAAAAGTTTCATCAAGGTCATCAGTAAAATTGATCTTCTGTGGTGAATCCTCTTCTTCATTCTCTCCGTGAGGATAATAGTCATGGTCCTCTTGTTCTTGCTTTCTAGTCCAGTTAACTGCGTTGGAATCAGGTAGTGCGTGATTCAGAGGGTTCTTTCTTATGTTATCATTCATGGGTCCCTTTTGGGGGTTCCAATAAGGTTTAGGCCTATATTGGTTCCTATACCTATGAGATTCCCTACCCCTAGCTAGGTCCCTTGTGATTAGAGCCAAATTCTTGACCATCTCTTGCATGTTTTCCAACATATAAACTGGTTCCTTAGATGGTTCTTTTGTTTTCCTAGATCTTGACTCTGTTTTGGAAGAGGATGGACCATAGGAGTTGAAATTTTTTTGCTTGCCCATAGATGCAGCATTTGCCTCCGCTTTTCTTGCATTGTCTTGGGCATGCTTAAGGTCAGTAGGGTTCTTTTCTTTCAGATGATAACCAAGCCACCCATCAAAGGCGTTTAGATAATGGATTAAGAGTGATTGGTCTTTATGTTTGATAGTGTTAGGTACACTTGCTACAATCCTATCAAACCTAAATTTAAATTCTTTAATGGTTTCATTTTCCTTCTTCCTGATTTCAAAAAGCTGATTTAGAAGGAATCTGTTGTCTAACTTTGTTGACCATTGACACTTTAAAATAGTGATAAAAGTGGCATACCCTCCTATGGATAAAGTTGGCAACCTATCAAACCATCTATAGGCCTCACCTTCCAAAGAAAACAAAAGGCCCCTCATGTACACATCCTCCTCCTCAACACCATAAGCTTCGATACGTGACCACACATAATCTACATGGTCTTCGATGGTGATAGCGAAATTACCAGAAAATTTAGGAATACTTTCAAAATATTTACCTGGCATGTCATGGGGTGACCCAGCTATTTGGGATAAGTTAAGAGGTGAAGATTTGGTCTTATTGCCAAAGGCTCAGGGTTGATTTACATTCACGGTTGTGTGATCCATTGGAATATATTGCGATATTGGGATAGAGGAAGATACTTGATTAGGTAAAGGATCAAGATTCACAGGAATAATAGAAGGAGAGCTTGAAAAATGACTAGGGGACCCAATAGAAATAGTAATTTTCCAAAAGAAAGATGTGGACTGTGCTTTTGGATCTTTATGACTAAGTTTACTTTTATAAGTAATTGGGATTCATTCTACTGGATTAGGTCGACTTCTGAGATCATAAGGATGGGTATGGGATCGCTCCTCAGAGGTCTTGCTTTGTGGGGTCGCTAGGTGAAATACTAAATGAATTCACCAAAAGGCATGTCGTAAAGAAAGTATGATGCAAGACATAAACAAGTGAATGTGAAATTAGGCAAAGGACAATTCATTCACTTAACTTAATCCGAATGTGATGTGATTCGAAGATAAGCATGAAGTACTACTCGCAGAAACCAGAGGTAAGCCTCTACCTCCCCGACAATGGAACCACAAGATGTTATCACACAAAGTTTAGCTACTCGCTAAAGGTATCCCATCCACGATGGTAGAGGTGAGGTAGCTACACAATGACACCATACTGGCCTTGTCCACTACAGATAAAGGGTAGTTGTCACACCAGATGAGCTCTTGTCACTTTATATCAATCCAAAGAGAGACCAAGGGGGAGACCCTACTAGCCTAAGAGGCTAGCTCACCTACTCAAGACACTCCCAGGGTTTGACAATGTATAAGAGAGGAGAGATAATGAGTGCATAAGACTAGATCTATTGAATAAGAGTGGTATGGAAATTAGGGCCAAGTTGGGGAGCCTTGGTAAAGATAAGAAATAACCCAACTTGAATGAGATTGTGCCACAAGTGAATTAAGGAAGTTGATATAGGGAGATCTAGCCAAATGAAAGGAAACCCTAAAGGGACCCACTTAGGGTTTTTGCATAAGTGGACAAAGTGGACCCAAAAGAGCATATCAGGGCATGGCATGACTACATCGAGGCGCTTGAAGATTAGATCTATGATTTTGAGGCGGGTCCAAGCATACCCATCTGACAAATCTGAAGAAAAGGCCACCCACCCAAGAAGGCCGCCCCTACCTAGAGTGACTAGTGCTAGATTTGAGGGAAAATGGAGTTTGATTTTTATGAAACTTGAGGTCTAGTGTTTATTCATTAATATCCAAGTGGTTTTTGATGGCCTTCATAAAAAACTCATTGGATCTATCAGATCTATGAAACTAGGGTTTTAAGAAAAGACATTTTGGTTGTGACAATCATATCAAAGCCCATAAAGTAAAATATATGCAGGTGTACCTAGAAATACTTGCCACTAACCTTGTATGATGATGGTGTTGCCTTCTTGATCAATTACTAGCATTTTCTATGATTATCCAAGTGAAATTGCTACCTCCTCCCATATGCCAAGCGCTCCCTCCTCCTGCAAAAGAGATCTATAACGAGAATCGATTTACTAAAGAATGGATGAAATGATGAAGAAAGATGAATCAAAGAACATCAAGATGGTCGTAAGACACAATTAATATATTCCCTGAACCAATGGAGATTTGAGAATATGATATGGAGCTCAATCCCAATAGCGCTGCCACCCAAACGATTCCTTCACCAGAGGGGTGGAAACCTACAAAAATATTAGAAATGCATAGATCCGCAAGAATTATAGAGAGAACAAGACTTTCCAATCTCCATAGAATACATTCGACAAAGCTTCCAAGAATTTTTGCAAAATATTTTATTAATCCTAGAGTTTGAGAGCCAAAAGTCCCGTTACAAATGAGAGAGAACCTCAATATATAGATCTCTCAAGTACATAATACCTAGATCCAAAAAGATCAAGGGTCAAGACCATAAGATAAAATCATCCTAATCTATGGCTAAGATTATTTGGAGACATCTCACATGGATCAACTCAAAAATATAAGGGGGCGCATCACTAGAAATGCCCAATGAGGGGCGCACCACATAACATGCGCACCACATAACATATGAATAATGACCAAGAAGTAGCACATGGTGGGGATAGGAGGTTATGTTATCCTTCACTAGCATGACCCCATGGCACAATAACAATGTGTGGTCGTAGATAATATAAAGGAATGGTGAAAATCAATAAGGGATCTCCCTCAAAATACCCTCAAAACGCATAAACCTAGGATGTGTGGACGCCGAATGAAGTGAAGCTGATGCCGGATGATGAAGGTGACCCAAACAGTGCACCTCAGACTAATTTGATGCCAATCCTTTGCCTCAATTTCCCAAATCGATTTCCTCATTAGCCATTTTTTATTATTAAAATGTTTCCTTGGGAACTTAACACAACTCATATCTCACCGGGTACCAAAAACTAACGTCAAATGATTGCACAAATGGATCTGGGACCATGGTAGTATGGTTCAAACGACTAGCTGAACCCTAAGAATCCATTTAGCGCCCTAGGAGAACTTAATTTTTTCCTCAATGTGTTTTATTTTCATTTTCCCCAAGAAAATCTGCTGCAAGAAGGCCAAGAAACCCATATCTGTCATATAATTGCCTGAAACCGAAAACCAGCTGCAACATTGGACTTGGAATGTCCAAATCAACTAGGAATGATTACTCATACACCATATGTCCATCACAAAGGTACATAAATGGCCCCATCAATGTCAAAACAATAATAATAATAAAGCCTGTAAATGTTGATAATCATGAAAATAATACAAGCCATCATAACAAATCACCATCCGAAGTATGAATATGTCTAATGGACAGCTGTAGACCATAAGCAAGCATCAACCATTAACATCCGTCAATAACTCATCCTACATCCTGCTCATAGCCTAACAAAAACTGGGTTGACCGAGTCAAAACTCATCAAATGATGACCCAAGTGCTAAACTCTAATACTGCAAGGTACAAATGGACATGCATGCTCAATTATTTATGCTAGCAGTGACACTCTAGCACGGTTAGATTTTGTTGGCAAGTATAAGCACAATACATAAATAATAATCCAAATCACCATGATTAGTTGCTTCAAAACAAGAACCTCTAGTGTATACTCATTTATAGATTTACCCCTTTTTCTAGTCAAGGGTGAAGGGATCATAACAACAGGTAAGGCCAAGGGATGACTTGATAGCTCAACAATGTAAGCATCTGAGCTAAAGGACAAGGGGATCCACATAAGACATAAGTTGGACTAGGTGAACAATAGGGCATGGTGGTATCTCACAAATGGGTGGAATGATGAGAAAGTTCCACTGGGTTGTAGACAAACAACCTTTTTAATACTTTATTTGATCAACATTTATTTCACTTAGTTGACCTCGAAAGGTAGTTGCCCTGTTAAGCCTTCTCGGCTTCCATATAATGACAAAGACATTAACTTCTTGGGCTAGCCTCACCTTGTTTCCCTGTGGGGGAAAATGAGTCGTACATTATACAAAGAATGAGTGCTCATCCTCTAGCCATCAACTTTATTTTTCATTGATAACTTGCCAGCCTCCAAGAGCAGGTGCCCTGGAAAGCCTTATGGGCTTGTAGAAAATGACTAAGGCTCGGCCTTGAGGGGATTGCCTCCCTGATACCCTGTAGGGATAAATGAGCCTTACACCATACAATCGATGAGTGCTCATCTCTTGACCACTGGCTAGTTTTATTTTTCTATTTCCAGTGGTGTCCAAAGACAGTGTTATTTTGCTAGCAGGGAATCCATGTATAATAACATTAAGCTCTATTGCCTTAGTGTCTAAAATCACTTTATTTGGTAGGACTACTTGTTTTCAATACTTAGAGGTAGACATTCCCTATTATTATCATCACATAAACCGATACCGAGGCACAATTTTATACATGGAGACCTATTCCAACATAGAGGTGAAGGCAGGGGAAATCCCAGGTGTCAATAGACAACTTACAAGTCAAGGATAGTCAACTAAAAAGGGAAAGCAATGAATGGATGGAGACAATGGAAGTGATTCCAAGACTAGAAAGCTATGTCCCTGAAGGGAAAAGACTAAATCCATACTAGGAGTAGGACAGGGTCAATGAGTATACAAAGGAATTTCCTGGTCAAAACTACTAGATCATTTATACTTTAGATTTCAAGTAAACGAAGATAAAAAAATTCTAAAATATAATCCATATCCACCGATTCTCACTGTTAAAAGAGGTAACAGATCAAAATAAAAAACCACATGCACAAACCATAATATCATCTAGGTCATATACCTGCACTATATCTAAAATCAAGTCTGAAAATCCATGGGACAATTGTTGTTGCTATACATAGGCACTCAATCTCCGCTCTGGGTCATGAGAATGGTTAACTCAGTCATCAGATTTGGGGTCATGAGGCTTAGTCATGGCATAGAAATGGTCAATCTGGACACTCTGGATCTGGTGAAGTGAGAGATCATCAAGTGTTGTCTCATCATCTGAGGATCTCATAGTAAAGGACTAGCTCAAAGAACTACTTAGGAACTAAAGTAGCCCAACTACTATATGTGACAATAGGGACCTCGACCTAAGTTTCCCTGGCACCCACTCACTCTCATCACTCAATAGATACATGGGAGAGGAGGTCCATGAATCGGTCCGCACTGTGGAGCATGTAGGGCATCTTATAGTGCCGAAAACGGGTCAAAATATTCAAAATTTTGATGCTTCCTTGCAAAAATTTATTATAATATCATGGAAAAGGGAGCATGTGACCTTGGATAGGTAAGACTCTGAGGATTATAACACCATAAATTCTCTCAAAGATTGTAGAGTTCTTAAGTTTTATTGTGTTCCTTACATGTGAGTATAAAAGAAGCTACTCGAATTACTCATGGGTATTGGGAACTTGATCAAAATGTTTATGATTGATGGCAAGGTACTTGAACTGATCATTGATGATATCTATTTCCTAGTGAGATTATCTCAGAAAGGATTGTTGATTAACCTTAAAGGGGTAGGGCAAGGTGAAGGCATATTAATCGTATGAGAAGACATAAACACCTACCATGTCACGAAGAACATAAATATGGGCTCCTACGTTCCTATCAACAATATTGAAAGTTTTTCGTTGAAGGTGATTCTTTTCAGCATCTCTCAGGTAGTAGGTTCAATCATGATCCATCAAGCATCTCGCCACACATATGTTCTATGATGTGGAGTTTTTGAAGCCTATAATATTTGACTGGTGCAGGGGCCTTCTTGTAAAAATCAAGTCTTAGATAACACATTGCAAGATCGAAAAACAAAGATATTCGGATATGGGAATATACTAGTCTCATTCTTTTTAGAGAAACTCCTTGTGATATGTCCCCATACTAGTGTCCCTCCCCTTAAGCCTCATATGCCTAGGATGGTCCATTGGATGGACATGATGTATAGGTTAGGATGTGGACCTATTGTCATTTCCTTCGATTGTGATTTTTCGACTGGTGGAATCATAAACTCCTCGCCATCAAAGTATTTCCATATCTAGATTAGACTATTGTGGATATCCTGAGTTAGCACTCCCCCCAAAACATAGTGGGAGTGCATCGATAAGAAATGTTATCTTTTTATAATATATTTTTTTTTGGATTTTTGTTACGTTTCGAAAGTAAGAGGTAATTTCTTTTTGATGTGCAGAATAATTAACAAAAGCTTCAATGAAGCAAATGTGGGACCAGTATGACTAACAAGGTTCCCATGATTTCGATGATAACACACCCATGCATAGGAGGGTCCCTCAAGGACTCTCGATTCTATATAGCATAACCTTGAGGGCTTAACCCTTTGGGTTTTGACAACATAAATCAAGGACATCATCAAGGAAATGTAATGACATGTGTTTGGTGTCCTATGTACATGGATTCAACTTTTTCGTCGGGTGGCGACTACATTACTTTGATATTGAGATACTGTTAGGCCATGATATATGTTGGATATATCAATATTTTGAAGTTTTCAATCCTATATGTGCATTACCGAGGGTTGCAAAGCTCGATTTTGCATAACATTCTACACATTTTATGCTTGAAGTATATTATCTATAATGAAAAAATTCCCTCGACTTTATATACAAGTATGTTTTCTCTATGTACACGTGCTTGACTATAAATGTAACAAATAGAAATTTAATACATCATTCGCTAATGCATCAGATATAGTATTCAAGCTTCTCGAAACATGAACATATGTAATAAATTCAAAATGGTGTTCAAGAATCTGCACCTATAAGAATCTTCTGAAGATTGTAGGATTGTAAATACAACATATGTTATTGATTTGTGACACAACTATTTGTGAGTCTAGGTGGAACACCAAAATTTGGATTCCTTTCGAAATAACATCGAGAAATAGTTCGATAATAACATTGTATTTGACAAGGTTATTGGTACTTGAACCTAGGCATACTCCTCTTAAACTCACCAGATGGCTTGTGGGAGAATATACCAGCATAGATCCAAATCCTAGGCTCTATCAAGCGCCGAGATGGATCAAACGTCTCTAGGTGCAAACCTCTTCTTAGGTATCCATTGATTTGATTCAAACCAAAAGACAATTTTTTTTATTTAAGTTCCACAAATAATATTTTTATTATTAATATTTAATATTATTTATGACTAACATATAATATTTTTTATTTTGTTAGGAACGAACATTACAACATTTCCCCACACATGGTTTTAAAACCATATGCAAGGCCCTCCTACAACCATGGGTTGTTTAGGAGGCCTTGCACATGGTCTTAAAACCATTTGCAAGGCCCTCCTAAACCATGTACAATAAAACCATGGGTTATTTAGGAGGCCTTGCACATGGTTTAAAAACCATGTGCAAGGCCCTCCTAAACCATGTACAATAAAACCATGTGTTGTTTAGAAGGCCTTGCATATGGTCTTAAAACCATGTGTAAGGCCAACATTTTTTTGCGGATAATTCTATTTGTTATTTTTTATTATTTTGTTCGGTAGGAACATTACAACATCTCCCCCATATTGTGTTTTTTTACTGACCCACATATTTTTTTTTTACGGATAATTATTTTTTTATTGTTTTGTTAGGTAGGAAGATTACAACATCTCCCCCATATTAGATTGTTTTTGTGGCCGACATTTATTTTGGCCTATAATTAGAAAATTTATTTTTTATTAATAAAAATAACGTTACAAGATCTCCCCCATACTGGGCTGTAGAGCGCCTATCGACGCAATCACCCAAGTGGCGGAAGCGAGATTCAGAGTGTGGTGACTATAACTATATGCAAAGTCCACAAGAATAGGTGTTTCCGATGGCATCTATCAATAAAGCACAATGCATGATGAGAAACGACCTAAAATAAAAAGAAAAAGTAGTCTAACAACTTATAATACAACGAGTCCAAGGAATTTTCCAGGCGTTGCTACCTATGCATAATACCTCTTGAGATATATCCCAATTCTTGGCTCTTTTAGCAAGTTCCCTTCAAAATCTTCTAACACACAAAGCCCCTTTGTTGAGAACTGGCCTCACTATGTAAGGACTCAGCCATATTAAATTAAAACTTTCCTAATCCTAATTCGTCATTATCCTAGTTGTAAACAAGAACCATATCTCCTTCAGAGATGACACGAGGGAGGAATGATTTCTCATAATGTGCCTTTGACACATTTGTATGCACATAATTTGGAGTGGTCACATCTCTTTGTTGTTCGTCCAATCGCTTCTACTAAAGTACCTCTTTGATAGGTATTGTGATGGAAAAATCAAAGAGTTCCATGAGTTGAAATTGGGATAAATGATGATGGAGGAATATGCAAATAATTTTTTGGAGCTGCTGAAATAAGTCAAGTATATTAGAGATTATTAGGTAAAAATTCAGCTTTCTGAAAGTGGGTTACCTCAATCCTATAAAGACCAAATTGAGTTTGATGTACCTTGAACTCTAAAGGAGACCATAAGAAAGATCAAGTATTGTTATGATCAAAACAAAAGCAAGCCAGAATTCCATAAGGCATGGAATGATAAGAAAAATGAGAATTTTGACCAAAGGAAGAAGGGGTTCAAGTCTCATAATTTCATAAATCAGCCAAGGTAGCCACCATAGGGTGTGATTCAGCCAGTTAGGATGATGGGAGACAATCCAAGAGATCCAATTAAATGTTGGGATGTGGATAGGGCCATATGCTTGGAAATTGTCCACATCAAAATGGGAGTGCAAAACATGTTTACAACATACAAGAATTTGAAACTGTGGGTCAATTGGAAAGGACCATCCTTGGAATCAATGTAGCACTAGTGTACCGCCAAGCAAACTATCAATCAATTGTGGTTGAAGTTGAAGGTAGGATTGTTAAGTAATATATTTCTATTTTGATTGACCCTAGATCCACTCGGGGTTATATCACTCCTAAAATTGTTGAGATTTGTGCTTTTAAGAAATCAAAGCATAGTAAATCATCGTTTCTCCAACTTGCCACTGGAACGAAGAAAAAAGATTGTGAAATGGTGGAGAAATGTCCGTTGGAAATGAATTGACTATTCACTTGTCAAAATCTGAATATTTTTCCACTTGGTTCCAATGATATTCTCATTGGAATGGATTGGTTGGAAGCACACAT
Source organism: Pseudotsuga menziesii (assembly GCA_001517045.1). Lineage (NCBI taxonomy): Eukaryota > Viridiplantae > Streptophyta > Pinopsida > Pinales > Pinaceae > Pseudotsuga > Pseudotsuga menziesii. The sequence goes on along the minus strand of LPNX010792745.1, from coordinate 442,374 downwards.
AATTTAACTTTATTGCTAGAACAAGAATTTTGAATGCACTGATGAAGAAGGAAACCCAAGGGTTGTAAAGGGAATTCCAAGGGTAATTTATATTATGTAGATTTCATCCATGCAGTCGAAGAAAAAGTTCCCAATTGTATGCATCCCATGCTTTGGAGAAAATAGAAAATGAAATCCCCAAGTTGGAAGATCATCACGTTTTACAAGAATTCGGGTATATGTTTCCTGATGAAGTGTCGAGACTTCCTCCAAAGGGGAACATTGATTTTACCACTGATATTGTGTTGGGAGCTGCACCAGTGTCCAAGGCACTTTACATGATGAGTACACCAAAATTATTAGAGCTAAAAATGAAATTGCAATAATTGTTGGAAAAAATCATTATACCAAGTGTGTCTCCATAGGGAGCACCTGTACTATTTGTGAAATAGAAAGATGGAGCACTCGGGTTATGTGTTGTTTATAGGCAGTTAAACAAAGTTACAGTGAAGAAAAAGTACCCCTTGCCCCGAATTAGTGATATTTTTATCAAATGAGGGGGCAAAGGTATTTTCGAAGATTGACTTGAGGTCTCTTAACCAACAGACGAGAATCACAGAAGAAGACATTCACAAGAAAAACTTTAGAACAAGGTATGGGCACTATGAGTTTGTGGTGGTGTCATTTGGCCTCACTAATGCACATGCTACATTCATGTGTTACATGTTTCAACAAGTATTTAGACAAGTTTTTTCTTGTTTTTCTAAACTATATTCTTATTTATTCTAACAATGAAGAGGAGCAAGAAGAACATTTGAGAATGGATTTGCAATTGCTAAGGGAGCATAAGTTGTATGCAAAGCTAAGAAAATGTGATTTCTATGAAAATAAAAATTCACTATTTGGGTCACATTATTTCAAAGGAAGGAATACTAGTTAATCCATAAAATATTGAAGCCATCATGAATTGGCAAACTCTAAGGAATGTAACAATTGTGAGATCTTTTATGGCTTTAGATGGTTACTTTAGAAGGTTCTGTTATATAAAAATAATAATATAAGTCAACCATTAATTAGCAATAATAATATTAATTAATATTAATAATTAATAATTAGTAAAATAAGAAATAAACAAATAAATAATTATAAAAGTCAAAAGACATGACTTATATTGAAAAGGTGCAAAATGACTTATAAAACCCATGACAATGTAATTGTAAAACGTTATTATCTTATCAGTTATATATATTATGTTATTTATCCATTCATGGATTACTTGACATATTTATGCTAGTTATTCTTGTAAGAAAAAAACTTTTGATTGTTTCACAGGTATTAGAGCTGCGTTTTGATTCGGCCCTTGGCCAAAACTTTGGATTTGCTTTGCCCTTGTTGGTGAAAGCATTAACACAACTATATTAGTTTAAGTATATATTTAATGCTTTACCTTTTGGGTTGAAGGGTATAAACAGAAAAATCTAAGAAGCTATAAAAGATTTTTTAAGGATTTCCAAATT
>LPNX010792745.1:318192-440449 GCA_001517045.1 Pseudotsuga menziesii | reverse complement strand
GTGTGTGTGTGTATATATATATGTATATGTATGTATGTATATATATATACATACATATGTATCTATATATGTATGTATATATATATATATATATAAATTAAACAAACTATACATTAAACTATATATATAGTTTATAAAAACATTAATAATACTAATATTATTAATTAAATAGTTATTGTTATTGAAAAAATAATAATTAAGAAAACAAAAGAAAATGGAGTCTCATAGCGAAAACAAGCAAAAATTCCTAGCGCTCTAAAAACTTATGTTTCAGTGTTACTCAAAATAAAAGGAACAATTAGAGGGAAATCCATTATTATTTCTATTGCTCTCGGTGAATGCAATAATTATATTAGTGACGAATTTGCCAACGAGTTAGCAATTCAAGAGTCAAATATAGGTGAAAGGGTAGACTTTTAGAATAACAAAGAACATGCAATAAGCGATTTTCAATGGAACATTGGAGATTATACTGGCGTCTCGCAGTTTATACTTAGATCCTTGTGGAGTAGTGACAGTGACCTAATTTTGGGATCACCTTTGATAGAAACATGGGGGACTTTTATCTTAAATGTTGAAAATAAGTTTTTGATATTTCCATACAAAAAGAAGAAAATCATTTATAGAATATTAACATGAAGTCAGAATCAAAAGTCGCGTCATCCAAAGACTTCAGAGAAATATCAAAGGTGATGCCACAAGGAGATGGAAATCAATGCAGCTGATACACAAGGATCTCGACAATGTTATTGCAAGTAAAGAAAAAGAGATCTCTCGTTTAAGAGATCATAATAAGAAATTACTTATGCAAATCAAGAAGGCAAAGGATAAAGTTCAATGCACTCAAAAGTTACAAGAGAAGATTCAAGATCTCCAACAAAAATGACTAGAAAAGGATGAAGAAAATTCAACCTTGAAGATGGTTAATCAAGAACTAGAGGAACAAACCGAGAAGTTAAAAGAGGACAAAAAGTCTCAAGACAACAAGTTCGAGAAGATCCAAAGTAATAACAATCTACTAGAGAAAAAAGTAGCACAAATCCAAAAGGAAGCATCCTGAGTTTCTGAAAAACAAATTCAATTTGAGGAAGAAGAAACAAACACAAATTCAGTCTTCGTCACAATTCAAAATGAAGTCAATCCAACAACAACAACAACAACAAAAAATCATTATCGACATCCCAATTATAAACATCATTTTGACCATAAGAGTTATGTTGTCAGACAAGCAAGAACATCAAATCAACATACTAAGCAACAAACAAGAAGAGACACCCCACAAAGCCATCAAATAGCCCCGATCAAGATAGATCTCAGATGGACCACAACAGTGACGATGCAACATTTCTTCTTTGGAATTCGTAACTCGTATCGTCTCATTTCATCAAGTGTCACAAATACTAAAAGAAAGAATCTAGAGATGGTGGTTCAAGAAAAAAATCAGATGTAAGCCTTGTCTTCTCTAAGCTTTGAGGACAAAGCTTCTCTAAGGGGAAGGCAATGTTATATAAAAAATAATATAAATTAACCATTAATTATTTATATTAATGCTAATAAATATTAAAATTAATAATTAGTAAAATAAGAAATAAAACAAAAAAAATGAATTACAAAAAGTCAAAAGACATGACTTATATTTAAAAGTTGCAAAATGACTTATAAAACCCACAGCAATGTGATTGTAAAACATCATTATCTTATCAATTATATATATTATGTTATTTATCCATTCATGGATTACTTGGCATATTTATTCTGGTTGTTCTTGTAAGAAACTACTTTTTACTATTTCAGGTTCATTGAAGGATTCTCCTTGGTTGCACACCCAATCGCTTATTTTCAAAAGAAGGTAATAAAATTTGAGTAAACACTGAAATGTGAAGAAATCTTTTAGTTGTTGAAGATCTCACATCTGTTAAAGCTTCTTACAAGTGTAGGTCCAATTTTGAAAATCGCAAACCCAAAAAATGACATTGTGGCGTGTACATATGCATGTAAATAAGGAATTGGAGGAGTTCTTATGCAAGATAACCATGTGGTATGTTATGAGTCAAGGAAGTTGAAAGATCATGCTAAAAAACAACGCTACCCATGATTTTGAACTTGTTTCCATAGTGCATGCTTTAAAGATGTGGAGGCGCTATTTAATGGGCATAAAATTTGAACTAAGGACATACCACTATGGCCTGAAATGTTTATTTGAGCTGCCAACACTAAATGCCAGGCATGCTAGATGACTCAAATTTTTATGTGAATTTGATTCTGACATCAAACACATCAAGGGTAAAGAAAATAAAGTTGATGATGCACTCAATAGAAAAAGTACATTCAATGCATGTGGAAGTCATTAGTACTTGTCAATTAGATTTAAGGCAACAAATTATTAATCATTTTGTTGAAGATGAATTGCATGTGCAAATAAAAGACAAATTACAACGACGAGATTTTGAAAAGAGGTATGAAGGTTATTATTTGGAGGATGGTGGACTTATTACCTATAAAAAAGTAATTTATATTCCAAAGGTAGCAAACTTGGGGATAATTGTTATGGATGAAATCCATAAAATGGCATATTTTGGTCAACTGGGATACTAGAAAACAACCAGGAAGCAATATTTTTGGTCAAAAATGAAAAAAGACATTGTTGAGTATATTTCTAAGTGTAGGAAATGTCAACAAGTGAAGTTTGATCATCAACACCCAACATGCTTATTGTAACCTTTTCTAATTCGAGAATGGAAACGAGTAGTGATTCCCATGGATTTTATTATAGGGTTACCAATGATAGTGAGGCGGCATGACTCCATCATGGTGGTGGTGAACAAATTAACAAAGGTAGCACATTTCACACCGGTTAAATCCATGTATAAAAAGGATGTTATTGAAAATATTTTCATAAAGGATATTTTCAGATTGCATGGGTTTCTTAAGGCAATAATTTTAGACAGAGATGCCAAGTTCACCTCAAATTTATGGAAAATCATTTTTGTTGATTTGGGTACATAGTTGAACTTTAGGACTGCCTACCATCCACAAACAGATGGGAAAATAGAAAGAGTAAATAAGGTGTTTGAAGACATGCTTTGCATGTATGTAATGGACAAACCATCAAAGCGGGAAAATTATATACACTTGGTAGAGTTTGCATATAATAATGGGCATTAGGCATCATTGTGAAAGAGTCAATTTCAAGCTTTGTATGGCATAAAGTATAAAACACCAGTTACTAGGGATAATCCAGTGAACAAAATTGTACTTGGGATAGAATTGTTTAAGGAAATGGAACAAGAGGTTGCAAGGATTAGGCAAAACTTAAAGGTGACTCAAGAAAAATAGAAAAGTTACACAGATAAGAACCGAGTGCATAGGGAGTTTCATGTTGGGGATCATGTTTACCTCATAGTGAGTCCAAGGAGAATTTCCTTCAAGTTTGAAAGTTAGGCCATGCTATCGCCAAGATACTATGGGCAATTTGAAGTGCTTGAGAGGATAGGGCTAGTCGCATATAGAATTGCACTTCCCGCTAACACTAGAGCTCATAATATTTTTTCATGTTTCTTTGCTTAAGAAATATGTACATGATCCTAACCATGTGATTGATTGGGATGTGATCTAGGTGGAACCCAAAGGATAGTTCCAAACCGAGCCACTATGCATCTTAGATAGGAAGGTAACATTGCTTCAAAGCCGAGTCATCGGATAGGTAAACGTGCAATGGAAGCACTATGGTCCCGATGAGGGTACATGGGAACTGGACGATACCATGAAAGAGGCATATCCATTTTTCTTCTTATTTTGAGCAAACACTAAGGACAATGTTATTTTAAAGGGTTATTGTAATATCCCTAATTTTGACTTGGAATGTATTTAATCAAAATTATGCAAATGATGTAAATGTGCTATTATGGATTCCTAGTGTGAAGCTCAAGGCCAAGGCCCAACTAGTGAATGTTTAGGCGTGTATGATGTATATATTTTATTTGGATCGTATAGTTGGATTGTCATGCTAACCAAAAAAATATGTAGATATTATGTTTCATAAATACTAAAATGATCCAAGATGGTTGTTTAAAGAGCACCAAAGGGGTTATGATTCCACTAGAGGAGAAGAGGAAAAGAGGTCTATGGGAAACTAAATCCTTTTCCGCCAAGTTTCAACCTTGGAACTCATCCAAATTATGTCATGTCACTTAAATGAGCCAATCACCTTCATTTGACCATTTCCAATCACTAAATGCATGTATGAGGTTGGTGGAAAAAGTCACCTCATGCATTTTTTAAAATTATGGGGTTGAATGCACTTTTGTGAAAGTTTTGTCCAATGTTAGAAGTCAGTATGCAACTATTAGGACTCATTTATTATATGGTTAGAAGCTATGTCAATTGTCTTTTCACCGTTATCTGATAGCCTATGGAGTCAACACTCATTCTATGATTCTCCCATGTATATATACACTATGTAGAGATCTTGTAATGTCCCTCGTGTATAATTTTCCCAATGTGCTCAAATTCACCATGTTTCAACTCAGGGTATATGGATACAACTGATTCCAAACTCCACCAATTACTTTCAAACTTGGTGAGGAAGGTCATGAGGGTTGATGGGACACATTAAAACATCCATCAGACATATAATAAACTGACATACCCAACCATGGTCTGCAATTTGCAAGGGAATAAGTTTCAGGACAACACTAGTCAGTTTGGGAGGTGGAAATCCCCCGTGGGTCCTGGAACAAATCTCTTCCAAACACTGTACAACCTACACTAATGGTCGGTGTGAGACTTGTATCTATTATAAGGCATTAATTAAATTATATTTGAAGCATTAGATGTGTTTTTGGGGTCAAATAGGTATCCAATAGAACTTAGGGAATTTATTAGTAATTTTGAGTCATACCTCCAATGGTAGATGGCTCCAAATAGCTCCAAATGATCTCAAATTGTACCATAAGGTGTATGAATGATGTTAATACATAAAAATGGTGTTTATAGGTGTATTTAAACCATCAAATGACTTCTTCAATTCAATTTTGAAATATGTTCAATGTATGGAGTTCTACGAGCCACTTGTGGTTCAAATCCCGTAAGGGTAGATGATGAAAATGAGTTCCCAAATGCACTCAATCCAACTCGAATTTCTGAGTGGAAGTATGGGACATATAAAGGAAATCAACATGAACTCATGTGCATCACCATTCAACTTTTAATGTATGCTATAACTCCCTTAAATCAGATGTAAAAAGACTAGTTTCAACCTTGGGGGAAATGATAGGCAATCTTCTCCCAATGCTATGAAACTCAAAAAAATGACTCCAAATTCTCATTTACTAAACATTAAACTCATATAATACATAAATAACATTCCATTGATCCATAAACCATCAGTATTTTACTTATCCATTCGAATCCATCAACATTACATTGGTTCACAACAAGGTAGTGGGGAAATGGCAGTGTTTCTTCATTGTTTAACATTTTTACATGATATATTTTGGTATTTCGACCCGAAAGTATTTTGAACTTGAAATATAGATAATTTACATTAGAACATAATATAATGGGGCATTAGAAGCTCCCCAAAAGATACCAATAGCTCACCAAGTGTGCCTCAATCCATAGAGCAAGAATATGATGAGAAAACTTGGAATAGATGAAAGAACAAGCTGATATTGAAGTGTCCACGAGATGCCCTGTAGATTAAACCTGTAACTTATGACTCCATTAAAGCTCCATGAAAGACCTGAATTTCCTTTCCACACACCAACTTGGATGGGAATCTTTCACCCTCGAAATTGGCTAAGGCAAGACACTAGTCATCCACTAGCTTTCTCTCTTCACAAATGCAAATTTCTCAAATGATCAAACTATCTTCTCTTGGTTGATCCATGTATTTTCTAAACATCCTTAGCCTTCTATGTTTACCAATCCATCCACAAACTAAATCCAATTTGAATTAGGGTGCGTGCTCAAGATTTTCCATGTGTCCTCCCTTCCCCAGCCTTCCATCTTCCCCCAATTCGAGTAAGGACCCACTAAGCTTCCCAAACTCACATGAGAACCTTCTTGGATTCTATATTTAGTCCTGACATGTCATAGTGGTCAAATTTCAGCCTTTAGGTCTACAATATGTCATAAATATCATAGCATCTTCATCATTGGTGTCATACATGTCATAAATATTAGGGAATCTAACCCAAGTGTCTGAGAAGCTCCCATTTAACTCTTCCTCTCCCATGTAAGTTACATTTCCTTCAAATTCGACCTATGATGCATATGGCCAAGTGTATTATCCTTCTAACTCATCCAAGAACATTAGGCTTCCCATGGATTCGAAATTGCAAGAGGAGGATGCCATGTGGCACAAAAATTCTAGCTTGTGTGGGCCCCATAATTTCCATGTGTCTCCATGCTCCATTGCCACTTCAATTTTCTCTTGTATTTATTTAATTAGCTCCATTATTAAATATTTATTGCATTTTAATGTCTGAACACCATTTATTAGCTCCCTTATTAAAATTCCAAATGTATCCATCCAACCTAGGGAACTAGTAGGATTGATGGAATTGTCCTACTATGCAATTATTTGAATGGGGACATTACAGTCCTCCCCACTAAAGATTGATTGTCCTCAAGCAATTTCAGATTTGGATGCTGCAAAATCTTCTCCTCTTCCCATGTGGCATCCTCATTTGGTACTCATTCCTTTGCACCAAGTGCTATGTTATGGTTCTGCTCATTAATTTTCTTTAGCTACAAATTTTAGTAGTGGCACTCATGTATTGCAATTTTGTGTTCCCAAAAGTAAAAGATGTGGATTTTGCATATTGATATATCTTGTAAAATCACCACTAAAACCAAAAGTATTAATCAAATCCATAAAAACCAAATTTGTGCAAATAATCTTTACCTCCATGTTTTGGAACCCTTTTCTGGACTTTCACCCCTTTTTGCTTTTGTATAATTCTTTGAAGTTGGTACTGAGTACCAAACTTTGCGTTTCTTAATATTCCAAGAAAATATTAGAGAGGAACCACCATGCTTGCTTCTGCACTACTCTGATTACAATCATCTTCTCAAGTGGTGACTAAATATCCAATGTTGCTTGCTGCCCCCGAAAATGAAACCAGTGAGACCAAAAATGATCCCAGGGTCCCATATGATCTTGATACATGTGGTGTGAAATGCCCATGACATGAACACAAAGCGTGAGAAAATTGAATCCATCTCTCAAAAGGTCTCCTCATAGTAAACTGGAACACTTCTCTGCAAAGATGAATTCAAACAAATGAAGGTTGGTTTGCTTTCTCAAACCAACAATCGAATTGCTACTCCAAGTGAGATGAAACAAAGCAATGCCAGGATTACATTGCTTGTATTAAACCATTACAAACATCATTAGTACAAAATATAGATCATGAAAGTACATAACAACATCATACACATGTACATCAAGAAGGTACCTCATAAAGAATCATGAAAGTGCTTGTACATCCAAGTAAGTAGATCATCATGTGGCCCATACACACAAGCATCAAGTATTATATCAGATCTGCCCCAATGACATAGGTGAGGATCCCATGTCCCATAATGTTGCTCCAAAAATATATAATGTGCATCAATATAATCATCCATGTGTTCTTTCATCCAAGAAGTGAATGAAGAACCGCCACCAAAATCTGAACCAAGTAAGGAGCAAAGAAAACATGAATACTTCAAGTGGCTCAAAGAAGTCTCATCAATACACCCATGAATATGTATATCATCATGAACTAACAGAGTATGTTGTTGCCAACAATAATTTTCTTCAATAATATATATCTTCACCCAAGTGTGGGATGAAGTTCCTCCAATATCAAATGGACTAGGCAAGGAGCAAGGAAAATCACAAGTCTCCAAGTGACTCAAGTGAATACCATAGGTGCATCCATGTAGATGTGTATCATCATAATGTAAAAATGGATGCTTATGTAAATGTAAAGAATATGGTTCTCTAATCATGTCATCATCAAAAGGAGAGATAGGAGTTTCACACTCCTCGTGTGGCACCATTAAAAAGAAACCTTTCACCCATACTTCATTAGGATGAATGTTGCAAAATATGGAAGTGTAGTATGTAAGAGAAAGAACCAACTCACCAAATGGATTATAAAGTGCAAAAATTTCATCATGTGAAGGCTCCATAGGGGTAGGAACATGCACCTCCCTCAAAAATGCAAAAAAATCCTCATATGTTGGTTCCAAGATAGTGGAATCATGCACTTCTTCAAAAAGTGTGCAATCATTTTCAAGAGGAAACTCAAGTTCCTCTTCCACCATAACAAGTGATTGGCTCTCATTAATATAATCTTCAAACACATAAAGAACCTTTTATTTTTCATGTTTCTCATGATCCATCATGCCATGAGAATCCTCCAAGCAATCTACCATATGACAATCCGAAACATAGGAGAAAGAACAAGTATATTGCAACCTCTCAAGAAGTTACTCATTTTGAGTTTTGAGCTTATGAATATCTTCATTATTATTCAAGTATGATTCATGTAACCATTCACTAAGCTAAATGAAATTTTTTCTATCAAAAAGAAAATACATGAAATTACCTTTGATGTTGCACATTGCTCTTTGAATCTTCTCCATGTCTTCAGGGAAGGATGGATCCTCCAATGAATAAACTTTCCAACAAGAATTTGATACCAATGCTTGAGTGTCATAGAGTATTATAATGGCCTCATGGACATCCCTTTCACTCATATTCAAAGACCCTTCAATGAAGGATGGTTCATGAGACTGAACCTCCTCTTCTTCTTTCTGCTTGATTTGATCAACTTCTTGAAGCTCAAGTGGTGATGGGGAAGTTGATCTTGGTTCCATTATCTATCACGAGGTATTCATATTCATGCTTATGATAACTTTGTATCGCAGCAACATTTTCCAATCTGATCTCTATGGCACTAAAATAGAGTTGTGAACACCCATTAGTGGGTACTCCTTCACAGTTCAAGCTTCCATCAGTAGATTCCCTTTGGTCCATGTCCACAGTAGAATGTGTCTCAAAATGATATTTTATAGTTTCAAGGGACTCTTTTTCATTCTCATGTGATGTTTCCTCATCTTTTTCAAAGTCACTTGGGAGTGACTTTCGTTCCTCATAATGTAATTATTTTTTTGTTTCAGTGACCCACAGAACCTGGTGGCTCCTTGGTCTCCTCCATATTTGTGGATTGTTGATTGTTCCTTAATGAGTTCTCATTTTCCTTCTTGTAAAAAAATACATATTTGATAAGATACTCTTGGAAAGAATACCCTTCATGAATATCCCATCTCAAAGTTTTATACCCTTGGTAGCATGCTTCGATATCTGTTGGGGTTCGACCTTGAAGGTCCTTAATTTTGGCAACTCCGCGGTTTTGGTGCGAAGCTTGTAAGCGGAGTTGCGGTCCAAAATAGTCTTAGGGGTTTTGGGGTTGGGTCAAAGCCCCTCTTTTTGTAAATAACCCATGGTTTAAACTCATGGTTTTTAAGCCCATGGTATTGTGATAGTGCACTTGTATAAATAGGCACTTATGTAGAAGAAGAAGAGGCTTTTTGGTGTTATGATGCTAATATAATATGACGAAGCTAAGATCTATTTGTAGGGTTTAAGGTTAAGTCCCAGCTAAGTGCGTGGACGATCTCTGCAGCTGAGTGCGCAGAGGGTTTTGGGGTTTAAGGTTAAGTCCCAGCTGAGTGCATGGACGACCTCTGCGGCTGAGTGCGCAGAGGGTTTTTGGGTTTAAGGTTAAGTCCCAACTGAGTGCGTGGACGAACTCTGCAGCTAAGTGCGTCAAGGGTTTAAGAAGGAAGGTTCTGCAACTAAGTGTGCAGTTTTGGGTTGTTGAGAAGATTTGCAGCTGAGTGCACAGATCAAAACTGTGTGTTTGTAAAGTGTTGAATATAAGCGCAGTTCTGTGGACGTAGCCCCTACACTGGGGGTGAACCACGTATATCTTGTGTTGTGGTGGTTCTTGTGATGTTGTTCCTGTTATTTTTATGCATTTGATAAGTAGGTGAATGATAAAGTAAAATAAACTATTAAGTATTAACTTCGCTGTGAATTCCCAGTTAAGGGTTAAGCAAGACACTATCTTTTTATCTAAACTGCGAAGCTATTTAAGTGAATGTCGAAGCTCTATATTGTATGATCATTATTTGTTAAGGCTAAAGGTACAGTAATATCCCTCTTTTGCCTGCAGAAACATGATTCTGCGGCACCCCATAGCTGTTTCAGGTGAGACTGCAACCTGTTCGCAGGTTGTTGCCGAAAGGGCCAACACTGTGGGTCTCTTTGTTGGTGCGAAGATAAAAGGATAAGAACCCGGGTCTGCCCTAAGCCCAACAAATTGGTTCCATTGCCGGGACAACCAGTATCTGCTTCAAGAGGGATTTACGTTGTCCCTCGAGGGATATGTTTTGGAGGCCCTCAGTAAAAGAAATCAGTGACTGGGTTGAAGATACTTATCTGAAATTTGCTAAACAAGAAAAAAGGACCCTTGTCGTAGCTCAGACGACTTCTTGCAAAGGTACGTTTTACTGATATTTATGAAATTTTCCTTGGTAGTATCCACATAGAATTGCACCAGTGGTTATCCAGGTTGACAGAAAGAAAGACAAGCTTCAAAGAAGATCAGTCTCCTTCCTGGACCCCGGAAAGAATTAAGCTGCTGAAAAGTGTGAACAACGCGGTATCAAGAGCTGTTGACTTCTGGACAACGCGAACCCTTAAAGCATTTATGATGGAGTTCACCATCGACACACATACTTCTTTCAGCGAAGCAGAAAGACAGTTTTTCAAAGGACCAAGGGGTAAGTACCTGAGTTCATTAAGTCTGAAAATTAAAATGCTCTTGGCTGAGAAAGGCATATTGCTTATCGAATCAGATTGCTATATTTATTGCTACTAACCTATGTTTGGAAGCGAAAGTGACTTCGACGAGCAAAGTGGTTTTCTTCGCAATAGTAAAAGATACAAGAGAACTTTTGGATCCTATACCCTAGGCCAGAATACCGATTATACCTCATTGAGTCCAGAAGAATATGAATATGAAGAAACCCCTTTTGTTAGAAACCCTCCTGTAACTCCGCAGCGAAGACCTGTTATCCCTGAGAGCCCGTCGCAGTCTGAAAGTAACCCTAACCCTAGAAGTCCTGTCGCAGGTCAGTCTACCTTAGTAAGTTCCCCTCCTGTTGTTATCAGTCCCCCTCCTCCCCCCACTCGATCTAATATGGCCCATGTGAATGATGATATCAAACTTCCAGTCTTTAAAGGAACCGGATCAGAGGATCCATAGCAGTCTTGGTTCTTATGCGAAGTTGTTTGGACTGCTAAGAATATTATGGATCAAAATACAAGAAGAGCGCAGCTGGTCACCTCTTTCTGAGACCGAGCTTTGACTTGGTTTATGAAGTTTTCCAGTAATCAGAACTATATATTGGCTGATATTAAGAAATCAATGATCAAAGAATTCAAGAAGCCTAAATCAGAGTCACAGTGTATAACTGAACTGAAATAAATTCAGCAGAAGCGAGGTGAATCAGTTTGGGACTTTGATCAGAGGTTCAAGGTTCTGCTGGATCAAGTTAGTTTCACTATAGGACCAAAACAGCATAAAGAATGGTTCATTGCAGCATTATTGCCTCATATCAGGACTCCACTTATGCAACAGAAGGTTGTTGATCAACAAGAGGCATTGGAAATTGCTATGAAACTTGAAACAACTCCTATTGGAGATAACTCTGGAATAGCTCAGATACATGCGCAGTTAGCAGAAATGGATTTGGAGCTTCGTGACATGAAAAAATGGAAAGATACTCGTGAATAGGTTTGGTGTACACGATGTAAGACAAAAGGTCATGACAAAGAACAGTGTCCTACACTAAGAAATTATCTGAATATTGGTGCTCCAAACCCGTTTAACCCTAATGTCCTATATTGTGAGATCTGTAGAACAACTAGCCAGCATTGACCTGAAGATTGCTATCTGCTACAGAGATATGTTCAAGTACCTAAGAATCCCTACTGCAAGTTCTGTAAGTCAGTTGGACACAACGAAGATGAATGTCGCAGCTTTGACCTCATGAGAGAGCGAACCTATGATGCTTATAGGGTACAACCCGACGCACAAGGCAATGATGGATATGGTTACCGTGGTAGTACATCAGGTCGTGGTCGTGGTGGTATGCCTGGAAGAGGACGAGGCCAGGTTGTTTGCTATAACTGTAATCAGGAAGGACATGGAGCTAGAGACTATCAGAACCCAACTACGACATGTCGATATTGCAGAGCAGTCGATCATTTGATTGAGCAATGCCCACAGTTGATAGCCAAGATACATGAAAGAAATGGCACTCCTACTCAGAATCTTCAGATGATTGTTGTAGAGAAAAGACCTGTCCCAGCCATTAATGTTGTTACAAGGAGTGGAGCTATGACGCAGGTGCCGAACAAGGGGAAACAACCTGACGAGGCTTGGGTCCGTAAGACCCCAGAGAAAATTCCAGCCTTGGATGCTCGAAGAGAAAAAGGAACATTTATGGAAGCTAAAAATGACTTTGTTGATCCAAGAACATCAATAGCAACTACGCAACAGCATCAACAGCAGTTACAATTCCAAGAAGCTTCGCCGGATAAAGTAAGTACACTGACATCATTTTTACAGAGTTGTATGAAGCTATTAAGAAATCAGAATGCTTTGAATGAATTACAGAAAGTTATTGCGTCTTGCAAACCTCAGCGAAGCTCTGATAGAGGAAAAACTGTTAATAGAGTTAGAAGGATTGGAAGAGAAATGAGATTGCATGCTCATATAGGAGATTATGACATGACTGATATCATTTTAGACCTGGGATCAGAAGTGAATGTCCTAACTAAGCAGACATGGGAACAAATGGGAAGACCTACGCTTGAATGGTCCCCTATACAACTGAGATTAGCCAATCAGCAGAAGATTGTGCCCTTGGGAAGATTCCCGAGTGTACCAGTGGACATTGATGGAGTCAGTACCTTAGCAGATTTTGAATTCATTGAAATAATTGATGATAGCAACCCCTATCCAGCCTTGCTAGGAATTGAATGGGCAATAGACAATTATGCAGTAGTCAACCTTAAGAATAGACAGATGACTTTTGAAGGAAAAGGATTGAGAGTCATAGTACCGTTGGACCCTTCTCAAGGAGAAAGGTATACAGAGCCAGTCAGAGATGAAGATCAGGATGTTTTAGATCATATTTACAACATCACAGCTAAAGAAGAAGACTATGTTAATCCTACTGCCGAAGGTATAATGGATTGGCAGTGTGACAGTTCTTGCATGACTGATTCAGACGAAGGCCTAGAGAATTGGCAGAACAAACTTTATGAGCTACATGGACATCGATGTGCAAGAATTACTAAGTCTGTCAGATGGGTTGGCTCACAGACAAGAGTCTTATCTACTTTTGATAGCTTGATAGACCCAGAGGATTTTATTGTGCAATTCTCAAAGCAAGTACCAGATTCACAGAAAATGGAGATTCTAGATTCAGTATTCAGAGCCACAGCTGCCAGATGGTGGAATGGTCACAAAAAGCATATTCATAGTTGGAGATCTTGTCAAAAGTTTCTTCGCCTGAGATTCATGGATCAACCTCAGGAGGTACGAAGCAGATTTAATGGTAAGACTAGCCCTCATGAACATTTGGAGCAGTGTTATGAAGCATGGAAGCATGTACCTTGTGAAGAAATGGTACATAGGTTTGTACACACTCTGGAACCTGTAGCAAAGAACTGGTATGCGGAGGTGGAGCTTCACCATGGTACTATAAGTTGGGTTAGCCTTGTTGATAGTTTTGTGCTCACATTTTATATTAATGAGGATTGCCCTGCTTTGGACGCATCTATTAGGGTGATCCATACTAAGGTGTTTGATGATGAAGAAATAGCCGAATACCAACCTGATTGGAAGGAACAAGAAGCTAATGCAGTAGAATGCTATAACCTCGCCATTGATGAAGACGATGACCCTCGCAACATTAATATTCCTGAGTCAGAAGGTCATTGTGAAGTACATGGACCAGCAGTAGAAACACCTGAAGTAACTCAGCCCTTGAAAACAAGGAAAGTAAACATTGGATCAGAAGAAATGCCTAAGTACGCTACCATTGGAGATTATTGGGACGAAGAAATGGTAAGCAAAGTGACTGAACTTCTCCATGAGTATCAGGACTTATTTCCGATGAAGTTCTCAAAAATGAAAGGTATCCTTGGTGATATAGGAGTGATAAAAATCCCTTTGAAAGCTGATGCGAAGCCTATGAAGCTGCGCCCTTATAGGTTGAATCCTAAGTATAAAGAAAAAGTCAGGATGGAGCTAGATAAGATGCTCGCTGCGGGAATCATTGAGCCTGTCGAAGAGTCTGAATGGGTAAGCCCTATGGTGGTACAATAAAAGAAGACCAAGGGACAAATCAGAATCTGTGTTGATATGAGGAAGCTGAATGATGCCTGTCTACATGATCATTTTCCTACTCCCTTTACAGATGAAGTTTTAGACAATGTCGGAGGTCAAGAAGTGTCTTCTTTCACTAATGGATTTTCAGGTTACCATCAGATCAGAATTGCTCCAGAGGATCGACATAAAACAACCTTCACTACAGAAATGGGATCTTTTCAGTATACTGTTATGCCCTTTGGCCTAAAGAATGCACTTGCTATGTTTTCCAGAGTAGTCATATTTGCATTTAAGGAATTTATTCATAAGTTCTTAGAAGTTTACTTTGATGATTGGACTATCTTTGGTTTATTGAAAGATCATATAGCCAGTTTAAGACTTATGCTGGACAAGTGTAGACAGCGTCAGATTTCATTGAACCTGAAGAAGTGTATCTTTTGTGCACCTTTTGAAATTCTGCTAGGTCACATTGTATGCAAGCAAGGATTGATGGTGGATCCTGCGAAGATAGCCATTATTGTGAACTTACCACCTCTGAAGTCTGTTAAGCAACTTCGCACTATGCTTGGTCATACTGGATATTACCGGAAATTCATTAAAGGATATGCTCAGATTACAGCCCCTATGGAAAAGAAATTAAAGAAAGATATTAAGTTTGAATGGACACTTGAATGTCAGCAAAGCTTGGACATTTTGAAAGAAAAGATGGTAACTGCCCCTATCTTAGTATTCCCTGATTGGAGTAAGGAGTTTCATGTTCATGTCGATGCATCTTCCATTGCTTTAGGTGTAGTATTGGCTCAGTCAGGTGAAGGTAATATTGATCACCCTATTGCTTTTGCAAGTAGAAAATTGTCCACAACAGAAAAGAATTATACTACGACAGAACGAGAAGGTCTAGCTATGGTTTATGCTTTGCAGAAATTTCGACATTATTTGTTAGGATCTCATTTTAAGATGTTTAATGACCATTCTGCTTTGAAGTATTTGGTTAACAAGCCTGTTTTAGGTGGAAGGATATGCAGATGGTTGATTTTGTTTCAGGAGTATGATTTTGAGATCATAGTTAAGCTAGGAAGACTTAACCTGGGGCCTGACCACTTGTCGAGGCTCGAGTCAGGAGAAGAACCCACTAGTTTGGACAAAGGTCTTCCTGATGCCTAGTTGTTTGCCATCCAGATGGTTGATGACTATTTTCAGGATATTGTTCAGTACTTGTCTACAGGGTTTGCACCCTGTGAGATGACAACACAGCAGAAGAAGCAACTGGTGGTTAGAGCAGCTGACTTTACCTTGATAGCAAGACAGCTATATAAGATGGGACCAGATGAAATACTGCGTAGATGTGTCCTGGAGCATGAAAAGCCATTGATTTTGGCTGAGGCACATTCTGGAGCAGCAGGAGGTCATTATGCAGGAAACGCTACGGCACAGAAGATTCTGACAGCTGGATTGTGGTGGCCTACAATTCATAAGGATGCAAGAGAGTATTGCCACAGCTGCGATATCTGTCACACGACAAGCAAACCATCCAGGAGGGATGAGATGCCTCTGGTTCCACAGGTAACTTTACAAGCATTTGACAAATGGGCTATTGATTTTGTTGGACCAATCAATCCCCCTGCAAAGAAATCTGGAGCAAGATACATTATTACAGCAACTGATTACCTTACTTGTTGGGTCAAAGCTCAACCAGTCAAGGACTGTAGCGCTGCTACAGCTGCGAAGTTCATATTCGACAATATCTTGTCAAGGTTTAGGTGCCCTATAATTCTTATGAGTGATCAAGGTTCACATTTTCTGAATAAGACTATTGAAGCATTGACCGAAGAATTTCAAGTATATCATCAAAAGAGTACTGCCTACCATCCTCAAGCAAATGGAACTGTCGAAGCCTTTAACAAGATTCTTGAGCACGCTCTGACGAAGGTTTGCAATGTTAACAGAAATGATTGGGATCTCAGAATTCCAGCAGTATTATGGGCTTATAGAACCACCTTCAAGAAGTTGACAAGCCACACACCATTTAGGCTGGTGTATGGACAAGAAGCAGTTATGCCCATGGAATACATTGTTCCTAGCCTCAGAATATCTACCTTCATAAAGAGGGATAATCCAACTATGTTGAATGAAAGGCTGGAAAAGATACTAGAGCTAGAAGAAGACAGATTCACTACAGGTTTCCATCAGCAAGTACAGAAAGCTAGAGAAAAAACATGGCATGATAGACACATTAAGAAGAAGCATTTCCAGAATGGTGATCTTGTGCTTTTGTACAACAGTAAATTCATGAATTTCCCAGGTAAGTTCAAGACACATTGGAAAGGACCATACATAGTTCAGAAAGTTACCGATGGTGGTGCAATTCAGTTAGCTAAATTGAATGGAGAAATTTGGCCCTCCATGGTGAATGGAAGTAGATTAAAGAAGTACAGGGACAAGCCTGTACCCCTTGATCAGAAGTAATAGCAAGAAGAAGAGTCTAAGTACCAAGAACAGTTGAAATTGGGTACTAGACTATAATGAAGCTGTTCTCAGAGAGATTTGGCAGATTGTTGGAAGTTTCGAAGGGTGTCAAAGCTCGAAGTTCTGTTGAAACTGTGTCAGGATGTGTCGAAGGTCCTTAGTGTGGCGAAGTTGAAGTTAGTGGTCGTGCCGAAGAAGAAAGGTGTGTCGAAGCTTAAAATGCGACCGTTGAGAAAAATCAGATTTGGCAGCGCCGGTACGTTAACTGCATTAACTGCCTGTAATGATGAGATTTTAAGGAATCTAGCACCGTTTGGACAAGATCTACCAGATTTGGTGTCTTTAATGCTCAGTTATGGCAGATTTGGGTCATTGGATTCTATAAGAAGACACCCAGACCTACGAAGTTCGCATTACGCATTTTCTTGAGTTTTACAGTTCAGTCCATGTCAGCTGATCGCGAAGTCCAGGAATTGTTGAGAGAATTGAGACAGAGGGGTCTGCAAAACCTTATGAGAAACCCACCTGCATCTGCACCTCATGAAGAAAATCCCCTAGCGACAATTCAACTAATGCAGACGCAATCAACCAGAAAGAAATTTAAGGCAGAAGTTCGTTCTAAGCGGAACGAAGAAAGACACAAGCCATCAAGAAAGACACCGGAGGATCCCGAGATAAATCCTGTTGGTTCCGCAGAGCTCCCACCTGAAGGTTTTGAAGACTTCGGTGAAGATGAGAACATCATCGCAGCGTCCACCATATCTTCCACCTGTTCGACCAGGAGTTCAGCCACCTCGGCGGACAACCAGCTCAAAGTCTTGAAGGAGTATGATGCATTTACACAGGAGAAGGCCAGCGAAGCATCTACAGCAACATTGCAGGAGATAGTGGAGAAAGAGCAAGCAGCCGAAGATATCATGCGCAACCTCAACAACCAATTTATTATCTTCGCCAACAAGATTCTCCCCCCAGAAAAGCAGCAGAGTGTCCCGAGACGAGACACTGGTGAGTCTTAGGGGCCTGTTGGGGTTCGACCTTGAAGGTCCTTAATTTTGGCAACTCCGCGGTTTTGGTGCGAAGCTTGTAAGCGGAGTTGCGGTCCAAAATAGTCTTAGGGGTTTCGGGGTTGGGTCGAAGCCCCTCTTTTTGTAAATAACCCATGGTTTAAACTCATGGTTTTTAAGCCCATGGTTTAAGCCCATGGTATTGTAATAGTGCACTTGTATAAATAGGCACTTATGTAGAAGAAGAAGAGGCTTTTTGGTGTTATGATGCTAATATAATACGACGAAGCTAATATCTATTTGTAGGGTTTAAGGTTAAGTCCCAGC
Organism: Pseudotsuga menziesii; assembly: GCA_001517045.1. Taxonomy (NCBI): domain Eukaryota; kingdom Viridiplantae; phylum Streptophyta; class Pinopsida; order Pinales; family Pinaceae; genus Pseudotsuga; species Pseudotsuga menziesii. Next base: position 422,184 of record LPNX010792745.1, on the reverse strand, counting down.
TGAGTGCGTGGACGACCTATGCAGCTGAGTGCGCAGAGGGTTTTTGGGTTTAAGGTTAAGTCCCAGCTGAGTGCGTGGACGACCTCTGCAGCTGAGTGCGCAGAGGGTTTAAGAAGGAAGGTTCTGCAGCTAAGTGCACAGTTTTGGGTTGTTGAGAAGATCTGCAGCTGAGTGCGCAGATCAGAACTGTGTGTTTGTAAAGTGTTGAATATAAGCGCAGTTCTGTGGACGTAGCCCCTACACTGGGGGTGAACCACGTATATCTTGTGTTGTGGTGGTTGTTGTTATGTTGTTCCTGTTATTTTTATGCATTTGATAAGTAGGTGAATGATAAAGTAAAATAAACCGTTAAGTATTAACTTCGCTGTGAATTCCCAATTAGGGGTTAAGCAAGAAACTGTCTTTTTATCTAAACTATGAAGCTATTTAAGTGAATGTCGAAGCTCTATATTGTATGACCATTATTTGTTAAGGCTAAAGGTACAGTAATATCCCTCTTTTGCCTGCAAAAAACTGATTCTGTGGCACCCCATAGCTGTTTCTGGTGAGACTGCAACCTGTTCGCAGGTTGTTGCCGAAAGGGCCAAGACTATGGGTCTCTTTGTTGGTGCGAAGATAAAAGGATAAGAACCCAGGTCTGCCCTAAGCCCAACAATATATTTGGCTGTAATTTATTCTTCCATTGGCGGGGGAGGAAGGAAAGTGGGCTTGGTGGGTCGATTATGAAACCAAGACATGTTTGCAAACTTTTATTCAATTGATGGTCCTAATGTATAGGTGCAAGGAAAATGCTTTTATACCACTTGTAATGTCCCTTCCGTATAATTTTCCCAACATGCGCAAGATCCCCATTGATTGTCGTGACCATTAATAGACTCTGTATAACCCATAAATTCAAATTTAGAGACAGGGCTACAATTTTGAAGGGAAAATAGATGGTCGTAGATGGGAACATGGGTTGGGAAAGATAGGAATTGTTACCAATTGAGTTTTGCTATTCACAAATGCTTGAGAATCCACAAATTAAGCCTATATGTGATTCTCCAACATCATATAGGAGGTTGGACTCCTTCCATGCACACACTGGAAATGATCTGTCAGAGGGGGAGGTGAGGCTCAAAGAAGTTCTTTGAAAATCATCTCTCAAACAAGAAACCCAAACAAACTCAAAATTAGATAATCTCAAGATTGAGCACAAAAGAAGAAAGTCTCAATATGAGTACTTTGCATTAAGATGCTAGGTTCCTTTTTATAGGAATTGCAAAATTTCCTCATGGATGAAGTAAAAAAGAGCATATTAACGATGATATATTATTTTAATATATTTTATTAACTAACTAATTTACTAGTGAGAACAAAACCCAATACATTGATGGGGAGTATGAGCCTCCCATACTTACCAGGAAGTACCTGGCAAGATAGATCACCCAAGAGAACCGTGGATTGGTGAAGGGGATGCCTGATCCCATAAGGGTGTTGTGTGGGGAAGGTAATATAGGGGCCAAGTCTGCAAGGGCTAAGCGAGATCCCTGCAGAGATATGTATGAGCATTTGGTGAAGCATAGAGAGCAGAATGGGTTGTGGAATGAAAGAGAATCCTGCAGGTGTATCCTTCTCCCTGGTGGCCTCATATCCCATCTTAGAGGTGGCCCCTCAACAAAAAGAGTATATGCTATATAGAGTGCCTACGGTTGGGTGGAAAATTGCTCTTACATATCTAGTGCTTGGATTTTCTTTACTATGCATTTGCACATGAAATTTAAATGTTATGAACTCATAATATGGATATGGGGAAAAATTTAGAATCCTGTAATTTGTTCATGTCCCCCTTTGTTGGCCGGATCGATGGAAGGGGACATGACAAAGAGATATAATTTGATGGGCAAAAAAGAAGTATTAAAACCTTAGAGCTAGTGGAAATAATGAAGTGTTTGAAGATGGAGGTGCAGAGCTATAGTGTGGAGAATGAAATAATGATAAAGGTTGAGGAGCAACAAAATCAATTTAACACTCGACTAATGCAATGCTTAAACTTGTTGCATATGCAAATGCAAATTGTGTTAGGTTCATTTCATGAGAAAGAATGGAAAGAGTATTCAAGGAGGATATCCCATGAAAAATACAAAAAACTCTAAAAGTGCTACCATGAATCATAAACACCACTACTCACCACCTCATGCAGCTAGGAAGCCATATACATTTAAGGAATTCAATAGTAGTTTAGAAGTGTCCACAATTAGACATGTATAGGAATAACTGCAAGGGGATCTTAAAAAGATCAATCCATCAACTTTTGATGATGAAAACAAAATGAGATTAGATATTGAAGCCCAATTACTAGGGATGGGGAAGGATTTGCAGATGCACAACTACTCATTTAACATGGAAGCTAGAGTTGTCATTTATAGTCCGCAAGTAAATTCCTTAATTTGGTGGGTTCAACTAACTCAAGCGAAGCAAGTTAATGAGAAGAGTGTTTCGTGGAAACAATTCAAGAAATATCTCCAACAAAAGTACCTCTCAAAGCATTATTATGACAATAAAGTGGTGTTCTTTGAAATCAAGTTAGGAAATATGACCATGGAGGAATTTGAGAGGAAGTCTTTAGAAGTATTGAGACATGTTGGGTTTATCAAATATAAGAAGGCAAAGATACAAAGGTTCCTAAGTGGGATACCTACATTATATAGAGATCAAATTTAGTTTGATGAGCCCAAGACTCTTGAAGAGACAAATACAAGTATAACCAAAACAAAGGAAGGACATATTTTTCAAAATTTTTGGAGAGATAAGAAGAAATATAAGCAAGATCAAAGGATGAAAGACTTTAAACCTCCTTTTTTATAAACAATTCTAATACATATCAACAAATCCAACGATCTTGGCTTTTCTTTTTTGACCGGCGAGGACGATTGGAGGCGAGAGCTGCTGATCAAGCACGCCCAGGGCGTTTAGGTCGACAAGGAGGAGGTCGTTGCCTCTCAGGGTCGTAGCTGTTCTGACAGCTGAGTGCCAGAAGACAAATCCAGAGGCTATGCATTCAAATCGGCTGCTAGGCTGATCGTTGAGCTGCTGGAAGCTGGGGAGGTCCTCACCCCTGATCCCATGCATTGAAGCTGGCCCGGAGTGGGTAGGGCTTTAAGATGGTGGAGGAGGTAGGCGAACCCTTGCCTACTCGTTCGGAAGCCTTCGATAGGCTAATCTCCAATCATGCTAAGAGATCAGGCAAAAGAGAATTGCCGAAATTTGTTAAGCGAATAGAAGATGTGCCGGTGGTAGCCCTTCCCCCAGAAGAAACGATCCGGGTTGCCCTGTCACTGGTAGATCGGGCCTTGATCGGGCAGTTCACAGGGTTGTGGCCCTCACCCAAAACTACCGATAGCTGGGTTCAAAGGAACTGGCGACCGTTGATTTCCAAAGACGTGGCCTCCTATGCCATTGGAAGGGGATACTTCCTCTTTGACTTCGAATCCAAAGCCGATAAAGACTTAATCTTCAGGAATGGGCTCTACTTCATGGGGCCGCAAGGTCTCTACCTCAATGGATGGTCGCTAGACTTCGATCCAGAAGTTGATACCCCCAAAGCTGTCCCTGTTTGGGTCAAACTGCCCAATCTACCCATGCATTGCTGGAATCCCAAATCTCTTCACGCTATATTGGACGCACTGGGAAAATATATCGACATGGCCAGCCCAAAGGACCAATATGCTTGCGCACGCATATGTGTGGAGGTCGACTTAGAATCTAGACTGCCAGAAGCTATAAACCTCGCGGTGGGGAACTAGTCCCACATTCAAAAATTGGACTATGAACAACTCCCCTTCAAGTGCAGAGGCTGCCACGAGTATGGGCACTTCATCCGAAACTGCCCTAAAACTCCGGAAAGCCAGCAGGAGAAGGGGGAAGGGTGGCATAGGGTGAACAGATCCAGATCTAAAAACCATACTGGTGGGGGCCCTAAGAAAGGTGAGGGGAGTGGACCATTTGATAAATCCCAAGAGCCTTCAGGAGCTACAGAAACAATGGAAGTAAGGGAGGAATCCATAGAAACAGAAGACAAATCTAGCCATGAAAAGAGTAAAGAACCTGAAACAGCCATCTCAGACCAGGGGAGAGACAATGAGGAAGATACTGCGGAAACTAAAGAAGGATAACGTCAGGGAAAATTTGACGAAGAACTGGACTCAGAAGAGGAAGAAGAGGAAGAAGAGGAAGAAGGGGAAATTGAAATAATAACCCCAAGATTGACCAAAACAAAAGGAAAGAAATCTAGAAAAGAAGTACGGGAGCAAGCAACATACAAGGATAAGCTGCAAGGATCCCAGCTAACCCTGGAAAAGTTGTTGAAAAACCCAAGAAACACCCGTCAGCAGGGGCATGCCTCGAAAGGGATGCCTACGGCTTCCAAAAGTAAGTAATGAAGGCTATATCCTGGAATTGCAGGGGGCTCGGTAGTAAAGGTAAGGAAGAAGCTATGCTAGACCTAATATCTCTTCACCAACCGGACATCCTGCTGATTCAGGAAACAAAGATGGAGGAGACAGCATTCCTCCAAACCAGTAAAAAAATTGGAAAAAAAAAGGAGCTGGTGCTTTAAGCTCCAGAGGAGCATCTAGGGGTATTGGAACCCTCTGGGATGAAAGGAAATTCGAACTTATGGTCATAAAAAACACACTCATTGGATCCTCATAGTGCTGAATCAAAAGGACACTAACTCTCTGGTAAGTATAATTAACATTTATGCACGTAATTCTTATGGCGAAAAAACGAACTGTTGGAATCTTCTCCGAGAAGAACGAAATAATCTGCAGGGTAATGTCATATTGGCAGGGGATCTGAATCTCATTCTCAATCAGAATGAAAAAATAGGGGGTTCAAGCTCTTCAGACCCGATCAAATACATAGTGGAAGACATCATTACGACCTGGGACCTCATTGATATCAAGCCTTCTACAGGGAAATACACTTGGACCAATCGGAGGTTTGGGCCTGGGCACATTGCGGCCAGACTTGACCAATTCTTGATTCAGGATAACTTCCTTCTGCTAGGCCTGATTATTTCCTCCAAAATCCTCTCCTTCGGAGGCTCCGATCACAAGCCCATCCTTTTGGAAATGAGGCAAGAAAAAAATCTGGGACCCATACCGTTTAGATTTAACTCCTTGTGGGCCAAACGTGACATTTTCCTTCCGATTGTAGTAGACTCTTGGGCCCATCCGGTAACCGGCTCTCCCTTCTTTATATGGGAGGAAAAGCTGAGGAGGCTCAAAAAAACATTGAAGAGTTGGGCCAAGACGCTTCCAAATCCAAACTCGGCCAAGCTCCAAGCTGCTCACGAGCTGGATTTGCACCAGGATGATATGGAGGATAAAAACGTGACTGTACATGACATCCAAAAAGAGACCAATCTGTAGCTGAACCTTCACGCGGCATGCAGAGAGGAGGCTGAATGGTGGCGCCTTAAATCTAGGTGTAAATGGTTAAGGGACGGCGATAAAAATTCAAGTTTCTTTCACAAATTGACAGAGATCAGAAAAAATCAGAATAATGTCTGCGAGATCCAGCTCAATGATAAGATAATCACTCAATTTGACGAAATTAAAGCTGAAGCAACCAACTATTTCAGCGAGCTGTTCACTGATCAGTCCACCCCCAGCGATGACCAACTTTTGAACCTTGTCCCAAATTCAATAAAGAGTAAAGACAACGGTCACCTGAACCAAATCATCACGCTGAAGGAGATAAAAGAAACGGTCGATTCCATGGAGGAGGACAGATCTCCAGGACCAGACGGGTTCAACGTGAATTTTATAACTATCTGCTGGGACATTGTTAAAAAATATTTACTTAAAATGATCAGAAATTCTCAGAGCTGTAGTAAGATCGGAGGAAGTACGAATTCAACCTTCTTGGCTCTCATTCCAAAGGAGAAAGAGGCTAAGACTTTTGACAGGTTCCGGCCAATTTCATTGTGTAACATAGGGTATAAAATCATCACTAAGATCATGGCTACCAGACTAAAGCTCATTCTGCCAGTCATCATCCCAGAGAATCAAGGTGGATTCATAAAAGGAAGGAAAATCTGGGATAATGTCATCTTAGTGCAAGAAGCCATCCACTCCAGCCTGAAGAATGGAGACAAAGGAATGGCGGTAAAATTAGACCTGGAAAACGCATTCGACAGAGTTAGCCATTCATTTCTCCTTCAGGTAATGCTGAAATTCGGTTTTGCTCCCAAATTTGTCTCTTGGGTCAAGGCCTGTATAAGCAAGCCATGGATTGCCCCCCTCATTAACGGAAGAGATGCCCCTTTTTTCCAAGCCACGAGAGGTATGAGGCAAGGATGCCCGCTCTCACCCCTACTCTATGCCATTCAGGCCTTGGTACTCAGTTTCCAATTGGAACATGCTAGACAAGAGCAGGAGTTGCCAGGCATAAGGCTGGCCAGAGGAGTCAAAGACATTAACCACTCTCAGTTTGCCGATGATACTATTTTAATGGGAGGTGCCAGCCAGATCATAGCTCGTAGATTCAAAGCTGAATTGAACCGTTATTGCCAGGCCTCTGGAAGTAAAATTAATCTCAGGAAGAGTCAGATCTTCGGATGGAACATCAATCAGAGGGAAATGTCAGCCATATCTCGAATTCTAAATATGAACGGAGCGGTAAGTTGGGACTCCTTCAAATACCTAGGGGTTCCTATTGTCAAAATAAAATCCAAATCATCGGACTGGAATCCCATAGTGGATAAAATCAAAAAAAAATATCAGGATGGGGGACTGCATGGTTGAATCTAGAGGGGAAGGTTGTTCTAATTAAAGTTGTCCTGAACAACTACTTTCTCTACCAATGCTTTCTGCTCCTAGCACCGGGAAAAATCATAAACCAAATTGAGGTATTGCTGAAATCCTTTCTCTGGAATGGTGGGAACAACGGAGGAGGTAAAAAGTATGCTCTGGTAAGATGGAAAACCGTCAAGCTGCCCAGAAATGAGGGAGGACTTCAAATCAGGGACCTCCACTGTCAAAATATGGCCATTGGGGCCAAATTACTCTAGAATATGCTAAATCCTAAGCCAACCTGGTGTATTCGGGCTCTTAAAATTAAATACTTTCCAGGACCAAAGCTTAGATGCTTGGAAGGAAACCATGTGAAGATAAAGGGATCACCAGTCTTCAACCTGTGTAAAAAATCGTTGTCCCAAGTTATCGAAAAATTATGCTGGATTACGGGTAATGGAAAAGATATAAACCTCTAGAAGGACACGATCCTTGGCAAACTACCTCCACGTCTGCCTCGTTTGCAATTCTGGATGGAGACGAGAGGCCTGTCAACGCTGTGGAGTATATCAGAATGGGAGGTGAATCACCCAAATCGCTGGGTATCTTGGGCATTGTCGGACTGTCCAGAAGCGTTGGAGATGGATAAACTGAAGCTGCTCAATCATCTGGCCGGAATTGCACCGATTTCCCTCTCCATGAAATAGACATGGTTGGGGCAATCGATTTGGCATCTATTCGACGGCTGAGGGGTACAATGTGTATGCAGCCTCTTATAATGTGCCAGCGAATCCTGTAATATGGACTCACAATTGGAATAACAAAACACTGCCCAAAATTGATGTGTTCACTTGGACTTTGATTCACCAAAGACTGCTGACCGGAGAGAACCTGGAAAAAAGGGGGATAGCAGGCCCTTTAAGATGCCCTCTCTGTGCAGTAAATTCAGAATCTCTTTCACATCTTTTTTTTAAATGTCCATATTCTGTCTCAATTTGGAAGGAAGTAATGCTGAATGAAGAAGATGGTTTTCAATGGAATGGAAGTAATCAGGAATTTTTCATTAACTGGGAAAAAATGTACAAGGGCGAGCTGCGCAAAAAAAATGGGGTGAGAGCCTGCTGGCTGAAACTATCTAAAATTGTTTGCTGGTGCGTTTGGATAGAAAGAAATTAGAGAATTTTTTAGAATAGAAGTCAACCAGCATGGAAGGTAATTGTCAAAATCAATGCTCTTCTCGGTGAGGTGGTAAGAAACATCAAGATTCCGGTCAATAAAGTCGAGATGACAGAAAAAAAGAAAAATTGGATGCACAGTCTTAATATTCAGGAAAATAACAGCATAGCCATAAAAAAATTGGAGGAATGGGAAATTAGAATGGATAAAACCCAATTCGAAAACTGGTTAAGAGAAAGAAATATATTCAAGTTGTTCTTTGATGGAGCTTCAAAAGGGAATCCGGGGAAAGCAGGAGGAGGAGGAGTTGTCATAAACCACACAGGGAAAGTGGAAATCGAATTTGCCTGGAACATCGGACTTGATACTAATAATATGGCAGAAGCATATGGGCTATGGCAATGCCTTAAGCAGGTGCAAAAAGTAGGTGCGGATGAAGTTGTGGTTATCGGAGACTCGAGGCTAATTATTCAAGCAGTGAACGAAGGAAGAAAGGGTAAAAATGAGCGGTTGGAAAGACTGTTAAAAAGAATCAGATATATGATCAAAAGGTTCAGGAAGATTGAATTCTTCCATGTTCTTAGGGAGCTTAATATGAGGGCGGACAAAGCAGTTAATAAAATCATAGATATAGGGTGCTACGAACTCAAGGTTAATTCAAAGATAAGTCTGGAAATACCTCCATAATTTGTCTAAGGACAGGGAGTTTTAGCGGATCTCTGTAATCTTGATCAGCGTCTTTAAGCTGAAGCACTTATATCAATATAATCGTTTTTGTTAAAAAAAAAACAAATCCAACGATCTTAGAGTGGATCAAATATGGTAGATCCTTTGGGAAATAGAACAAGGCAGCAAAACAAATGTTGGGATGTGAAGGAGATCATTTGTATAGAGATTATCCTCGAAGGGAATACAAAATGAGGACTATGCACACCATACAATAAGAAAGTACCATGGAAGATGTGGCTTAAGACATTTTAAGAATTTATGTAGCCTTGGATAACCAAGAGGAAAATAATCAATCTAACATGATTGAGGTTGAAGGTAAGATTGCCAATAAACCTATTTCCATTTTAGTTTATTCAAGAGAAAGACATATGTATATTGGTTGAAATATATCATCTCAATAAAAGTAATCATTATGAATCATGGATGGTCTAGTTGGCTACTAGAACAAAAAGGAATATTAAAGAGTTAGTAAAGGGTTGTCCATTGGATATGAATGGACTCAACACTTATACAAATGTGAATATAATACCACTTGGCTCATATGATGTTCTTATTGGGATGGATTGGTTGGATGCACATCCCATTGTTTTGGATTTCCATAACAAGACTCTTACTTTTCTTAACGAAGAAGGAGAACAAAAGATGGCGAGAAAGATTTCATCTTTGTAGTTGAAAAAATATTTCAAAAAAGAATGTCAATTGTATGCAGCTCATGTTGAAGAGCCAACAAAGTGTAAAAGCCCTAGCCTTGAAGACTTATTGTGTTCCAAGAGTTTGTAGATGTGTTTGATGAAATACTAGGATTGCCACCAAAAAGGGACAATGACTTATCTATTGATTTGGTGCCCACATATGTCCCTGTTTCTAAGATTCCATATGGAATACGTACACTAGAATTAAATTAGTTGCAGATGTAATTGAAAGATCTATTTAAGAAAAGGTACATATGCCCAAGTGTATCTCCTTGGGGAGCAAAAATACTTTTTGTGAAAGAGAAGGATGAAACCTTGAGGTTGTGCATTGGATTCAGACAACTGAACAAGGTCACTGTATGAAATAAATATCCTCTACCAAGAATTAATGACTTGTTATATCAACTAAGAGGAGAAATGATTTTCTCAAAGATAGATTTGAGATCATGTTACCATCATGTAAGGATAAAAGAAGAATACATAAGTAATATGACTTTTTAAACTAGATATGGACATTATGAATATGTAGTGGTGATATTTGGTATAACAAATGGACCAACTACTTTTATGTCTGTGATGAATGAAATCTTTAGGTAGTATTTGGATAAGTTTGTCATTGTACTTATTGATGATATCGTTATCTTCTCAAAATCAAAAGAGGAACATGAAGAAAACTCAAGGTTAGTACTAAAAGTGCTAAAATAACATCAACTTTATGTTAAGTTAAGCAAATGCTCATTTTACCATAGGCAAACTTGATATTTGAAACACATCATTTATGGGGAAGGACTGATAGTAGATACAAAGAAGATTGAAGCTATTATGGGATGGAATATGCTAAGGAACGTCTCAAATGTAAGGTCATTCATGGGATGTGATGATAAAACAAGAGGTCCATGGAAGGATTCTCCAAAATTGCACATCCAATTGGACTTCATTAGAAAAGAAATGAGTCAAATTTGAATGGACAATTGGGTGTGAGGAAAGTTTCCAACAATTAAATAAATTCCTCACTAGTGAACCCATTCTGAAGATTGTTGATCCAAATAAAGATTTCATGGTATGTATAGATGTTTGCAAACAAGGAATTGGTGGAATTCTTACTTAGAATAGATACATGTTTTGTTATGAATTTAGGAAGCTTAAGGAGCACGGGAAGAAATACATCACACATGATGCACAACTAGTTGTCATTGTACATGGATTAAAGAAGTGGAGACACTACCTTATGGATATAAAGTTTGAATTAAGAACATATCATAGTGGATTGAATTTTTTATTTGAACGCTATATTTTCAACGTAAGGAAAACAAAATGGCTGGAATTTCTTTGTGAATTTGATTTTGATATCAAACATATTAAGGTAAAAGAGTACATTATTTTCATTGCATGCTATAACCATAAGCATGTGTAAATCAAATATTTGGAACAAAATTCTTGAAGTTGTTGTCTAAGACGAGCATTGTCTAAAGGTCAAAGAAATATTACAACTTGACGATGAACAACAAAAATATGAAGTTTATAGGATGGGATCTAATGGAAAGCTTATGCATAATATAGTTTATGTTCCTAATTTTGGTGAATTTAAAAACTCATAATTGATGAGATACATAATGTTCCATATGTTGGACATTTTGAATATCAAAAGGCAATTGCAAGAGTAAGAAGTCAATACTTTAGGCTAGGAATGAAGAAATACATTGCTATGCATATAATCAGGTGTATGGAATGTCAAAGGGTAAAGGTTGAGAAAAAACATCTAGCAATATTGTTATATGTGAAGTGGTGACAATTGATTTTACCACTAAGTTCCTAAGACATCAAGGCAACATGATTCCATCATGGTGGTGGTGGATACATTAACAAAAGACAACCACTTTATTCCAATCAAGTCAACTCATAAGCAAATTGATACAATAGAAATGTACATGAAAGAGATTTCCAGGTTGCATAAGATACCTAAAGCAATTATTTTAGATAGATACCCAAAGTTTACTTCAAACTTTTGGAATGGACAGTTTAAGGGATTTGGAACAAATTTGAATTTAAGTGCAACATATCATCCATTGACAAATGTATGCGATGGACAAACCATCCAAGTGGGGAGACTATTTCTATATAGTGGAGTTTGTATATAATAATGGATATCATGCTTTTTTTAATATGAGTCCATTTGAAGCTTTGTATGGTAGAAAGTTTCGTACTCCAATAAGTTGTGATAATTAATAGATAAAGTAATAGTTGGTCTAGATTTACTTAATGAAACAAAAGAGAAGATGGTTAATATCAATCAAAATTTAAATATAGCACAAGGTAGGAAGAAAAGATATGCAGACAAGGGCAAGATATAAAGAGAATTCAGGGTTGGGGAGTGTGTGTACTTAAAAGTTTGGATGAAAATAGATCCTTAAAATTAGGAAGCTGCTCTAAGTTAGCATCTAGATATTGTGGGTAATTTGTGATCCTAACTAGGTTTCATATGAACTTGCATCGCTTGCTTGCATAAAAGTTCACAATGTGTTTCATGTATCACTAATAAAAAAGTATGCACTTGACCCTAACCATGTTATTGTTTGGGATTTGGTTAAGGTGAAACCCCAATGAAATATGCACGTAACACCACCATGCATCCTAGATAATAAAGCCATGTTACTTGGGGGCACAATAATAAGGTATGCATTCTTTCCCAATTGTCTAATCATGTTTATGGAATGAATTTATCATGGTTATGAATGTATGCATGGTATAATTCATGTATGGTATTGTAGTGAAATGAGTAGGGTTGTTGTAGCCTGGTTTTGCTTACGATATTTACAGTCATCCATCAATAATAATGTTGGTAACAATTAGAGGAAAATTTGAGAGGTGAAACTTAAGGTATTCCATAACCTTGATGGTGAACAAAGCTTAATGGGTGCATGACATACTGCATAATCTGAACACCACTAGAGATGCCCTTACATGGAGTTAGAGAAAAATCACAAGAGTGAGTTGCATGAAAATGAATCATCACACCATCATTTTTATGGTAGATAATCATATTCACACATGTAATTCCTTCTTCATTGTAATGCATGGAAGTGCCAAGATCTTCATTTATTCCATAAGCCTCCAACTCATCCTTAGTTTGTTATCCCATCACCCATTGTAAGGATGAAGAATTAAGTAGTGGAAGGGACATATGATATTTTGTATGTGCATGGTCCTCTTACCCCATGCCACTTGCCACATCCATTTGGTATCCATCATGACCGATCATTAATGTTGTGGGAGGGGGGTTATTACTCCCTAACACCCCATTTAGGGAATAGTTTTATAAAATATTAGTGAATAATAAGAATGTTTTTATAGGGTATTTGGAAAGTTTCTTGTCTTGTAACTAAGAGATGTACGTAGAGATTATAAAAGGAAGGTAGTGCATTGTAATATACCAACATAGATCCATCTTAACTCTGGCTCTATCAAGCGCCAAGAAGGATAAAATTTCTTGAGGTGCAAACCCATTTTAGAGTCCTCAACTTTGAAGAAATGTTTCCACCTCAAGAGATTTGATCCATCTCTATGCTTAATAGAATCAGAGTTAAAATGGATCCATGTTGGTTCCAATTGCAATGTTGCTTAGAACCAAAAATTACCACATTGAAATCATCTCATCCAAAAAAAATTAAAAAGCTATTTAACCATCAAAATGGTGAATTGTGATAATGTAACAACCATGTTTAGTTACAATGCATGTAAAATAATGCACTAAAGACGAAATAGACAAATAGACAAAAGTTGCATTAATTATTTAATTATGAAGTAAAATACTTGCAATTTACCCAATTTTTATTAGTTTGCAATTATCACAAAACTAATATCTAATTTATTATTATATTATTAATTTAACAATACATAATCATATATATTTAACCTAGTATATAACTTTTTGTATTGTTCTAAATTGCATTCATTCATTCATTATGAAATAAAATAGTTATTGTTAACCAATAATGATTTTGTTTTGAATGCATTTTAGATCAAATCAATGAAATACTAACTAATACACAAAGATTTAGTTGTCTTGTAACTATTTATTAAAAGATTTACATAAAATGTGAGGATGCATGAATTGAAATTTGATATAATTTATATAAATGTATTTTGCAATCTAGCAATTTAAATTTCGAGTCGACATGTGTTTGGTTTTATAATTTTGTATATATTTAGACACAACACCTCCATTGTATGCGAGATTAAGCTTTAATACATCGTTATAGGAGTGTTTTATACCTTCCTTTTAAGTTCCTTAATAAAAAATTCTAATTTAATTTTTGTAATGTTATGTTAAGAGTGAGTCCCTTCCTTGAATGTTCAACTTTTATTGTTTAAGCAGATTAATGTTCAAATTTTATCGCCGCTTATTTTTTTTCTTGTGATTGAGGGTTTAAGTAGATTAATTGGCGAAAGTGATTGAATAAGAAGATATGTGGTTTAAAACTCTCTCAGTCGATATGCATCACTCACCTGCTTTTCATGGACGACATTCTTATATTTGGTAGTGGTTTGAAGTTGGAATGGATGCATTACAAGGAGCTTTTTGATCTTTTATGTGAGTCGTTGGGTATGCTGGTAAGTGTTCAAAAGTCTCAGTTTATTTCTGTTGGAGATTATCAATGTGTTCTAAATCAAATTATGTCTGTCTTTCCTTGCTCGTGGTCGAAGTTGAATGAAGGCCTCAAGTATCCCGGTTATTTCTTAAAGCCTGATTCTTATGTTTCCAAAGATTGGAATTGGTTGTTAAAGAAGTTTGATAAAATAATTAGATGTTGGGATTACAGGTGGCTTTCATTTTGGGGCCGGTTAGTCTTGGTAAACACTGTTTTGTAGAGCATTCTCGTTTTCTGGTTCTTTTTATTCATTATCCCCTCTTTAGTCATCACTCAGTTAAGGAGAAAGTTGTTCAATTTCCTTTGGGCGGGTAATTTGGAAGCCACCAACTTTCATTTGTCGGCTTACGAAAATTTAGCTCTGCCCAAGTTAAAGGGTGGTTAGGGTCTAAAAGTTTTGAGTTTGTTTAACCTATCTCTTTGTGCTAAAAGCATGTAGAGATCTCTATTCATGCCAAGTTTATGGAATAAGGTCATCAAATGCTAATATATTCGACAGTGGTAGTTGGAAAGTTGGTTAAGAGAGACGAGTCTAAAGTATACAAACTCCTCCTTCCTTTGGAATAGTTTTATCAGAGCGTTGTCGGTTATAAAAGATCATGTAAGCTGGAAAGTCAAGAGAGGTTTCCAAATTTTTATTGGTATTGACCCTTTAGCAAGAGTTCACGAAAGTGGTTTGTTGTCGAAGCATCTTATAACATAACTCCACGTAAGAAAGATCCTAGTGCTTGCGCATATTAGGAATGTTTCGGTTAACTCTACAAGTTATTGCCTTACCTGAAAGGAGATAAATTTGTCGATCATGTATAAGGAAGAATGGAATCTCCTCATCGTTTCACTTTCTCAAGCGAGTATCTTCCTTGAAGATGGTGAAGACTTATTAGTTTCAGAGCTAAATGTAAAATTTGGTTATGTCACTGCAAAGTTGGCATATGAGGTTTTAGTGACTCAAATAAATCTTGCGCCTCCCAAGTGGTGGTATAAATGGTTGTGGAAAGGATCATTGCCCTTAAAGGTGAAATGTTTTAGTTGGTTATTGATACACATCAAAATTTTGGTGTGGGAGAACCTCAAACGTCGTGAGTTTCTTGGTCTAAGTTTTTGTCCTCTCCGCATAAATAATTCTGAATCAGTTGAGCATTTATTCTTGCAGTTCTCCTTTTTCAAAAATGTTTGGTTGGAAGCCTGTAAGATACTCTCAATCCATTTTAGATGGGATTTGAGGAAGATCGAAGATTGTTTGCTTGCTTGGTTTAATAGCAAGGAAAGGTTTAAAGATTTTTTATTTTTTATTTTTCGTTTTTTGGGAAACATGGAAAGTGAGAAATATATGTATCTTTCAAGATTTGGCTCCTTTTATCTATGTGACTATTTCAAAAGTTATGGCTTATTTATAGGAATGGAAGAGGGAACTTGCTCCCAAGTGTTTGATGATTTACGACAAACCTTCCTTTGTTTATAATGTTATCTATGGTTTTTTAATGGTGCCCAGTAGAACGGTAAATGTGGCACTGGTATGGTCCTTCGATTTAAATATGGTCATGTCATAAACATACAGATGGGAGGAGGAGATGGTACAAACACTTTTGTTGAGCTTTTTGTTCTTTGGGGCTTATTATGGTTCACCAAAAAAAGAGGTTTTCTTGAGCTACAGATATTTGGTGATTCAAAGATAGTCATAGATTGGGTGAATGGGCAAAACTCTTTACAATCCTTGCATTTTTATGGTTGGTTGAGAAGGATTGAGTTTCTTAAAGAGTGTTTTCATGATATTTCCTTCAAGCACATTTACAGGGTTTTCAACTCTGAAGCCGATTATCTCTCCAAGATCTCGATTGGAGATATGACTGGTCTTCTTTGTTATGCAGAGTTTGTAGATGGAACTATGATAGATGGTGGTTGTTATGCCTGCATCTAATTTTTATTCTAGCATGTCAGTTGTCAAGTAGATTAGGCCTTTTTGTTTATAGAGGCTTTGTGGTTTTGCCTGAAAAGTGGTTTTCGGGTCCTCTTTCTTAGTTGTGTTTGATGGGATGCTGGGGAGTCTTATATTTTTTTATAGTTTCAAGACAATTTTGACTTTAGTAATATGCTATAGGATAAACATGAAGTCATGGATAAACAGTCTGGATACTTTGTAATTTCGATTCTCATGAAATAACAAATTACAAGTTTTTCTTCTTTCGGAAAAAAATAAAAATAAAAAATAATTGTTGGTTTGAGTACAAATATTGTTATATGTTTTTTCCTTCTCCATTCAAAAATAGAGACAGTTTCCCTTATACACCTCAGACAAGATAACATTTTAAGGTAATTTATTAGAAGTATCCTAAATCATGACAATTATTACACTTAAAGGTAACATTTGCATAATCTAATAATTATATTTAATGACAGTTACATTTAATGACAAGTATTGAGATCCAAGAAAAGTCTATTTGATAGATTTTTTTAATGTGATTAGACTTTAATGCATGATATAACACATGCAAACATTTAGGATTAGTGGCAACTATTGATATATAATAAAAATACATATTCACTAGGTTTTTTATGGAGTTCAATGCACTATAGTACATGCAAATGTTGAATGCTATTTGTAGACCTCTTCCCTCCACAAACCTCTTCCCTCACATGTGGAGGGGGAATTTAAGATTAAAATAATTGTGAAAATATGGTAGTTGACTTGGGTTTCGTAAAGAGCTTTGCTTTCTCGATTTTGATTTGATATGCTTTATGTTATGTATTTCTTAAGACAATTAAATAAAAATTTTAATATCAAAATTATATAATAAAATTTGGTTTATTGTTTGTTTGTCCAATTTTTAATTAACAATGAATCAATTTCACTTAACATAACTAAATCTATCAAAAAATAACATAACTGAATCATAATTTGGTTTATTATTTCAATTTAACTCAATTTAACTTAACATAACTGAATCTATTAAAAAATAACATATACTTTATTATTTCAATTTAAATCAACATATATATATAAATATATATAAATATATATATATATATATATACCTTACGTTACCTTTTTTTGTTGACATGATCTTACATTAAGGGAAGATATGACCAATGAAGTTATATTATTCTCAAGTTTTAAAGTTGGTTACAATTGTCACATAATTTTAAGAAAAGGGTGATACTTACCAATGAAGTTATATTATTCTTTTTTCCATCAATGATTAATCGATTTAACTCAACATAACTAAATATATAAAAATAAACATATACCTTACCTTTCTTTGTTGTTGACATAAACTTACATTAAAGAGAAGATATGACCAATGAAGTTATATTATTCTCAACTATAAAAGGAGTTTACATTTATCACATAATTTTAAGAAAGGGGAGACAGTGACCAATGAAGTTATATTATTATCAATTATAAAAGGAGGTTAATAAGGCAACCTGTACTGGTCGGGACCATCGATGGTTGCACGGGCGATTTTGCTCTGGATCTGACTGGCCGTCGTCTGCATGCTCCTTCTATCGTTTGGACGGGCTGTTGCTTCGAAGAGGATCGGATTGCTGAGTTCGAGGCTTCTGTCTTACGCTCACGCCGGTTGGGTCCTCATGTGCTGATTGTGGTTTGACCAGGTGTTTCTCTGGTGGGGCATTTTGATGGTGGCTGAGGTGGGCGGTGATCTGCTACCTGATCTACGCTCAGATGCCTTTGACAGGTTAATAGCCTCTCACAACAGGAGATCTGGCAAAGGAGCCCCCGTGAAGTTTGTCAAAAGAATTGAAGATGTGCCGGAAGTTGCCCTTCCTATGGAAGAAACTATTTGGGTTTCCCTTTCCCTAGCAGATCGATCTCTGATAGGGAAATTCACTGGGCTCTGGCCCTCGCCAAAAACTACTGATAGCTAGGTCCAAAAAAACTAAAGACCCCTAATCTCAAAAAATGCTGCCTCATACTCAGTCAGATGGGGTTACTTTATGTTCGAATTCAAATCCAAGGAAGACAAATAATTAATTTTCAGGAATGGGCCCTACTTCGTGGGGCCGCAAGGTCTCTACCTTAACGGATGGACTCCGGACTTCAACCCCGAGGCTGACACCCCTAAAGCTTTGTCAGTCTGGGTCAGGCTTCCCAACCTCCCTATGCATTGTTGGAATCCTAAATCTCTCCATGCTATAGGGAACGTCCTGAAGAAATACATTGACATGGCTAGCCCAAAGGACCAATACGCTTGTGCCCGCATCTGTGTCGAGGTTGATATTGAAGCTGGATTACCAGAAGCCATAAAATTAACGGTGGGGAAATGGTTCCATTTCCAAAAGTTTGACTATGAACAGCTTCCTTTCAAGTGCAGAGGTCGCCACAAATACGGGCACTTCATCCGTAACTTCCCTAAAAATCCCGAGATCCAATAAGACAAGGAGGAAGGATGGCATAGGGTGAACAGATCTAAAACTAAAAATCAAGCCGGAGTGGTTCCAAAGAAGGGTGAGGGGAACAAAGAAGTAAGAGTTATCTCCTTGGAAGGAACTCAAGAAACCACAAAATCTAAAGAGACTAACGAAATAAGGGATGACTCCAACGAAGCAGAAGAGAAATCCAGTAATGGAGAGAGTAAGGACTCGGAAGCAATCCTTTCAGATCATCAAGCGAAAGATCAAGATGAAGGAGCAGCAGTGATAAAAGAAGGAGAAAGCACGGGGAAATCAGAGGAAGATACTGATTCGGAAGAAGAAGAAGAGGAGGAAGGGGAAATAGAACTGACTACCCCAAGAAAGAATAAAACCAAAGGAAGGAAATCCAAGAAAGAAGTAAGGGAGCAAGCTACCTATAAGGATAAGCTTCAAGGATCCCAGTTAACCCTAGAAAAGTTGCTGAAAAACACAAGAAACACCCGCCAGCATGGGCATGCCCAAAAAGGGATGCCTATGGCCTCCAAAAGTAAGTAATGAAGGTCCTCTCCTGGAACTGCAGAGGTCTCAATAGCAAAATCAAGGAAGAAGCTATGAAAGATTTAACTTCTTTATACCAGCTGGACATCTTCATGATCCAGGAGACCAAGATGGAGGAAGCTACATTTCTCCAAGTTAGTATAAAATTTTGGAAAAAAAGGGGAAGGGTTGCAATCAGCTCAAGGGGCGCCTCTGGAGGCACTGGAACACTGTGGCATGATAAGAAATTTGAGGTTGTTGACATCAAGTACAACACATGCTGGATCCTCACCTTGCTGAGGCAAAAAGACACTAATACTCTAGTAAGAATTTTCAACATTTATGCTCCTAACTCTTATGCTGAAAAAAAAATCTGTTGGAATCTCCTTCGTGAGGAAAGGAGTAACTTGCAAGGAAATGTCATCCTTGCGGGGGATCTAAATATCATCCTTAGCCAAGATAAAAAAAGAGGGGGATCTCTGGTCAGAGACCCCATTAAAGAAATTGTCGATGAGATCATATTGGATTGGGATCTCTTTGATGTTAAACCTTCTAAAGGAAAATATACTTGGAATAACAAGAGGCTCGGTCTCAGTCATATTGCTGCCAGACTTGATCGATTCCTGGTCCAGGACACTTTCCTCCTGCTGGGTCTGAATTCGTCGTCAAAAAACTTACCATTCGGAGGATCGGATCACAAACCTATTCTTCTTGAGATGTGGAATGATAAGAATCCGGGCCCTATACCTTTTAGATTCAATCCAATGTGGGTCAATCACAATGAGTTTTTAAGGATCGTAGTTAATACATGGTCTTCCCCGGTTTTAGGGTCTCCCTTCTTTGTATGGGAGGAGAAACTTAGACGGCTTAAGAAGGCTCCTAAGTCCTGGGCTAAGTCGATTCGCACTCCAAATTATAAAAAAAACTCAAGCTGCCCTAGCATTGGAGATCCACCAGGCCGGCATGGAGGACAACACTGTTGACCACGCTGACATCCATAAGGAGATTAAGCTGTAATGGGACCTTCATGAAGCATGCAGACAAGAAGCTGAGTGGTGGAGGCAAAAATCAAGGTGGAAATGGCTCAACGATGGTGACAGGAACACCAGCTTCTTCCACAAGTAGGCCGAGGCTAGGAAAAATTTCAACCATGTGCTCGAGATTCATGCTCATGACAAGGTTATTAATAACTTCGAAGACATTAAGTCTGAAGCATCCAGGTACTTTAGCGAACTATTCATTTCTCAGCCTATCACGGAAGACGTCGAGCTATTGGATCTTGTTCCTCGGTCAATAAATAATGATAATGCCATTTTGAACCATAATATCACTCTGGAAGAAATTAAGGAGGTCGTTGATGGTATGGAGGACGATAGAGCTCTTGGTCCCGATGGGTATAATGCCAACTTCATAAAAATTTGTTGGGATATTATAAAAAATGACTTATTCAAAATGGTTAGCAAATCTCATAGGTGTGGCAAAATTGGAGGCAACACGAATTCTGCCTTTCTGGCTGTCATCCCCAAAGAGAAGGATGCTAAATCCTTTGACAGGTTCCGGCCTATATCCTTATGCAACATAGGATATAAAATTATTACTAAGATTATGGCTAGCAGATTAAAACATATCCTTCCTTATCTTATTCCGGAGAACCAAGGTGGCTTCGTTAAAGGCAGGAATATTTGGGATAATATCATTTTAGTTCAAGAGGCAATCCACTCTAGTTTGAAGAACGACGATAAAGGAATGGTGGTGAAACTTGACTTAGCAAATGCATTTTATAGAGTCATCCATTCCTTTCTCTTTCAAGTAATGCTAAGATTTGGATTCGATCCAGACTTTATCAAATGGGTCAAGGATAGTATCAGTAAGTCGTGGATACCCCGCTAATCAATGGAAGGGCTGCCCCCTTCTTTCAAGCTTCGAGAGGACTGAGGCAAGGATGCCCGCTCTCTCCACTGCTTTATGCAATCCTAGATTCAGTTCTAAGCTTTCAGCTAGAACATGCCATGCATGACCAGGATCTATCAGGCATTAGGATGGCTAGAGGCATAAAAGATGTCAATCACGCGCAATTTGTGGATGATACTATCTTGCTTGGAGGAGCCAGTCAGATCATAGCTCGTCGATTCAAAAACGAAATGAACCGTTACTACCATGCCTCGGGAAGCAAAATCAACTTAAGGAAGAGTGAGATCTATGACTGGAATATAAACCCTAGGGAAATGTTAGAAATTTCCCGGGTTCTTAATATGGATGGAGTAGTTAGTTGGGATTCCTTTAATTATCTTGGGGTCCCTATTTTCAAATCCAAATCTAAGAGCTCAGCCTAGAATCCTGTTGTGGAACAAATAAAAAAGAAAATCATTGGATGGGGGATAGCCTGGTTAAATCTGGCTGGGAAGGTAGTGTTAATAAAAGTTGTTTTGAACAACTATCTTCTTTACCAATGCTCCCTTCTTCTTGCTCCGGTCAAAATTATTGCCCAGATCGAAGGCCTGGTGAGATCTTTTCTCTAACAAGGTGGGAATAATGGGGGGGGAGTTTGCTTTGGTCAGTTGGAAAACAATCAAGTTGACAAGGATGGAGGGTGGTCTGCAAATCATAGCCTTAAGGACTCAAAACCTGGCTATGGGAGCCAAGTTGCTCTAGAATATGCTTGACTCCAAACCATCCTGGTGTAGTCGCGTGATAAAATGCAAATACTTTCCAGGGTCGAGGCTCATATGTCTTGAAATGGAGCATGAGAATAAGAACGACTCTCCTATATACGACCTCTGCAAAAAAGCACTGCCTCTGTTCAAAGATGAGCTGCACTGGATACCGGGCAATGGGAAATCGATCAACATTTGGCAGGACGTGATCCTTGGGAAGCCTCCCCCATATCTTCCATGACTAAATCAATGGCTGGCAATGATGGGTATTAAAACAATTTGGGATATCTCTGAGTGGAAAACTGATGCTCCAAATTGATGGGCTGGATGGGCCATTCTGGAGTGCCCTGAAGAGTTAAAGGTTGAAAGAAAACTGCTGATGAACCATTTGGCTGGGCTCGCTATGGTGGCTAAGTTCAGAAAGGACCGACATGGTTGGGGAAGACAATCCGGCAGCTATTCGGCGTCTGAGGGATATCAGAAATTTGCTGCTACCTACAATGTTCCTGTTAAGCTTACAATTTTGAATTATTTATGGAATTGTAGTACGTTGCCAAATATCGAGATGTTCATTGGGACGTTGCTGCATGAGACAGTGCTAACAGGTGAGAATTTGGAGAAACGTGGGTTCGTCGGTCCCTTTCGTTGTCCCCTCTGTGTTGAAGCATCTGAAAATATCAGTCATCTATTCTTAAATTGTCCTGATGCCATCTCAGTTTGGAAGGAAGTGATGAACGTTGGGGAGACGGGATCCAATTGCCGGACAATATTCAGGTCTATTTTTTCAACTGGGATAAATTGTATCAGGGTGAGTTGACTCAGAAAAAAGGATTGAGAGTTTGTTGGATGAAACTTCCCAAAATAATATGCTGGTGCATTTGGAATGAAAGAAACCACAAAAGCTTTCAGGACAATATCCAGCCAGCGTGGAAGATTGCTATCAAAGTTAATGCATTACTAGGTGAGGTTGTTAGTGTTTTAAAGATTCCAAATAACAAAGGAAATTTAACAGATAAAGAAAAAAATTGGATGCAAAGTCTCAATATCTATGTTGTAAATAAATTGGCTACTAAACATTTGGAAAATTGGGAAGTCAGGTTGGACAAATCTCAGTTTGAGAACTAGCTAAGAGAAAGGAAGATTGTTAAATAATTTTTTGATGGAACCTCCAAAGGGAATCCTGGAAGAGTGGGAGGAGGAGGAGTTGTTATTGATCCAGATGAGAAAGTCGAGATAGAATACTATTGGAATATTGGATATGACTCCAATAATATGGCCGAGGCATATGGGCTCTGGCAAGGTCTCAAGCAGCTGCAGAAGAAAGGAGTGGATGAGGTAATGGTTTTTGGAGATTCCAGGTTAATTATTCATGCGTTGAATGGGGGAAGAAGGGGTAAAGAATGAGCAAATTGCAAGGTTGATTAATAGAATCAGGTCCAAGGGAAAAATGTTTAGGAGGTTTAAAAAAATTCATATTCCTAGGGAGCTAAATACTATGGCGGATCTTGCAGCCAATAAATCTATAGCTGTAGGTCATAATGAACTTATTGTAATCTCGATTGTTAGCATTGATATCCCTCTGTAGATCGATTATTTGGTTACTTGACTGGAGGAAGTAGAGTTTATTTGTAACTTGTTGTAACCAGTTTCCTTATCAGATATTTCTATGCTGAGCTCTTATCTATAACATAACCATTTTTGTTAAATAAAAATAAGGCAACCTGTACTATTTAAATACTGCACATGATTTGAGGCTTAAGAAGGAAACTATTTGAACTTGACCATAAAATGATTCTTCAAAAAGAAAAGTTTAGAAACTAAAAATATAACTAATATTTTTTTTCACACCGAAAAAACAACTTTATTTAAATTTTTAAAGTTGTGTCATAGCTACATAACTCATCAAATACTTCAATTTGATCATAGTGACCTAATCTCCACCAAGATTACCATTGATATAATATCATCCTATAATTACATTCTTCATATAACCGTATCTCATTGAAGCCTGTAATTTACAGCAGAACCTATTACCTTTAGTGCTCTTAAAAATGTAACTAAACTATGCTCAATATACCCTTTTCAATTCTAGATCCCTCCAGAAACAGTTCCTAAGCAATGTTCTTCATTTCCTCCCTCAAGGCGAGTTTGGATAAGCTATCAGCCTCAAAATTTAGCTCTCTATAAATATTCCTGAAAGTAATCCACTGAAAGGTAGAAATGATATCTTTAGTCCTTCTGGCCCAGTGCTGAAGCTCCATAGTACGTAGAGAATAGACATATTTTTCCCATTCTATAATGACTTTCGAGTCTCCAAGAATCATGATATCTAACAAGCCCTTATTCTTGGAAAAATAGAGCAGCCCCCAAAGAGACAAGAGCTCGGCCTTTGTGTTTGTTCCTCCTCCAGGCCCCATCTTCAATATGTATGATAGATTATGTCTTATTATGATTACCATACTTGCCCCTCAAATGCCATCTTGTTGTGCGCCATAAAAAAAACCATTAACTCCAAGTTGTTCCTCCCAAGGTAAATGACTAGCTCTAATGTTCTTCTTCTTCTTATGAGGACCATACACATGTAGCCAGCTTATAGCATTCAGTCCTGCCCTGTTAGTATCAACAACCACATCCTGAAATATGCACATGTTACGCTCTCTCCACACCGACCAGAGAATGGCAAGAATCACATCTACCTCTAAGTCTGGTTTTTCAATCCAATTTTGTAAATTTTCATAAAGACAGTTTTTGTCCCATTTAATTAGAAATGATAGATGAGATCCCATTCTGGCCCACACATTCTAAAAGAGGACACAACTTCCAAATACATGCTGTACTGTTTCGATGTCCTGTTGACAAAGACAACACCACCCAGGACCGATAAATCCCCGCTTTTGTAACACTTCCCAAGTCAAAATTTTGCTGGATAAATGTGCAACCACCCAAAACATTTGATCTTAATAGGCATCTTTCCATCCCAAATGTAGATGAAGGCTCCCACCGAGTCTCTTGCAAGAAAACGATTAGCCTAAGAATGGTACATTAAGTTTGTTGTAACCAGTCCTTTGTCTTTGTTTAGATCCTGGACCAAGTAATATAAGAGATTACCAAATAAGGTTTGGTATTTTATAATATCTACTCATTAGGATTATTATAAAACTCTTCAAACTTAACTTTTCAAATTAAATTATGATATAATACTTTAAAATGGTAATATAAATGCCTTTGCATTTATATAAATAAACAACTTAATTTTTTTCCATGAAAATAGGTATTTTAATCTATTTAAGATAAAAATATATAATCTTTAGTGTTTGTTAGCAGTTTGTGTGCCTCAAAAGAGTGCTAAGAGTATTTGAAAGTTTTCATGAATCATCCTCCTCGCATAGAAAAAACTATATAGTTATTTGGCATTACATCTTGAAGAAATAATCATGTTGCACCTGCCTTTAAAATAGATCACAAAAATAAAATAATAAAATATCGAGGGGAGGAAAGAATGTACCCCCTTTTAATTCTTCCAACCGAAGAGTCCCATCATGAAGAAGTAGTTCCTGCTTGGATAGAATATCTGCCTCAACATTAAAGTCACGATAGATGTTCTTAACATAATCATCTGGAAAGAGCTCTTGATTAATTTTAGTTGATCCACCATAGGAGAGAGGTTGACGTTGTTTATCTCTTCCCGCCTCTACATATATTTGATTACTAGCTTTGAATCCCTGAATACCTGCATATTACCAATTCCACACCTGGTCACTTGCCATAGTAGAAAGTAGAGGCCTTTGAACTCCGTTGAATTGTTGGTGCCTGGACCAATTCAACCTTTTCCATGGAAGTAGTGATCTTTTGAGATATACATGGTGAAACCAAAACTACTTTTGGAATTCCCCTCTTGGCTTGCTCCATCAAAAAAGGCCCAAGGAAAGCTCTCATCAGCTAGAGGAGGCACCATAGATCACTCAAGACGAGATACTGCCGATTGTTTATAAAACTATAATGGAGAAAGAGATTGAGAAACTACCTAAAAGGTCAGTTGAGCTTAGTCTTTGAAAATGACCTCATTTCGAGAAAACCATACACCCCATGATATAATCAAAGGGAGAGAACAAAGGGTGCTAAGATCCTGTTGTTGAAAGAATATTTTGGAACACATCTCCATCTAGCTCCCAGGCCATAGATCGAAACAATTTAACATCTTCCCAGCCTCCTACCATACCTCTTTAACAATTCCACATTGTACGAAAAGATGAGTAGTCGTTTCACCTCCCTAATTACACAAATCGCAGATATCGAGGCCTTGAAAATTGAACTGTTGTAGCCTCTCCCACGTTAGGACTCGATTCTCCAAAATTAACCAGAAGTGTAAGAAACTCTTAGGTGAGGATTTCAACTTCCAGATTTCCTGCCACTACCATTTGTTTTCCCTCTACAATATAAGTAAGACCAATCTGTATCCCATCTTAGATGAATAAAGCCCCTCCCCCCTGTAGATTGTAGCTCCATCTTAGTTCATCCCTCTCTCTTGAAATATGGATATGGGCTTGATTCAAATTATTATAGAAGGTATCCTAATTACCTTTTGATCCTCTCTTTAGCCCAAGATCTTCTGCTACGAGCCACCCCCGCCTCCATCCCTTAGGTTTGATTACTATACCTAATGTGGCCTTTCCCCTCAGTTGAAGATGTTTCACTAGATCACAGGGAAGACAAGGACCTTTAGGAAAACCCATAATATAGTCACAACCAATCCAAATCGATTTCCTATTTCATACTTTCCAAGTCAAGTGAGGAGCCAAAGCATAAAAAAAAACTAGTAAGAGCTTTGCAATAATTGAATGCCATAACCCATCTCTTCTCCCTTATCCTTACCCAATCCATACGTGAATCAAGAGCTATGTATTTATTAATCAAAATATTTCTCAAGAATATTTCCTTTGTCAGAAAAATCCATAATGATTTGGATGCAAACATCTTATTGAACTGGTGAATATTCTTCATCCCCCAACCTCCCTAGCTTTTGGGAGAAGCCAGATTCTTCCATCTCACTAAGTGGAATCCTATAAAATCCTTATTGTTCCTCTAAAGGAAATTGAAACATAGTTTTCAGATTGCATTTAGATTTGATACTAGGATAGATGCCATCAGATGCCAATAGAAAGGGATTGCTTCCAACACCGATTTGACAAGGACCAGCCTTCCACCATACGATAACCATCTATTGCACCCTAAGTTGTTCATGTATTCAAATTTTGCCACTAGCTAAAGCAAGTTGTGTTTCCCATACCTGTTTGGTTTTAGG
This sequence comes from Pseudotsuga menziesii, assembly GCA_001517045.1. Classification (NCBI taxonomy): domain Eukaryota; kingdom Viridiplantae; phylum Streptophyta; class Pinopsida; order Pinales; family Pinaceae; genus Pseudotsuga; species Pseudotsuga menziesii. The sequence goes on along the minus strand of LPNX010792745.1, from coordinate 395,295 downwards.
AAAAAACCAAGATAAGGCATGCCTTCCTCCATTTTTCTGCATTCGAAAGGAAAAAACATTCTCCAAAAGTCGCTATTGGCCAATTGATTTTCTAATTAAAAAATGGTGGATTTCTCAAAGTTGATTTTCATCCCCATCGCCATACAAAACAAATATAGATCTTTTTCTAATGTACGACATTCCAACAAGGAGTGAAGATAAAAAATAAAAATATCATCAACAAACATAAGGTGGGTGAGATTCTCTCTGCCATTAAACGAGACCCCTATCAATCTTCATATGGATATGTCAAAGCACAAGAGATTACTAAGCCCTTCAATGACTAGCAAAAAGAGATATGGAGAGAGTGGATAGCCTTGCCTGAGCCCCCTCAAGGATTCGAAGAAGGTCGATCTTGCTCCATTTATCAAGATTGCAAAACGGGGAGAAGTTACACATCCTCTTATCTAAGTAGTTAACTCAAGGCTGAAGCCAATGTGCAATAACACCAATCTAAGAAAAAGCAAAGAAGCTTTATCATAGGCCTTCGACAAATCAAACTTCAAAGCTGTCTGTCGTCGAACCCACCGCCTCATGAATTAACCTACTTTTAGAAACCCAAATCGTTCCCTAGATACATACTTAGAAAGGTAGGGCTTCAACCAGATTGCTAGAATATTGGCAATAATATTATAATCTCCATTGCATAAGGATACAGGTCTAAAATCCACAAAGGATTTGGGATAGTCCTTCTTAGGAATCATATCTAGAAAGGTAGAATTCATCAAAGCTTGGATAATCCTTGTATGTCACACATCCTCTACCACTTCTAGAAGACCATCTCCAACCAAATTGTAGAAGTCGGAGAAGAATTCCAGAGGCCAACCATCTAGCCCCAAGCTTTTATCTCTCTAAAAAGTTTTTAGTGCACATAGGAGTTCTTCAAATGACTCCTCCTGGAATAAAAGAGCATTGTCCTCAAGGGCCATCATACGGGGAAATTGTTTAATTACCTGGAGCATCCCTAACATATCTTGATGAACCAACTTAGTATATAAGCTTTGGAAATATGCAATTTCTACTTCTAATAGATTCTTAAAGCCCCTTACAGGAAGACCACTAGCATCCTTAAGCTCCTAGATGGAATTACATTTATGATGGTGAGCCACCACCTTCTGGAAGAATTTGGTATTCCGATCTCTGCCCTCCAACCATGAATCCCTACTTTTCAGTCTCCACTCCACTTCAAATTCCTCTAGGATTTTTATTTTTATTTTTCCTTCTATAGCAAGACTATCTCCAGATGACAACCCTCTGAAGAGAAAACAACAGGAGAACTAGAGTATAAACATTCCAACCTCTTCTATACTTCAACTTGATGAGCTTCTCTTTCTCGACACATCGTCAAATTCCACTTCACTACTTTCTCTTTTAAGAATCTCAACTTATTTTCCATCTGAACATAGGTGCTGATATTGCCTCCATCAATAATGTGCCGCCAATTTTCCTCTATTGAGGCCTTAAATTAGAGAATCTTGGCCCATCCAAAATTATATTTGAAGGGGGAGCCTAGATTTTCCTTCGACTTTCTTATCTCTAAGTAATAGGAAAATGGTCGAAAAAGAGACAAGGACCAAACCAAGAATAAAAAAGTTGCAAGCTAAAAGCCAAATTAAAATGCATGAAGAAACGATCAATTCTCTTAGAAATACCTTGGCCTCCAGAGCGCTTATTGTTCCAAGTAGGTTTGATGATCATTGGCTTAACATCCATCCACCCGCTGAGCTCAAAAAGATACCCGAGGGTTGGGGTCAAGGGATCATCACGAGACAACTCCCCCTAGGTTTCTTCCACCGCTAAAGTCACATTCAAATCACTTCCTTCTATAAGATCATTGGCCTTGAAACATCCTCGAGAGAGTAGAGATGTCCAAAACTCAAATCTGTCCTCATAGGGCCCATAAATGTTAAGAATTAAAAACCTATTTTCCACTTCAACACTAAAGACTTCTACCCCCAAAATATATCTACCAACTAAAGAGTTTGAAATCAACAATTTCCTCATGAAACCATAAATAAATCCCCCTAATCTACCTACCGCATCCAAAGCCAATAAGGTCATTTGAGGAAGAATCTTCACCAAACATACAACTGCAGCCGAACCCACTATCATCATTTCCTATAATACCAAAGTATTAGGCTTCTCTACTTCCATAAAATGCTTGAGGGCACAAATTTTGGCTTGCCCTCTTAAGCTGCAGACGTTGATTGAGGATAACTTCATTGAGGAAACCCTGCTAGGGGTTGTACTGCTCTAAGAACCTTGGAAATCTTCATCTATCTACCTTGAGATATTTCACGCTTAGTTTTTTTTTTGCTTGAGACATATTAGACTTCATCCCAACTTTGCCTATGATGTTGCATGGGGCCTCCTCCAACTCTAACCCTCTAGTCAAAAGTAAGCCTTCATTCTCGAACGAAGGAAATAGGGTCGTATCGAATTGTTCCCAAAGAAGTTGCCACCTTCTATCATAAAAGATCCCTTCGAATGCGACTTTATGGACGAGTCACTACCTAGTCCAACTACCAAATCATCTTCCAATTTCCCTCCTCACTAAGAACCCAAGTTTGGAGAAGGGTTCATTTTTTACTAAGAGTCCTCCCTCCTCTTCTTGGATTGCTGACAAAACCAGAAAACTAGGTCCCAAAAACTCCTTCGACCGCTTATTCTTATCTCCACTATTATGTTGTATTTCAAGAATGCGCTCCAATTGACTATTAGACATCTCGAAGCCTTCTAATAACTCTTGAAACATAGGAACTTTATCTTCTGGAGCTGGCACTTTAGTAGCCAAGTCTTCATTGTTGATGAAATTGTCATTGATGCCAACATGGACTTGCAGTGGTGCCACAGGTTGTCATTGATGCCACCAACTCCCACATGCAGTGTCTTGGACCCCTTATAGAGTGGGTTTGTGCCTTCAAGCACCTTGTACCCCGTTGACAGGGTCCTTGTACCCACAAGGATGAATGTTGAAGACACCACCTTGTTGAATATGTTGAAGATCCTTCTAATGGTGGTGAAGACCCTAGAGATGGTACTGAAACCTTGATGGACAATGGAGAACCCCTATATGGGTTAGAGAAGCATTAATGACCCATTATGTGGTCATTCATGCTCTGATGGTATCATAGTACCCAATGAGAAGAGCCAACTACCCCACAGATAATGTCATGATGGATCTTGACCCTTGAGGGTCTCCTAGTATGGTTGAGGTGGTTGAAGAAACCTATGAAGCCTCTTGCTTAATGAAGAAGCCGTGATGAAGTTCTTGGAACCCACACTTATGGTGGTATGTTGGAACCCATTATTATGAGGTGCTTGGTGTCCTCTAAAGTTTAGATCTTGAAACTGCATATATGGTGGTTTGATGTTTTATGGACTCTATATGGTCATTGACATGTAGTATCCTTGTGATCATGCATATGAAGCCCATAAGGTGTTGCAAACTAGTGGTGAGGTATTTGTACCCCTCTTTTGGGGACTTAGTACTCTTATGGTGAGGTATTTGTACCCCTCTTTTGGGGACTTAGTACTCTTATGGTAATGATATGGAGACCTTAAACCATGATGATGTATGGTCCTATTTGTGGTTATATGGCTACTGGGATGTAGATGGAGGTAGATCCCACATACGTTGCTTGATATGTTGAAGAATACTTTGAAGAAGACTTTGAAACTGTTGTAGCTGGTGGTATGGTCTTTGGCATCCTCATGTGTGGGGTTTTTGATGTCCTGTTCAAATTGAATAATTTAAGGGTATTAAACCAAGAATTTTCACATAAACCCATCATAGGAAGATAGTCCCATTCAATCCATTTCTGTTGATATGTGGAGCATCTTCTAACTCCCTACGGTTGAAGAGATATGGATTTTTGAAGTTGGGGTACCCCACCTTTTTGGGTGAGACGATCAAACAAAAGAGAATTTAATTATTTGTAATTATGAATTGCATGTCGGCCCAAGGTAGTAATTTTTCTCCACAAAATATATAAATAGAATATCAAAATTTCATTTTTTCATCATCAATTCTCTTAGGAATTTCACACCTCTTGGATAAAAGTGCGAAATTTTGTGACAAAATTTTTTATGGGCATCTTCACTAAAATTGACATATCTTTCTCATTTGGAATCGGAATGACAAAATTCTTGGCTCATTGGAAAGCTTGTTACGAGGGATATGCGATGACATGATCTAGAGTTCCTTTTGTTTTTTCTACTATTTCTTCATCTTGTTATCTTCAAAAATGTATGGTTCATTCTGTCGGGTTTCTCTTGTGATGACACATGTCTCTCATGGATAGAGTACATATTTGATCTTAGTATGTGGGCCTCTATATTGGTATATACATTTGAATTCATTATGGAGGTTATGATGACAATGTTGCATACCTTTATGTTATGATATGATACACTTTATGATGGTAATGCATGTGATAATGATGTACATTCTAGGAAGTTGTTGCACTCCTATATAATATGATGTACATGCATACCATAGTGTGATGATGCTCTCCTATGCATTATGATGTATACTTGATGATGATGATGTATAAATAGTGCACACTGAGATGATGATGATGCATATTTGATGATGAGGATGCATACCTATGATGATGATGCATGGCGATGCATGCCTTCTATTCAGTGAAAACATAGCATAATTTATTGTTCAGTAATTGTGTATGATGAGGTGTACAATGATGTACATGAGCAATGTATGGCAGTGAAATGACTTGTCAGTATATAGTGATGACTCAGTAGATTACCAGCAACAGAGATGACCAGCAGTGATGAGCAGTAGTGATGAGCAACAAAGATGAGCAACAGTGATGAGAAACATAGATGAGCAGTTGTGATGATTAGTAGTATTGAACAACAGTGATGAGCAGAGATATTGATGTGCAGAGCAGAGGTTGGTTTTGCAGCAGAGCCATATGATTTCTTGCAAGAAGAATCTTGCACTTGAGGATTGGACTCCTCAAATCCTTCTTAGCAGGGTCTAAGAAAACCGGGCAGGATCCTAGATGAAGAGTAGGTGCTGATTTTACCTCATGGTTGTAGCCGTTCCAAAACAAATACAAAAATATTACAAAATCATATGGTGTTGTGTTCTCTTGTATTATGGTTCTTTTTATGACTTCATGATTCATATGCTTGTGATTTATAAATGATGAAGTGATAGATGTTTATGAAATGATTATGCAAATGGTAGAGTAATGCATTGATGAATTAATTGTTGATGGTTAAAAATGAAAAAGTAATAAAGACTGCACACACATAGATTCACCCCCCCCTCTCTGTGTGCATGGTGTGTCTAACATTCATCACAAATTACATCTTATTCCTAAACATTCTTCTCTGCCACCTTTCGCTTATCACCATGCAGGACGCTTGAGGTGTTTAGATAATGGGATGTACTTTTGTCACCCATTGACACTTCCTTCCTTTTCCAAATTTGTAACTCCCCCACCACTAAATCAATGGACTCAAACAAACCCTGACAAACATCTACCTCAACCGAAATTCTCACCACCAATTGATGTTGCATGTTGAAAAGGTCTGCATCCACTGCAACAAATTTCCTGATCGTGTCCCCTATGGCCTTGAACCCATCCTGCGACCGAAACTACAGGGGTAAACACGACAATTTTACCCATATCAAGAAAGAGGCCAAAGAGTGTTTTTGGGATCGAACAGCGGGTGCCATGGTTTTAGAGCGAGAGGAGTAAAACCATTCAGCCACACTTTGTGTAATATACTTTCAACCGCAACATGGCTCTTGAATTCAAATCCCAACCATCACCTAACCAAGAATAGAATTTTCGACATCTCATTAACCACCTACCTCCATACCGCCTTCACCCAGCTCTACATTACCTCTTTTGAGAATATCCAACCACAAAATTTACCGATCAACATTCTACTAGCATAGCATGGAATATCCATTATTGATATATCTCCTCCCACCACCAGTTCCAATCCAAAGCCTTTATTCGTAAGAACCTTCTTCTTCTTTCTAGCTCCTGCACCACATTTTGGCTTTGTAGAGAAGGCTTCCAATTCCTCCAGAACTAGTCTGCTTTTGATAAAGCTACCACCTTTAGGGAGTGAAATGGATTAAGGGTCGCCATTGATAATAATTGTCGTCCCAGATCTGGATAAATCATGATCCAAAGAGGGTCAGATCGGTCTACATACGAGGAAAGACAACTAGAGGGAGGTCTCGTACTTTCATTTGTGGCTGCCTTCATGCAAGTCAAGTCCATTATTACATCACCCACCCATCCTCCCAAATGATTATTTTGTATAGGGCTTAGATTTGTACGAGGTCCCCTGTCCGCTGCCTTCTCATGAGACTCTGTCAAATTCAGTGCTGAAATCCTTCCTTGCTCTGGAAATGACCCGAACCGTGTGAAAAGATTATCCCCTAACAACACGACCCATCGCCCAACTTGACCTTCAAGTCTCCAACTACCTCCTGATTCACACACCTTCCAAGAGCTTATAGAATCCACACATCCAAAAGATTACAATGATTTGGATTTGACCTCATCATCCATATAGAAAATGCAAGGATCTTGCCCTCATGTGCATATTCCACTAGATGAGTGCAAATTTTCACCATAGATGATTGTTATAGGAGCGAGTAAATCCTAGCCATCCATTTAGCGAATCCAGATTTCCAACAATAAGGCAACTTTTAATTAAGACATGCTTCACTTAAAAGTCCATCTTTTAAACCTTTGACTTCTGTTTTTTCAGTACCTTTAATGGGCTTGATGTGGCTCTAACACCGTTTTTACGAAGTTCTAAAGGTTGTATGTTTTCAAGATTGGTTTTAGAGCGTAACGAAGACCAAGTAGTTAGTCCTTCACCCTCGTATCCATTGGGAACCCTGTGCCACTTCATTCATTCTCGCTCTTCGTTTCTGAGCCTCCGACTAGGAACGCCATTAGCACGAGTGATTTTGACTCTAGCTTAACACTGTGATGCTCACAAGACAATATGCTCATTCTGTCGGGCACTACAGATCTATGATCATATTCATCTCAATTAACAAATCCAAACAGGACGATGATAGTCTGCGGGAAAGCAAAGTTATTGGTACCCACTTTGCCAATTGCAATCCCAATGTCGGTTTCCCTGCAGAGCAACAGCAGCAACAGGTCAGGATTTTCACCTTCAATAATCTTTGAATTTTTTTATAATGCTTTCTCAACAGTGGTCACAAGTATCAGCACTGAGGATGAAACAAGTTTACCAAATAAGATCCAAGAGCAAACAGAAAAACGAGGCAGTGCAGTCCGCTCTTATCCATGGCTGTCCTTAACCTTATCAGAGTTAACTCCTCCTCGTATTGTAGAGATCCTGCTTGAACACCAAGAGAATCCGAGGTGTGCTTTGGACTTTTTCTATTGGGCTAGACGGCAACCTGGGTTTCAACATACCCTAAAATCACTGGCCACCATCATCCATATTCTTGTCCAGGGATGCATGTTGAATGATGCCTATGGTCTAGTCAGTAGGTTTATACCGCTGAATAAGTGCAATAATAGAGTGGTTTCAAATTGTGGTGTGTTCGTTGAAGGTTTTGAGAAGTGGCCGTCTCTTCCAACTGTGTTTAGTTTATTAATCAGTGCCTGTGTTCAGCATAGGATGATCGATGAGGCACTTCAGATACTCGATGTCATGAAAACCCAGGGTTTGGCTCCTACAATTAAGTCTTTCAATGCACTGCTCAATGCTTTGCTTTGGTCAAAGCGAACTGATGATTTTTGGAAGACCTCTCGTGCAATGAGTGGACTCGGCATTCAGCCGTGTTTGTATACTTTCAATATTATAATAGACGGGTTATGTCAACACGGTAAAACTGAGGAATCTCATGAATATGTGATTCAAATGGAGAGAGATGGATATGCTCCCGATGTGGTGATATATAACACACTCATAGATGGGTTATGCAAGGCAGGGGAGCTTTCGAAAGCCAAGGATGTGTTTTTAAAGATGGTCGACAAGGGCATATTGGCAAATAAGCGGACCTATAATATATTGATTAGTGGGCATTGCAAGAAAGGTGACGTGGAGGGAGCCCTTGGGCTTTGGGATAGTATGTTTGAGAGTGGTTTTGAGCCCGATGCATTTACTAACAACGCTCTGGTTGATGGGTTTTGTAGGAAAGGGAAAATGGACGAAGCAGAGAAAAGGTTGGAGAAAATGGTTGACGAAGGTTTCGTTATGGATTCTGTCACCTACAACACTCTAATCAATGGATACTGCAAAGTGGGTAATGTGCAGAAGGCTTTTAAGTTGCGGGATGAAATGTGGCAGATGGGTTTTGTCCCCAGTGTTAGAACTTATGGTGCAATTATTGATGGACTCTGCAAAAGGGGTGAAATGCAAGAAGCTGAGAAACTTTTGAAGGAAATGGAAGATAATGGACCTTCCCCCAATTCAATAATCTATAATATAATGATAAATGGTTACTGTCGGCAAGGGAGAATGGATGAAGCTTTTGTACTCCATGATAAAATGGTTCAAAAGGGTCTTGTACTTGACGTTGCTACTTACAATAGGCTCATCAATGGACTGTGCAAGAAGGGCATGTTGCAAGAAGCAGGACAGAATATGACTCAAATGATTCAGAAAGGTTTGGTTCCAGATTCGATCACTTACAGTACACTGATCAATGGACATTTCAAACAAGGGAGCTCAGAGTTGGCTTTGAGGCTTTGGGAACAAATGCTAGAGAATGGTTTTCTTCCTGATTCTTCTGTGTTCAGTTCAATGATCTACGGACTTTGCCAAAAAGGAGAGACGCAAAAGGCACAACATTTCTTGAATGAAATGCTAAATAAAGATTTGGTTCCTAGCACTCATTTATGCAATACCCTGATGCATGAAGTTTGCAAGCAAGGTAGCATAACACAGGCATTTATTATTAGGAAAGAATTAGAGGAAAGAGGGATCATACATGCCAAATCTTTCAATGCAATAATTGCTGCTCTTTGCAAAAGGAGATGCAAGCCGGGCTAACAATTGATAGAAATTTTGAAGCGGGTTCTTCTAGTCGGCAATGATCTTTTATATAGCAAGTGGTTTGGGGAAAGTTGGATATCCTTGTTTTTAAGAGGAGATTCCTGTCAGTGGCTTATGCAAGGGAACTGCTATGAAATCAATATCATTAACTGACTAATACAAGGTTGTCTTGGAAACCTTGATAGGCTGTACTACTGTAGAGCCTGCATGAGATGTCATTTGAAACTATCATGTAACACTGGTTTTCTCTCCCTCTCATTGGCACGTTTTTTCTTGAAGTGTCCTCTCTAACTGCATGGTTTCTTTTAGAATGTGTACCTTGTGACTAGTAAACTGTAAAATTGCGAGGATTGGAAAGGGCAGTCTGTGAGAATATGGAGAAGAGAATGTTGGCTTTTTCTTTCTTTTGATTTGCAGAGTTTCTTTTGGAATGTCCAATGTATGAGCCATGCAATGAGTAAAGTTGCAAGGATTAATGCCTATGGAAGAAGTAACTAAAAGCTGAAGTTTCTTCCACAAGGCCAAGAACATACAAAATCGCCGGCTGATTTCTTTCATGGTCTACTTTTTCAGAAATTTACAGAAAAATGGCAATGTTCCCAATCTTTATCTATCTGTTTCGGCGTTAGTTGTTCTGTTTCAGCACTTCAATAGATGATACAATTATTGGCTTTGAGGTTTTAGATAAGAACTTAGCAGAGGTTTGAAAATTAAGGAAAATACTTCCATGGTCATCACGTGATCCATTTGTCATTAATAATCCTTGATGTTAGCTACTTCTTAGGTGTCTGATGTCTTTGTTTTTCAACTTGATGTTTTGCTTTCGATTGAATTCTCTAATAACATCTTTAAGCTTGCTGTGTATCTTCTTTTAACTAAAAACATGTTTTGCTTACCCAGATATTGTTCTTCGTAGGCACCACTTATGTTGCCTTTATTCCTTTTGGTTGATCTCCGCATATAATATGCACAGTATCCCATCAAGTTTCAATAACTGTGTTTAGATTTTATTCTTGACATTTTTTGCAGCCTGCTTGTTTTCCCACCCAAAAACAAGCTTTGGTGATATCTCACAAATACAGCTTCCTAGATTCAAAGAGTACTCTGCAGTATCCACTGTCCAGTTGTGTGACTTCTTCAATTTATATAACCACATAAAATGTTAGCACTGGCAAAATCTTGTAGAAATTCTTTCTTCCCTTGCATAGGGTATTTCCCACATTGGAAGGTGAAATTGTGTTTTAATGCAAAAGATATGCATTTTTTCTGGCCAAACATTGTGTTCATTATATATTGAATTTGAAAAAATTTCCATCATGAAAAAGGGAGATTACAGGGTTCCAATGCCGGAATGAAACTACTCTTGCAACTATGGAGATAACCAGAACAGAAAACAAAAAGTGTGGTCCAAAAATAAAAACCAAGGAAAAAGTTGGGCACCTGCACAATTGAGTGGATTGCCCCTGCAAATCTGAGTACTGGAGGAAGATGCCTCCAATTAACACCTTAAACTGGTTGATTGTATTAATAAAATAATAAGAGATATACATAAGAGGGGGGGAAACCCCTATTTATGGCGACAATGATGCAAAAACCCTAACTTAAAGCTGAAGTCACTACCAAGAAGAAAAAATCGCCGTTTTTTTGAAAAAAATGCGACTTTTTCCTCATGTCGAAAAATCGGCTAGGAAAAAGCGCGAATTTTTAAAATAAGTAGACAGCGCGATTTTTTCTGGAAAATTGCAATTTTCTGGTAAATAGCCCACCATAGTGGAAAAAATTGCCAAGGAGGTTATTTCACAGTTTTAAAAGTCGGATTTCTTAAAAAAAAATTGATCAGTTTTGTACAAGTGACATTGAATTTAACAATACTAAATGGTAATATTCAGTTATTAAAAGTAAGATTCTCTTTATCTTTCATTTACCATCTTTTTACTTAAATTCTTAACATTACCATTAATTGTTTCAGGATGTTTGAGAGTGGTTCCAACCTCCTCGGACTTCATATGCAAAAAGTAGAATTTTAGATCTCATTCGGAATTCAAAAGACTCAATGGTTTTCAAGATTTCAGGATTGCAACGTTTCCACTGGATTCTATAATGTATGAGGGTAAGGGATTGGAATTTAATCAAGCACATCAAACTCTCTATGTGCCTTGATGTTGGTGGTGCTGATACCTGATTGTTGAAGTTGATTGAACTCCTCTATCATGACTTTAATAAAAAATGTACCCTTTAGTCAAACAAAATCACTTATTAAGCATGGGAAGCTCTTTCTACCTTATTTTAACACTTGAATTAAGAAGTTTCATCAAAATTGTAGGGTTTTAACTAACTTTCTTGGAGGTTCAACTTTGATATTCGAGGTAGTGGCAAGGGCTAGAGCCTAGATGAGGGGGAACATGGTGCTATTGATGAATAGGATCCCAACATAGACAATGATTTTGATGATTATGTATTTTCAATTTTGATTTAGATATGTATTGCATTTGGTGCCATTTTGATATATTCACCCTAAGATGGTATATACATGAGTACTTCGCATATTTTGTCTTTAATGGTTTGGAATCATAGCTTGAAATCTTTAATATATATATATATTTTCATGAAAATTGTAATTTTTTTTGTATATTTTAGTAGTCTGACTTATTGAAATCAAACCGCTCCGAGTTATTTGCATCCACTACGCCTATATATCAACGTTTTTTGCATATTTATGTGCCAACATGTATATCTGATGTTGTTGTTGCTTTATATGTTTAAATTTTTGAAAAAAATGATTATATTTTGCATTTTTTAATGTTTGCCGCATTTTGCCGATTTTTGCCGATTTTTTCACTGACATTGCCGAGAAGTTGTGTTCGTGTCCCTTGCCGATATTAAATTGAGCACATAGATCTAAGGATCAACAAACAACTCACAAGAATAGATCACACAATTTACTCAGTAATTGAAGAATGAAACAGTGCAAAAATGGCTTGCAACTGTGAATGCTTTCATTAATAAAAAGTAATTAGATAATAATTACAATGACGTACAATGGCTAAATAGCCACAAGCAATTCGAATCCATTTGAGGAAATTCGAATTGATTAGACTCTACTTGATTGAATGGTTAACTGACCTTGTCTAAATCATTATCGGAGGACTGAATGGTTAACTGACCTTGTCTAAATCATTATTGGAGTTCATCGGAGTTCTAAATCACATCTCAAGTGTCTAATTTAGTGTTAACTAAGCCTAATTGACTGTGGTAGGCTAGGAATGCGCCTCTCCTGCATGCAACCATGCAAACCTAGCGCTAACTGAATGTAGAGGACAAGAACTGAATGTAATTGACTCCTAACTGAGCTTGACTAGTCACCAACTCAACTCAACTGGCCTTGGTTGGTATCGGCACTCCCAGTGGCTCCTAAATTGTTGGGATTGATCTAGGAGGCTCCTAAACCAATGCATGCAAGTGCAATCAGTGGCAGTAGGCATGTTATCACATATATAGTAGCTGGGCTACCGTATTCTATTTTCAGATTCAGTACATTTTTCAGCCAGATCTCCTACATATGAGATGCCGAGATGAACAGTTTTGATGGATCATTATATTATCAGTGCACTATAGTACTCTCCCATGCTAGGACTGTGTAACACTCCAAAAATTCGTAAAAATTTAAAATTTTTCATGTAACATAAAATGTTCGTAATCGTGACTGCCTAGGAACAATTAACTGCTAAAGGTTACTTAAACAATATTAAACTAGAACTGATTATTTTGTAAATCTCCAGTTCTGTATATTTATTAGTTTGTTTTCATAATTCCATGTTAAGGTTTTGATTTAGCAGGTTATGATTTGGGATTAATAGGAAATGAAACCTATGTTTAAATCTTAATACTAAGTATGTTTTACTGTCTTATGACAAGTAGGAAAGATCTTCAGTTGAGATTGAGGCTTATTTAGCTTATAGCTAATGCAGTGAAGTGATGCTTCTTTTATAGGTCCTTTACAAGTAAGAAGTTTTGTTACTAGTTTTCCAGATTGAGATTATGAACTCAACTAGCATAGAATAAAATGCTAGTTAATTTATTTGTTTTACATCTTGAGCAGTAAAAGAGGTATCAGTAAACCTATTGTTTATGATCTTCATAGTTGATAGTAATAACAGTAATTTTAATAAACTGAACTTAGCTCAGTTACTTTTCCAATTCACTTTAATAGATCCTACTTGATTAATTTTTATCATTCTATTTTCAGTTTTAAAATCTGTAAACTACTTTAGTGAAAGGCATCTTGTCTAGTAGTTACCCTTGTTTAAATACTTGATGTTAAAATAACCTCCCAGGTTTTTGTTTCTACCAGTATCGAGTTATTCTAGAAAACCAAAGATCTGAGTATAGACATTAAGTATATTGACTGAAGGATACACAAAGAACTAGTACTTACCAATTAGAGATGCATTAATACAACTTGTATTTCTTTGAGCTACTGTGTTATTACTTTTTATGTAAGGAAGAAAGAATTACTTCCTATAAAAATCTATCTCCTTTTAACTCTTGTAAAATAATCCTCCTCTCTTAAGATAGATAAACAATTTACTAGTATCTAAAAATGATACTAAAATTTATTACCTAATTTCATTAAATCAAGCTCAACCTTTACTTAGGTTTCAAGCATACAAACATTAAGATAAAGCTCTTTTATAAGGTCTCATATTATGTTATAGTTTTTTTTTATTTAATGTTTGTTGTGCAATTTATTGTTGGAGAATTCTTGTGAATGTTTTTACCCATTCCTAAGGTTGTAATACAAGATACAAACCCTAGGATAAATACTACTTCTCTATGTCACTCGTTAAAGATATATCAAGCATAAACACCATGATAAGGGATGATATGAATTAATACAAGGTTAAAACAAATTTTTTATTTATTGTTCACTAATGTGTGCATGCTGCTTCCACTGATCTCAAACTATAACATAAACCCACATTTTGCAAAGATTTATCTATGCCATGTGGTCGCTAAACGATAGTTAGGTTTTGTTGTTGACTTTGGGCAATATTAAAGTGTTCTAAAACCCTAAAAAATCACATTCTCCCCTAATCTTTTTGCTTTGCTGCGAATGTATGAGCGGCAGGATCACGGCCGCAGGGTTTTGCTGTCAAACCTCCACCATTTGTCACAGGCTTTCTTTATGCCCATCATCGTTCTTTTGCATTGAAGGACTTACGAGTCTAGTGTTTGTGTTTAGCAACAAAAACCGGTTATACTGTCATTAGCTTACCTCTGTGAGCGTTATTCTTTATTCGCTGGTGCAATAGTGAACTGAAGAGGTGAGCATGACTCTTGGTTTGTCGTGGTGTGGCTTGAGCTATTTAAAGGCGTGATTTAGTTGGGTGTGGGGTTAGATGTCTTTGCAGCCTGTTCTGTAGTGTGACTTATTATGTGAAAAGATTATTGTTTTTCAAAGCCCAACTTCTGTGTGGCATTTGACTCTGCTCCGTTGTGGATTTGGGACTCAGATTTGAACTCTGTGAGCCGTGTTTCCTTCTGTCAGTGCTTTCTTGATGCTCGTCGTTCTTCCAAGATAGTGGCTAGGGTTTCGAACGTGAGCACTGTGTGTTGTGTTCTTACCTGTTCATTACACTTTTAATGGTGGCTAGGGTTTCATTCAATCATCTTCTTCTCAGCAAGGCAAGGAGATAAACCAGGTAAGAACTCTTTTTTTAAATTTTTATATCCATTCTTGCACTGCTAAATTTTCAATGTTTTCGTAAATGACAGGGGGTTTAACTAAATTTTGGTTCTTCTTTATTGCAGGCTTCCTTTCGAAGAATCTTAAGTTGGAAGACACCAAATCAAAAGGGCTCCACTATTTGTTTCATCTGGTAAGCCTCGGTTTCACTGAGGTTTCTCCTGCAGTGGTGTATGATGTTTACTTTTAGTTTGAAGCAGTTCCTTGGGTTCTGATTTTTGGCTCGGCCGTGAATACTTTGTGTTGTAAAAGATTTTGGGAGGCCATGTGGCTGATACATGATATTTGGTTCAGTTTACTGAAGCCCTAGTGGCTGTTTAGAAAATGGAGGCTTAGGGCTTTCATAGCCGAGACTTGGAGAAGGCATGGCCTTTCAGTCGTAGATTTTGTTTATAATTTATGTTGTTTTTAAAACTGGCTTTTAAGCCGTGACTCTGGTTGTAAAAGACCATAGGGCCGTAACTGATATGATTTAGTTTTAGGGTTTAACTGTTACTTACAGCTTGGATAAGCTCGAAGCTTATTTTTTTTTATAAATTATAATTTGATAAAATTTATAAACTGTGGTTTTTAGGTAAAAGATGGCAAATATGATATTATTTACTATTCTAGTTTTTCTCAAAACTGTTAAATATCTATTGAAGTTTCTGTTTCTGTAAAATTGTTAATTGTTCTGATTATGTCTAAAAATGAAAAGAAATCTTTCAGACAGTTAGTATTTAAAGATTTTACTGTCAGTAATAATTTTCTGCAGTAAGTAATTCGAGAAAAAGAAATGGATTAAGTAATCTAATTCTTACTGTATTCTCTGAGTTTAAAAAAATACGATGACAGGTTTTTATTTCTTCTTCTTTTTGTTTAATAATTTACCCAAGCAGTTTTTATTATTATTGTTGCTTGTGAATAGTGTAGGTAATTTCATACAATCATCTATTTGATGCTTATGGTTATATAAAATAGAGTAGATAGGGTTTTAAATTTGTTTTAGAAGTGAAAAGAACAATTCCCCTGCTAGTAAAAAGTGGGGTGGAAAAATTTTGGTTTATATATATTATAGTTCTTTTAAATAGGTTTATTTATTAACCCTAATCCCTCTTAGTATAAGTGCATAGTTAGTATTTCCTTCCAAGGTTACCCTAGTTTACATTTTACTTAGAGAAATTTATTTCGGTAAATATCTAGCCCTGTTTACTGTTTCTGAAGTTAATATTAGTTATTTTAATTTGTGTGTGTAAAATAGCTGTTAATTACTATAATAATAGACTTATAATAATTATTTATCTACTGTGTAAACCATTACACAGACTAATTAAATCTATACTTTTGGATCTTTTTAAACAACTTTGTTTATTTAATTCAAGTACTCTAACTAAATAAAGACATCTGAAATAAAAAGGAAAACATACATACAACTCACACATAAGAACCTGTAGAAGATAGTAATTTACATTCGTGCATATTTCATTCGATTCTCTATCTGAAAATTAATCTAACCTACTGTATTAGAGTACTACCTTTATAAAATGTGTGGAAAAATACAGTTAGGTATTTGTTTATCTATCAGTAAAACTAGTAATTCTTTTAATCATTTACCCTAATCTATCTAAATCAGAACTTAACTATCTTTTCACTGTAAAAATATTTCTCCTAACAAACCTTAGCAGCAACAGAACAACAACATAACATTTCATTGCTTAACTCAAACTTTTCAGATAACATAAACAATTAGATAACTAGATAAATCAAGTAGAACCTGAAAAAGTAGACGAGGTGACAACAGCTTAAGGAACCTGTTCCTCCCAACCAACTCCTGGAGAAAAGCTAGACTGCAATTCTCAGGACCCCCGAGCTTGTCTCCTGGTCCACCTGGTAGAAGTACTGGGTGAGAGATGTAATTTAGTAATCCTCTGCAACTCTACTAAGTGTTCAGCAGTAAGTCAGTTCTGCATGCAGCAGTATGAACTCAACTTAGAATAGTTGCACTAGTTCAGGTCTTCAGCACTTTTGCACTCAAAACATACTTCAGCTAGTCCCCTCCATTGAATTTTCTTGTGCACTTTATTCACTCAGAATGTTCACAAGGCCAGAATGAGCAGCCTCAACTGTCTTCAATGGAAAGTTTTATTAGCATCCTAGGTCTTTTGGGTTAGTTTTCACTTAATGAGCCACTTGCTCTTGTTCCACTTTTTTGGGAAACATGACCACAAAAATAGGGAAGTTGCCACTTGCAACAGCTAGAAGTAGTTTGATGATGCTATCAAGTGTCAATCTGCTCTCAACCCAGCCTACTCCACCAAGTGACCAGTAAAACACTCATTTAACAACTTCCTTAAGCTGTTGTCTCATCTTTCATTTATTTATTAATTAAATATTCAGCAATTACATTCAATTATTCTTGACCCCACTTGGTCATTAATTACAAACTTTATAAAAAAATATATCATAATATTTCTTAAAACATAAAATGTTTTGCAAATTGGGGCATGTGACAAACCGAGTCTCGTGACACTCAGCTTTGAGGATCGATGTAGCCATTTAGTCATGTGCAGAGCAGATAGCAGTGCCCAGTTTTGCATCAGTGTTTCTTATTGCACAGATGTTGGTTCAGATGGACTGTTTTCATGCTTATGACTCAGCGTATATTATATTTGTGTTATGGTTATCGCTGCCCTTATACTCATTTTTGTGACATGTGTTAGCACTTAGTATCATGATCTGGCGGTCATATAAATATGTGGACTTGGATGTATCTATATTATGTATTGATGTCCCTACTTAGAACCAATGTTATCAGAACCGAACCGGTGGTCGAACCGGCTGACCCTGGGAACCGGAACCAGACCGGAACCGGACAAAAACCGGGAAACAAACCGGATCAAAAAACCGGTTGAGCAAACATACATAAAACATTCATATTTTCAAAAAATACATATATATCCATGTGCATCCATGTGAATTTAAACCATTATAAACAAATATGTCAAGTTTCTCAAGTATATAGCAAGTAAGAGCATATAAAACCAAAAAAACATCGATTGCAAATACATAACTAAATAAAAGTACATCAACAAAGAGGTTATAAATGGCCTCTAAAGTCAAAATATAAGCATATGACTACAGTCTAGACTCTAGAATCTACAATCTAATGATTCTAATCATATATCATAATTATCTGAGTCCTCATGCTCAGACTTAGAGTCATCATCTACATCCTCAACAAGAGCATGGCTTGACTCCCCTATAGGCCTGAAGGCACTTTTCTAACTGCAACATCAATGTTCACATCCTCTTGCTGTGGAAGAGGGCCCAAGTCCATTCACAATTAAATGTGATTGATATGGAGGGTGGGAGCCTCCTTTTATAACATTAGAAGGGTCGTGGGTCAATTAAACAACTCACACGTGGACCCTATTTTTTATTTTATTGAAAGAATTTGAAATTAGCTATTTTTGGGGGTCCTTGGCGTTTTTGTACAGAACCGGCCGGTTTTGTTTTGAACCGGATGGTTTGGAGAAAACCGGGTGGTTTTGTACGGAACCGGGCGGTTCATCCTCGAAACCGGCCAATTTCGTATGGAACCGGCCAAAAACGGGTTGAGTGCATGATTTGACTTGGTGAAGCTTGTAAACCGGTCAAAACGGGGTTTTTTTTCCAAACCGGTTGGGTTTTGATAACATTGCTTAGAACTGGAAGTTCCTCATCTATACTCATTGGTTTTACCCTCCTTGGGGAGAATAGAGGTAGTCATTCCCACCATATTTTTGTTTGCTAGTGTTGGTTTCATTATTCATTGTCTCCACTCATCCATTACCTTCCCAATTATGTTTTAGCCCGACTTACTACTCGACTTGTGGCATGGATGACCTTTCCCCACTTGAGTCTTTGTTGGACAAGCTTCCCTGTTTATTTGTGTTTTGGCTCTGAGTTGCCTAGGTTGTGTTTGCTTACCTGAAACAAGTAGCGCCGCCATCAATACAATGTATTTGGAAATACAATGAATATCTTATAAAAAGCCCGTTTATGAAAAGTAGTGTTTATCAACATATGTGAATGCCAGGCTAGCCTAATGAAATTGGCTCTGAAAATATTGCAATGAAATATCATAAACATTCATGAAAAGTAGTGTTTTTCAACATACATGAATGCATGAAAACCTAAATAATAAAAGTTTGTATAAAAAATACGTAGACAAAGGCTATGGAAAATCAAAGGCCCAAAAAACAATGGTTCCTAAAAGTTCTATCTAAAGATTGCTGACCTTACTTATATTGAGTTGGATTGTGAGCATTTGTCAAGGTGAGTAAGCACCTCTGAAGTAGTTTACCCATTTGTGAGGCACTGCCATCCCCTTTGTTGATTGTTTGTCCAGCATATGGTTATAGTGAGTATTTCTTTTCCATATCCAAAGTGTCAGTGTTGAGTTGGTGGTCATCCTTTGTCCTAACCTTGTAAATTTTAGCCTTCACCCGTCATTAGCAAATTGACTACAACTATGAAGTGAGTATAGTCTTGAAAGTCTGGTCTGAGTAATAATAAATAAAACCCTATATATGTATTTGGTTGATGTACCACCGGTGAGGTGATTGCTATTTGTTATGATTGTTACTTAAATGATTTGTAGAAAATGTCTCAGTCTTTTAACACTTGCAGCAGATGGATGACAGCCTGAGTTATATTATTGGTATCTGGTGATTTACAGGTGATTATTTTGTCTATTGGATATTGCAGATGACCAAGTAGAGACCTGGAATGGGTATGAGTATATACCTTAGATGGATTTGGACTCTCCGAGTCCAGTGAGACAGTTTGTCAGTTCCGGGCACTTGCAGAGATGATCATGCTCATTTTACTCTTCTGGTGTAGTTTTGCTTCATTAGAAGTCATGTCTGAGCAGGGAGATGATCTTATTGGATCTCCTAGGGCTTTGTATGGGGCATAGGGGGTCAAACCACTTGATTGTACCATATTACCCCCCTCTTAGAGAGCTTGGTGGGCTTAGTTGGACAATGCAGGCACCCTAGGAGGCTGTTTTGGCAGGTTCACGTTTCTCGAGGCAGATTAAAAAATGATTAAATGGCTACTGAAGAATTCAATTTGGGCTACTGAGGCAAGGAAATGGAATGGGATGAGTCATGATGATGAGAGTGATGTTCTCCGCACCTTATCCAACAGTTGCAGCACCTGATTGGGCCCACATCTATTTTTTCGGGCATTTTATATTATTTACTGGAGCTTTTGGGAGGCTCACGATTTCCTCGAGGCACAATTTCACAGTTTAAAAAATATATTATTTTTATTGTGCCATGGGGACACCCAGAGGGAGTTAGTTAACACTCCATGGACCCACCATGTGTTTCATTTATTTCTTGTTGAGTGGGGTCCTCTCTCTATGGGTGATTTAGTCCACTTTTATATTATATTGTTATATTGATCCATGTATTGTATGTTGAGCTCATCTCAACCATTGATTAGACATTTGTATCTTTTAATCTTCGCCACTCATTTGAAAAGTGGTTAGGATTTTGGTTCTCTCATTCCTATTTAAAGGAGAGAGCTTCTCATTTGTAAGGGGTCTTTGGCTCTTGGATCTGATTAATAGAAATTTTTTTATTGTGGATATTTTTTGGATCTCCTTTGCATCTGGTGTTCTTAGATGGTGATTGGAAAGTCTTTTGCTTCCTAGCATTCGAGAAATTTGTGTGAGATCTATATTTTTTTGGGATCATTGTCTTGTCTACAGGAGGGTGACTTCATCTTGGGCGTTTTTGCAGGGGATCCTCAACTCGCTTGGATTGGCTTCGTCTTGTATCAAGGGGTTTTCAATAGCTTCATTGTGATCTATGATTACATCTTGTTACTTTTCTGTAGATCTTGCTTTTCTTTTGTGATACTGCAAATCTGATATTGTTGACGTTTGCTTGTGCAGGAGAGAGGGCGCATTGGTTACTTGGAGCAAAACGTTGGGCTTAAAAATCACACAGGTCTTCTCAAATTGATCGGGATAGCAGGGATCATCACTTTCAAGGCATCTACAAGGATTTCCAGGTAATATCTGCAAGTTAGTTCCTTTCTTCTGGATCTCAATCCATTGACACACGCTATTCTTCATTTTTCTAAAAATTTCATAAAGAATAAAAAACCAAAAAATACTAAAAAATAAACCGCTCGATCTCTGGACAAACCACTGTTGGGTTTTGTAGATCGGGCCTCCCTCTCACCAATTCACCTTTAACGCCGAGCTAATTCTGCCTGGTTTGCCCTAGATTTGAGAAACTGCCTTCTCAAATCGTAGCTCCCCTCATTGAATTTTTTACTTTTTCCATGATCTTATTTTTCTGGGAAAATAACAACTTGGGTTTGTAGAGCGGGTCCTCCTCACTCCAAATCACCTCCAACGCTGAGCTAGATGTTGATAGGTGTTCCTATATCTGAGAAACTGTCTTCCAGGACCCTAGCGCTTCTCATCATTTTCCTAACTTTTTCCTAGATCTGTTTTTTTCGGCATTTTTCCAACTTGGGTTTGTAGATCAGGTCATCCCCATCCCATTTCCCCTCCAATGCTGAGCTGATGGTCTCTAGATTGTCCTAGATCTGAGGATCTGCCTCTCCAAACCCTAGCGCTAGCCACTTTACTGCTGGTCTCCTCTGTAGATTAAATTTTTCGGCCAAATAATTTCCTGGATCCATAAATCAGGGCATTTCCCAGGTGGGTCCACTCCAATGCTGGGCAGATATTGACTCCATCACCCTAGGTCCAACAGGCACTAATCTCCAACCCTAGCGCTAGCCCCTCTTTGGTCTCTTTTCCTTGCAATCTGATCTTTCCCTGATGACTCGGGAACTTTGATACTGTCACATCTATCATTGAGTCTATCCATTGGTACTAGATAGCCCCAATCCTGTCCTTGACCTCCTTGCATTGGTCACGTCTCCCAAGGTAGCGAATATCCTCACTAGTTGCTAGTACCTCAACCTCGGATCTAGTAGTTACTTCATAAGTCACCTGTGTCCCACTTTGAATCAAGCCTTAAACATCTGAAACCCTCATCCAAAGCCTTGGTTCACCTAGTGACATCATCCATAGATCTAGGGTTTCCACTACCTTACACTTTACGTACCTCAAGTCCATTTGATCTGATTTGGTGTCTAGGTTAGATCTCTCCTGTCGGGAGTAGATCTAGGTCTCCCCCTTTGTTATCTTGGGCTAAGATAACATAAAGTGAAGACTACCTCGATTGGCGTGACAACCATCCATTTGGGAGTCTAGGCAGTCTTGGTTCCACCTCCTTAGTTGCTTGCCCCTCTACCGTCCATCCTGGATCCACTTCACATAAGCAACTACAAGGTTGGTGATAACAAGGCCTCAATTAGTTTTCCCCACACTTTAGTAATTGGAACATGTGCCCCAATTAGGCCAAGTGGACCCAATGGTGCTAGTGACTAAAAATAGACTGGATGGACTCCCGATTTAGGCATGACTCCTGATTTAGACATATGACCAAATTGGACAAGGGAGGATTAATAATCCTAACAACCGATTTTTGCCGATGCCGACATTTACTTCTTTGGTCACTATTAAAAGCCTTCAGGCCCTTTTTAGATGAAAGTGTTTTTTGGACCAATATAACACTTTTACAAAATCATGAGCATACACACAAAATAACTCATGTATATAGAACAGAGGCTAATACCTCTTGAGTCTTTAGGATATCGTGGTTTTTTTTCTTCCATGTAATCCATGCATGGAAAACCCCTTGAATACTTCATCGTCATCGATGGGTGGTAACCAAGGTAAATCATTGGCGTAGACTACAGTACACTTGACCTAGCGGGGACATACACTGTCTTCTCCAAAAAGAAATAATAAAATGTACCTCCTTATCTGCAACAAAACCAATATAATATTGTTCTCATGTAACCAACTCCCTGAGACAAGTCAACAATAATAAAATAATGATGTTGGTTAAGCAACAACCTCCAAAAAACAACACAAAAAGGTGGGACACATCATCTAAATGAGTGGTTGACTGTGTCAAATTGCTCCATTGTGCCTCCACGAGAATCTAACCATTAACAACCTCCATAAACAAACAACAACCAACTCTCAATGGCATTTGTGGCTCATCTAGCAAAATTGCACCCTCCAAGTGGCATGTGTGGTTAAACTATGGTGAGAGTTTTAAAAGGTAGATTTAAAATTGCCTTAACTGAGACTCCCTCAATATTTATTGGATTTTCTATTATAACCACTTTTTGGAAATCCCATGGCCAACTTGCATCAAATGGCATTGATTTGGTGGCAATTAGAGCATTTTGTCAAAATATATTTGTTGATAAACTTGCATCACCAAAAGTACCACAGTCCTCTAAAAAGCCATTGATTGATTAAATCAACATGAACATGTGCGGCATCAAAGTGTTGTACCATGTAAAAATAAGTTGTATCTCTTAACAAATCCCCACCATGGTACTAAGATAATTATAAAACATTAGGCCCCACCTAAGTGCAACACCACCAAGGGACTAGTGTATCATGAACACCATAGGAAAGTAACATATAAAGGTGCTAACTCTTAGTGTTACATTAAGTATGTGTTAATACTTTCGAGTTACCCCGAAAGTGTTTACACCATGTTTGGGGTGCTTCATGAGATTTGGGGTACACACTGTATTTTTGGCCCTTGGATGGTTTGAGATGGATTGTAGCATGAAAGATTGTCCATGATGGATATGAGTTAAAGTTAGTGCAGCTGTGAGACCCATTCTCAGGGAAGATGGTACCCTAGTCAGCTAACTAGGGCAAAGTAAGACCCTAGAAGGTACCCTAGGGCCCCCAGTAGTCTCCTGGGGTTTTTGGGTTGGGACCAAGCAGGTTGATGCCATGGCAAAGTCCCTAACATGTGGCTAGGGCCCCTATGTGCCTCTAGGGTATTCTGGTCTAGGACCAGAGACACGATGTATAAGTAGATCCTGCAGGTAGAGGCAGAGACATATTCTGGTTTGGGACCAGGGACACGATGTCCAAGTAGGTCCTGCAGGTGGTTGATCAATTTTCAGTTTGGGACTGAAGCTCAGCTTAGTACTAAGAGCCATTCTTTGGGAGAATGGAGGCACCTAGTCAGTTACTAGGAATTTGATTCAGTCTGGGATTGAAACTCAGCTTATTGTTGAGAGCCATTCTCTGGGAGAATGGAGGCACCTGGTCAGTTACCAGGAGTTTGATTCAGTTTGGGAGTGAAGCTCAACTTAGTGCTAAGAGCCATTCTCTGGGAGAATGGAGGCACCTGATCAATTACCAGGAATTTGATTCAGTTTGGGATTGAAGCTCAGCTTAGTGCTGAGAGCCATTCTCCGGGAGAATAGAGGCACCTCGTCAGTTACCAGGAATTTGATTCAGTTTGGGACTGAAGCTTAGTTTAGGGCTGAGAGCCATTCTTTGAGAATGGAAGATAATGATGTGTGATGTCCTCTCTCCAAATTGTTACTGCTAGGTTGCTTCTCAAGGCACTGGCCACCCCTTGATGATGTCACTAGCCCCTAACCCTTAGGAGCAGTATTGAGGACTAAAGGATTGTACCATCCGGTTTGGATCTCCCTCGTATACAATGATGACAATATATAAAACAATGTACTTTGAGAGAGAGAAAAGATTACTGGTCTTGTTGGTCCTATAAAGGAGTTGTTTGTCCACCTTATATGGTTTACCTTGATCTTGTGGGTTGTTTTATTGTGGCCCCTTTGTTGACTCATGGTCCTTTATCTTACTTGGTCCTAGCACTCTTATTGTGTATGTACCCTTGTCATGATGACTCTCGCCTTATGGGTTTCTTTGGTACACTAACCCAAGTTCTTTTTATGTTTTGGTTGGACCAATTACTTTATGCCTTTATTATAAATGTTTACTTTATGGTTTTATTAATAAAACCTTTATGGTTTTATTAATAAAGATCTTTGAACCATTTATTTTATCTTATGTTTTTTGTTTTAGACCTTTGGACCTTTTATTCTACTTTACCTTGGACCACTTTATCTTATCCTAAGCCAATCCCTACCTTATAAAAGGAGAGGTTATCCATCATCAAATTATTATTGAAAGCTATTTGTGGCTTCTTATCTCGATTCTCTGCTGAGCTTTGGCGTGGCTTTCTCTACTCTTGTGCGACAGGGACTATCCTGTCTTTACTGCTGATCAACGTGACTCCCGTGTGACTGTTCTCACGTGATTGGATACTTTGCTTGATCCTCACCTCTTGCTTCCGTGTGACTGAGCCTTTGTGTAGTCTAATGGTCTATCCTGTGTCTCTGCTCCTCAAGACTCGTCTTTCTAGCGGCCCTAGACTGTGGTTTGTGGGTTCTACCCAGTGTGACTGCGAGCCTCTTCTTCCCTGCGTGGCTGCGAGACTATTGTGGACGCTGGGTCTTCTCCAGCGTGACTGTGAGATTGTTGTGGATGCTGGATCTTCTCCAGCATTACTGCATGACTATTGTGGACGCTAGGTCTTCCCCAACATTACTATTGTGGACGTTGGGTCTTCCCCAGCGTGACCGTGTGTCTGTGTGGATTATGGGTTCATCCTTATTTGTGGACTGTTGCTTTCCCAACGGACTATGGCTCTTCCCTGTGTGACCATGAGCTTGTTTCTTGGTGGGTTGTGGGTTTCTTCCGAGCATGACCATGAGTTTTACTTTCTGTGTAGACTGTGGGTTTCTTCCACAACGCGACCGTGAGCTTGTTTCTTGGTGGACTGTGGGTTCTTCCCCAGTGCGACTGTGAGCCTGTTTCTTGGTGGACTGTGGGTTCTTCCCCAGCGTGACCGTGAGCTAGTTTTCGTGTGTGGACTGTGGGGTCTTCCCTAGTGTGATCGTGAGTTTCACTTTATGTGTGGACAGTGGTTTTTCCAGCATGACTGTGCAAAGTATGACTGTGTGTCTCTGCACTATGTGTCTGCATCCTTACTCGACATCCTTTGTCAACATGACTGTACTGGGTATGAATGTGCTTGTTGACTAAGAAGACTGGGTCAGTATGCTTCTGCCATTAGAGGAAATTTCAACTCAAAATGGGCCTCCTAAAATGAATTAATAAAATAATAGTTAAAATAATAAAATAATATTTATTAATTTTGGAGGAAGAAAAGAAAAAAACTACTTTTTTTGTTTGTATTTTTGACATATCTCCCTGTGTTTTTACTCAAATTTTGATCGGGAGAGCTCCTTGGATGCGGAATTAAATTCCGCATCTAACGAGTACCCACTCGGCATACTTTTGACGGAGCCCGCTACCCCAAAAACAAGAAATACTTGAAAAAACGGAATGATGGATGCGGAATTTAATTCCGCATCCAAGGAGCTCTCCCGATCGAAATTTGAGTAAAAACACAGGGAGATATGTCAAAAAACATCATCATTCCGTTTTTTCAGGTATTTCTTGTTTTTGGGGTAGCAGGCTCCGTCAAAAGTATGCCGAGTGGGTACTCGTTGGATGCGGAATTTAATTCCGCATCCAAGGAGCTCTCCCGATCGAAATTTAAGTAAAAACACAGGGAGATATGTCAAAAATACAAACAAAAAAAGTAGTTTTTTTTATGATACCTATCCCCAAATTTATATTAAAAAAGTGTTTAAGACCTATACGGTATTTCAAATTTAAAGCAATTTCATTGGCTAACACATGATGACATGGAATTGGAATAAAAGTTAAAAGGCCCATTTTGAGTTGAAATTTTCTCTAATGCTTAACCCTCTTAGGTTCCCTCTCAAGGTACGCAAATTGTTTGCCTAGTTGACTTGTACCTTCGGTGACAAGATCAAATATGAAATATTTGAGTATAAGGCTGATTCAAATATTGGTTATGATTCTTTACTGCTGATATCTACTGTACATTATTTATCATGTTGTTACTGTACATGGCATTTGATGATTCTCGAGGACCAACTTTAACGCAATGACTAATGGAGCGTTAAGTTGAAAGAGATGAAAATTATGTTTGTTTTATTACAGTTTAAATTTATTAGAGCAGTACTATTTTGAATCTGATTTTATATGTTCATGCATTACAGTTTACTACTAATGTTAAAAACTCCTTTAACCCTAAAATTTCAACAATATGCACACTTGTGATGGCTTGCTTAGACGATGATAGAGCTTAAATGATCATTGGCTAAGTCTTCTTTCCTAGGGCATTGGAGATCTCTACTTAGATGGTGGACTACTTGCATTATGTTTGCATGAAGGTTCACCCAATGGAAGAATGCCCTATAGGATATGAGGAGCGTTGTGCATTGTGGAGGATGGCTACAAAAGCCATAGATGGCATGTGATAGCTTGGTTTCATGTTCAGAGTATTGGAGATTTCTTGGGGACAACTTCCATAGTGTTCTTACAGGGGGCAGCTGCCCCATTTGAGTACTTGAGTTTGGAGGATGGATGGAGTTTGTGGAGACTCCAGATGGAGTGGTGTTGATGCAGGTGCATTAGGCAGACATTTGAATAAAAAGGCTTAGCAATGTGATGGATTAAGTCACATGTGGAAGCTGAAGCAAATATTTTGGACATCTAGTTAGGAGATAGTTAGATTTTAAATAAAGATTGAAATTAAAACAAAAACAAAACAGTGAAGGTAGTTTCCTTATTTTTGGGAAAGGGGATTTTGGTTTTGAATGTGGGGATTTTCATTTTTGGGAGTTAGTTTTTTGGTGGAAAAGAGAGGAAAATCTTCTCGCCAATGTTGTGTAACTGTCCTCTTTAAAAATAGAAACTAAATATGTCAAAATTACATCTGGCAGTGGCTTTAATGTTTTAGAATCAAGAATTTATTTTGGAAATTGATTATGACTGAAAGATCTGTTACACCTTGGTGAATGAAAATGGATGAGCTTATATAGTTTGCCGAATATTGTAAGTGTATCTGCTGTTAATCTTAGTTATTTTATGATTGGGCAATCAATCCCATCTTGCAAACGTTGAGAAGCTGGAGATTTTTAAATCTATGTTTGTTCACCAAATCTGAAACTGATTGTATGATCGATCTGGTGTTTGTTTACCCAAACGTTGTCTCTGTTCCGATCTTTGTTAATCACATGGGAAAGAAATTGTGAATCTTTTAACGCCATTTCTGAATTTTCTGAAGAATGTGGGTGAACATAAATATGGGAGACGTATGCTGCGTGTAAACAAAAATAGAGTATAAATTTATTGAACAAAAATCGCCCAAGGAATCGAAACTGTGTTTTAATGTGGTGTCAATCTGACAAAAATCGCCTTTGGGAAAATAGACAGAATATTTGACTGTTGTGTTTGGTCCAACAGATTTTTTTACATCCTCTGGAAAATGTGTACACCAGAATGCTTGCGTTTTTGTTCTCTTTGAGTGAGTGCAGCCACGGTTAAACCAGAGAACCTGCGTTTTTGGGTGGAAGCCGAGTGTATCTTGCGTTTTGGATGAAGGCCAAGTGTTCCAAATATCTTTACCAGCGCCAGTGTAACTACATATTTTGAGTTCTGTCCTTCATTGCTACCAATTTGTGGTATCAGAGCAATAACGCTGTTGTTTCCTACAAGTGCCAGAAGGATGAATAGACCAGCAGGAAGAGGACGAGGTCAAAGAGGCAGACCTAGGGAAAACACAAAACTCCGAGAAGAGATACGGAGATTGCAAGCTCGATTAGAGGCCATGGAAATAGGAAGACAGCGGGATCCCGAAGGTGGAGATATTAGTGAGCCCGATGAGGTACCTGAAGAAGAAGAAGTAGTGCTTGCTGAAGTTAGATTGTTGAGGGCAGTATTGGGCTCAAGTTTCAGGCCAAAGCTTGAACTCTCCATTATGATCATAATAGATTGGATCGGTGAGATGGACAAGTATTTTGAATACGAGGAGATTGATGAAAATAAAAGAATTAAATTTGCAGTAACAAGGTTGAAAGGTCACGCTGCACTATGGTGGGACAATGTGTAGGCTGAAAGAAGAAAGAAGGACAAACCATTGATCAAGAGATGGGATAGGATGGTAGCAAAAATGAAGGGTAAGTTCTTGCCAAAGGATTACCAGCTAACTCTATACAGACAAGCGCAAAATCTCAAGCAAAAGATGATGACAGTGAGGGAGTACATCGAAGAGTTTGACTAGGTGAACTTGAGAGCAGGCCATGTAGGAGTTACCCCAGAGAAGACAGCCAGGTATATCAATGGTTTGAGGCTGGATATCTAAGATGAAATCAACATACTTTCCTTAAGAACAATAGAGGAGGCATACCCGTGTGCTTTGAAAGCAGAAGAAAAGATAACAAGGAAGCAAAACTCTAGCAAAGGACGTGGATTTGCTAGAGGGAAAGGACAGTCTACTGGAAAAGGGAAGTTTCCAGCTCAAAAAATTGATGAAGGCAGTTCAAATCAGCAAGGACAGTCAGAGAAAGAAGGTGGCAGCAGAGGAGGAAGACCTTACCAGAGAGGTAGAGGTAGAGGAAGAGGCAGAGAGACTGCCTACAGATGTAACACTTTGGGTCACCGATCTTTTGAATGTCCTAAGAATGAAAATATGGGACAACGAGGTGCATACATAGCTCAACCCGAAACAGTAGAGGAACAAGCACCAAAAGTGGAGAATGTACCAGAGATCGGAGAGGTGTTGATGATGCACAAAGTCTTGTTGAAACCAACAAAGGAGACTGCTGAACCAGTTCAAAGAAAACCTTTATTCAAGACAATGTGTAAGGCAAAAGGTAAGTGCTGCAAATTGGTGATTGATAGCGGAAGTACGGATAATTTAGTTTCCCAAGAAATGGTAGATAACTTGGGTTTGAAAAAGGTTAAGCATCCTACACCTTATAAAGTGTCATGGTTACAAAAAGGATTCCAATTGTTGGTACAGGAGCAAAGTTAAGTAGAGTTTCAGATTGATAAGTATAAGGACAAGGTACTTTGTGACATAATGCAAATGGATGCTTGTCACATTCTTTTGGGTTGCCCATGGCAGTTTGACAGGAAAGTGATACATGATGGAGAAAGCAATTATTATAAATTCGAAAAGGATGGCATCAAGCACACTCTTGTACCGCTGAAAGAGGACAACATAGCTGAAACAAGCAGCCCAAAAGTACTGCTGCTAGGTGGAAATGAATTTCTACAACAGATGGAAGAAGAAGAGGTAAGTTATGCCGTAGTTTGCAAACCAAAGGTAGTACTTCTGCATACTGAAATTGTAGATTTACCTCTTGAAGTTCAGGAGTTATTGCATGAGTATCATGATATTGTAGTTGATGACTTGCCCAATGAGTTGCTGCCCAAAAGAAGCATCAGTCATCACATAGACTTGATACCGGGAGCAAGTCTTCCAAACAAGGCTGCGTACCGAATGGCACCCAAAGAGAATGAAGAAGTGAGGAATCAAGTCCAAGAACTGTTGGACAAAGGGTTGATAAGAGAAAGTTTGAGTCCGTGTGCTGTGCCTATAGTACTAACTCCAAAGAAGGGTGGAGAATGGAGAATGTGTACAGACTCCAGAGCAATCAACAAGATTACTATTTGCAACAGGTCTCCATTGCCACGGATGGATGACATGATGGACTGCTTGAGTGGAGCAGTTTACTTTTCAAAACTTTATTTGAAAAGTGGTTATCACCAAATCCGGATTAGAGAAGGGGACGAGTGGAAGTTAGCTTTCAAGACCAATGATGGATTGTATGAGTGGCTGGTCATACCGTTTGGTCTCTCAAATGCACCTAGTACTTTCATGCGATTGATGAACGAAGTCTTGAAGGAGTTCATTGGTAAGTTCGTCATTGTTTATTTTGATGATATTTTAATTTTCAGCCAAACTAGAGAAGAGCACTTGAGACATTTGAAGTATGTTTTAGAAAAATTGCAGCAAGAAAAGTTATTGATTAACATGAAGAAGTGTTCATTTATGAAGAATGAGCTTGTATATCTAGGCTTTGTTATTTCTAGGGATGGCTTAAAAATGGATCCGGAAAAGATAGAAGCAATTGTAAATTGGTCTTCACATAAAAATATTTTTGAAGTGAGAAGTTTTCATGGTTTAGCCAGCTTCTATAGGAAATTTATCAGGAATTTCAGTGGTATTTCTGCACCAATCATTGACACTGTTAAGAAGGATAGGCAGCCATTTTATTGGACAGCAGCAACAGAAAAAAACTTTCAATTGTTGAAGAAGAAGATTACTGAGAAGCCGGTGTTGAAGTTGCCAGACTTCAATCACCCTTTCAAGTAAGATGTGATGCTAGTGGGACAGCCATTGGAGCTGTACTGAGTCAAGAAGATAAGCCTGTTGCATATTTCAGCGAGAAGTTAAATGAGTCAAAACAGAAATACTCTTTTTATGACAAAGAATTTTATGTGGTGGTTCAAGCTTTGAAGCATTGGAGGCATTACTTGATGCCTACAGAGTTTGTTTTGTTTTCTAATAATTCTTCCTTACAATATATTATGCAGCAGCTTAAGTTAAACCATAAACATTCAAAGTGGTGGAGTTCCTTCAAAGTTTTACTTTTGTTTTGAAGCACATCAGTGGGAAGGCAAATAAGGTTGCCGATGCTTTAAGTAGGAGATGTTTAGTCATGCAGGAGAGTCAAATACATATTTTAAGGAAGCTTTTGCAGCATGTAAAAATCCTGTCAATAGGGACAACAGTCCATGGAAAGAGTTGATGTTGCAGGATGGACTATTGTTCAAGAACAATCAGTTATGTATTCCAAATTGTTCAATGAGGGAAAACTTGGTTCAAGAAAAACATAATGGCAAGTTGGCTGGACACTTTGGTATTGATAAAACACTTGGGCAGCTGAGTCACTTTTATTTTTGGCCTAAGATGAAAGCAGATGTACAAAGGTACGTGAACAAATGCAGGATATGTCAACATGCGAAAGCAAGGAGTCAGAATGCTAGATTGTACATGCCTTTACCTATTCCTAACAGACCTTGGGATTCGGTAAGCATGGATTTTGTTTTGGGTTTACCAAGAACTCAACGAGGTAATGATTCAATCCTTGTAGTAGTGGATAGATTTACAAAGATGGCTCATTTCATTCCATGTTACAAAACTAGTGATGCTATCCATGTGGCTAATTTGTTTTTTAATGAGATTGTTTGGTTGCATGGATTACCAAAGAGTATAATTTCTCATAGGGACACAAGATTCATAGGGCATTTCTAGAGGATTTTGTTGAAGAAGCTTGGCATTAAGCTAAATTTTAGCTTAGCCTATCATCGACAGTGTGATGGACAGACAGAGGTTGTAAACAAGAGTTTGGGTAACTTGTTGAGGAGTTTGGTAGGTGACCGACCCAAGCAATGGGATCATGCATTAGCCCAAGCTGAGTTTGCCTATAATGACTCACCAAATAGAAGCACAAGAAAGAGTCCATTTCAGATTGTGTATGGCATGCATCTGAGAGGAATTTGTGAACTAAGAGACTTGGGAAATCTTGAACATAGAAGTGTTGATGGAGAGGATTTTGCAACAACCATGAGTGAATTGCATGAGCAAGTAAAGAAAAGATTACAAAACACAAGCTATAGGTATAAGCAGCGAGCAGATTTGCACAAGAAAGAGGTGAACTTTGAAGTGGGAGACATGGTCGTAGCCCATCTTAGAAAGGAGAGGTTTCCAAAGGGAGAGCACAACAAGTTGAAAATGAAGAAGATAGGGCCTTGTAAGGTTCTTCGCAAGTTTTCAGCGAATGCTTATGAGCTGGAGCTACCTCCAGGTATTGGCATTTCACCCATTTTTAATGTAGCAGATTTATATTCCTACACAACTGATGATTCAACTCAAACTTCTGGAAATCTTGACCACAATGAAGGCAAAGAACAACAGTGGCTGAAACAAATGCCTTTGGCAATTAATTTAGAAGCCGCACATATTTTGGATACAGGTGTTACCAAGAAGACCAGGAAGAAAGATTATTTAGAATATTTGGTAAAGTGGAAAGATCGTCCGATGGAAGATTCTACTTGGATGGATGAAGCAACACTGCAGCAAGGCGATCATTCTGTGGAAGATCTTATGAGCAGGAGCTCATAAAATTTTCTCTTGGGGAGCTTGATGCAGGTGCATTAGGCAGACATTTGAATAAAAAGGCTTAGCAATGTGATGGATTAGTCACATGCGAAAGATGAAGCAAATATTTTGGACATCTAGTTAGGAGATAGTTAGATTTTAAATAAAGATTGAAATTAAAACAAAAATAAAATAGTTAAGGTTGTTTCCTTATTTCTGGGAAAGGGGGTTTTGATTTTGAATGTGGGGATTTTCATTTTTGGGAGTTAGTTTTTTGGGGGAAAAGAGAGAAAAATCTTCTCACCAATGTTGTGTAACTATCCTCTCTGAAAATAGAAACTGAATATGTCAAAATTACATCTTGCCAGTGGCTTTAATGTTTTAAAATCAAGAATTTATTTTGGAAATTGATTATGACTGAAAGTTCTGTTGCACCTCGGTGAATGAAAATGGATGAGATGATACAGTTTGCCGAATATTGTAAGTTTATCTGCTGTTAATCTTAGTTATTTTATGATTGGGAAATCAATCCCATCTTGCAAACGTGGAGAAGCTGGAGATTTTTAAATCTATGTTTGTTCATCAAATCTGAAACTGATTGTATGATTGATCTGGTGTTTGTTTTCCCGAACGTTGTCTCTGTTCTGGTATTTGTTAATCACATGGGAAAGAAATTGTGAATCTTTTAACGCCATTTTTGAATTTTCTGAAGAATGTGGGTGAACATAAATATGGGAGACGAATGCTTATTGTAAACAAAAATAGAGTATAAATTTATTGAACAGAAATCGCCCAAGGAATCGAAACTGTGTTTTAATGTGGTGTCAATCTGACAAAAATCGCCTTTGAGAAAATAGACAAAACATTTGACTGCTGTGTTTGGTCCAACGGATTTTTTTAAATCCTCTAGAAAATGTGTACACCAGAATGCCTGCGTTTTTGTTCTCTTTGAGTGAGTGCAACCACGATTAAACCAGAGAACCTGCATTTTTGAGTGGAAGCCAAGTGTATCCTGCGTTTTGGATGAAGGCCAAGTGTTCCAAATATCTTTACCAGCGCCAGTGTAACTACATATTTTGAGTTCTATCCTTCATTGCTACCAGGTGTGGACTTGCCTTGCATAGCTACATCACCTTAGGTCACTATTGTGTACGACATCATCATTGGAGCCTGACACTTGTACTCTTGCAGTGGAGTGCTTCACTTGTGTGTGGCTTACTTATGTTTAGTAGGCTTGCTTGTAAGGCTTAGGCTGTGTTGTCGCCCGAAACTGGCACGTGAGTGCTGAAGCCCAAAATGCGGGCGCGCCGGCCCGGTGACAACTCTCTCTCGAGAGGCCAATGTCACCACACCCCTCTCTTCTCGCTTCAGGCTGGCTCTTCTCCAGCTCTAGGGGGTTTCCCTAAGTTAGGATCGCTAAGGCAGGTGCAGCTGAGGCCAAGGTGATTTGAAGAGGCTGCCTTAGAGAAACATGGGTAACAAAAAGGAAAAGGATTGTTGCTTGATGGATAGGTAGGGAAGGGAGGATCAATCCTCGAGGGAAGACCAGTGTCAATATTCGAAGGGTGAATGGAGTCAAAAGGGGACTCAGGGAGGTCTTGCGTTTCACAGAAGGGAGACTAAGCTAGTCCGTTCCATAATCAGAGGCAAGGAGAATGGAAGTATAACTGACTACTATCCATTACTCCTAGACCTTTAAAAACATAACGACGACAAGCAACTTGGAAGCTGCAAATGCTTGCCCTATGTGCTAGATTATAGTCCTCTATGCTAAGTCTACAACTTATGAAAAATAGAAAAACCATAACAGAGACGCCCAATAGATCCAAAAAACCAACATGATCTTTACTTTATTCAACTCTGGGGAAAAATCCTACCAGCCAATTTTTCCATCCTTACAAATGAAAGAGCCACGCTCTTTATAGGCAAAAAAAAGGCCAAAAATAAAAAGAGAAATAAAATAATAAAAACTTAAAGTGAATCAAAGATCCACTTTTTTCTCCCTAAATAACTACTTGACTATTACATTTACTAAAGTGTGACTCACACTTTATGGATGGAGATCCCACTAAACTAAAAGCTCCAACCCATAGTGGGCAACCAAAATGTAAACAGAACTAAAAAAGGCTCGAGTGGCTATTTCCACGTGGAATCCATCAGTCGTGGCCTTCCCATGTAGCGGCATATAGATGATCTTATATCGGGCAACTGTTAGATAACTTTGATGGAGCTGATACGTGGGTCCATATGAAGTGGTGTCTAGTTGCTCTAAATAGGTGGCAATGATGGTTGCTCCCGATTTTCATGTGAATCGGCTGCTTTTAAAACTTTACGACTTGACTTCTACAGGAAATTGATTGGCTGCCTAACTTTATTCAGCCTGGAAAATTCTCAGGATAATCAGCTGCCAGTAGTCAGGTCAAGTGTTGATCAAAGACAACATGAATTTGTTGAACACCAAGTGCGAAGGAGTGCAGAGCTGCCACTGAAATCGGGTCCAACAAATCTTTAAGGAAAACGCCATGACATGTTAAACCGACTACTTTGATAAATCGATGGCTCCTGTCCATAATAGTTGCACGCTCATGATATCTACTTTCTGAAACCTTTGCTCCATGCTCGACGGCTTGTATTCAGTTTCTTAAAATATTCATGCTGACTGTTTGGAGGTTAAAATCCATACTTTGGCTGCCAACGAAAAAGCCAGCCAAGCTCCACGTCTGTCTGTCCAAAAATCATGAAGATATCTCATGAGTCACTACAACGCGACATCAGTCTTTGCGATTTAACTGACACGTTGGTCTCCACCTGGCAGCTGCTAGCGTGACTTTCTGCTGCTCATAAACAAAAATCTAGGCGTCTCGGGTTCACCTTCACAAAGATCAACTGCGCTGGCTTCCAACAACGTGGTTTGCTTAAATATTCTCCACGCTATAACAGAGATGCGACCAACTACTCGTGGTATGTCAAAAAACTCTCCGACCGCCAACGAAAACATTTGATATGCAGCTTGAATCTTCCTTGCTGTCCTTGTTGCCATGAGAACAACAGCAAGAGAATCTCCAATGCAAAGTTCATCCTCAGTCAGATTTCTTGAATATTTCAAACCTGCTGATATTAATATTTTTTTTCTGAGAAACACAATGTATTTTATCAGTGTTTGTTTATTTTCATAGAGGCTTTCCTTAGTTTCCTGCAAAGGGATTCCACCTCCCTTTGTCCCGAGACAAATACAAGTATGCCACCAGGTGGCAACTTCTTGCGAATAGCTAACACCTTTTTGTAAGCTTTCCCTAAGTAATCTTCCAACTCGGTTTTTGTAGAGAAATGTATGGTCACAGGAAGTTGCCTTGTAGCCACTTCCACTACAGGTGGACTTGTATCAACAAAAGCAAGAGTTGATGTAGATCTCATTTTCCTACACTCATCAATAACAGTAAGAGCTGGCAAAGCTAGCTCTTGTTTAGAATCTTCGAGGAGGTTTTCTTGCAATTTGTGCCTTTTGAATTCTACTTGAGACAAACAAAACTCTGAGTGCTTATTATTTCCTTCAATTGCCTTCCAGACTTGCTTCTCCAAAGACTGAAATTCATTTTGGCCATAGGCCCCTGTTGATGCATGGTCCAGCACCTTGAATATCCTGATATAGGTCAATCATCAGTATTGTTACCATTGTCTAGGTGGCGAGATAAATCATTTCCTGTAAGGAAGCATCCATCACAATCATTGAGACTGTCTATTGAGGAGTTTTAAGTTATTCTGTGCACTCCCATTTCCTGTTGAGGACTTCTCTGTTCTATACACAAGTTCTAACTTTTCATTCTGAAAGTAGGCATCAGTCTTCGTAGGTTCATCTAGAATTCCCTCCTCACCCCATAAAGGATTTTTATAGATGGGAAAGCTACCATTTGTACTTGTATCAGATGCATCCCCATCACCTTGACTTGCAACAACATTATTCATTGTTGTCAGAGAACATCGAAAAGAGCCTCTCCAGAACTGGCAGTAATCACTTCATCTGTTTTCTCTCTTCCTCCATATCTGCTAAAGTGGCCAGCCATGCACATCCATAACTGAAGTAGTAGCTTCTGGATTGTTGAAATAACCATTTTTAATTCTTGTCACTGATTGTTTACTTTCTCTTTTCTTGTTTACTAATGCCTCTTCAAGAACAGCTTCTGAGATTGTAGCCTGTGCTTTTCCAGGAGGATTAAGACATGCTAAAGCCACGATAAACAGTATATTGAAAAGTACACAGAACCCAATCAATGCTCCTGTAAATAGTGCTTTAGGCACTTCAAAATGCAGATGCATTTGGGGGGGTAACATCTGGCTCCATGGGGGACGTGTGCTCTTGGAGAGAGCACTCGAGAACCTCAGAATTTCTGAGTATTCGTAGACCATCTTGAAAGAAAAATACATAACGCAGTGAGGATGGCTTGATTCACATCCAAGAAACTGCTTATTACAACTTGAAATAGAAGCAAATGCATAAAAACCAACAACTGCAAATGCTCATGCAAGAGCTTATTTTTTTCGACCTACACTAACTTAACATGAAACCAGAGTATGTCAAGTATATGCATACAGATAATGGAGCCATTCCAACATCTTGTTAATGATATAACCTCTTCCCTTGTGTTTGGTCATTAACCAAAACAAAGTCTCATCAAATATGTTGTAGATCTGAACTGGAAATGCCATCAAAGTATGGCTGTCATAAAAAAGCTCATGCTGCAAACACAAGTCATCTTCCAAATTTTTGACCATATAGCACATCGGGGCACATGCTTCATCAATGTAACACTGAAGAGGGTTGAAATAAGCAATGGGCAGCCCCTCTTCAATCTGTCTTGTGTCAATCAATAGACTCTCATGCAAAAGATCTGCAACACAAGTGTTATTAGTTTCAAAATATACCTGAGGCAGCTTCTCATATTATATTACAGCCGTGTCGAGAGGTTGTTCTGAAATGTCTTCAACCAAGGGTTCTTGTAATGCTTCCTCCATTTGATCTTCAATGGTATGTTCTTTGAGCTTAGGATGGACCCCAAGGATGAGAGCATCATATTCTTTAGCAAGCTGCTCAATCTCATCTACTGTTCCATTGTGCCAGCGGAGGAGAAACTTCTCAAAAAACATTGCCACTGAATCTATGGATTCATCCAAAATACCATAGAACCAGATCATTGCATCCCTTTCCAAAGTTATGGCAAAGACGATCATAATATCATCCTCATGA
This sequence comes from Pseudotsuga menziesii, assembly GCA_001517045.1. Classification (NCBI taxonomy): domain Eukaryota; kingdom Viridiplantae; phylum Streptophyta; class Pinopsida; order Pinales; family Pinaceae; genus Pseudotsuga; species Pseudotsuga menziesii. The sequence continues at coordinate 357,215 of LPNX010792745.1, read as the reverse complement.
TGAACATTAAAATCAGCCATTAGTTTGCAGAGAGAGGCAATATGATGGGTGGCTGAAACACCATCATTTCCATAAAATTCTGGAAGAATGTCATGCACCTTCCCACGGTCGTAGCACTGATTAGGAAATCCACGGATTTTTGAGAAATCCAGTGGGCTGTAACCCTCGTGCCAAATATCATGCGGTTCTCCCGTATTATCATCCATAAATCAAATAATGAGGGACTTAATTTGAAAAATGTGTTTAATCATACCTCATATCAAGCTGTGGAGTCGCCAAGGTGAGCTTGAAAGCCTTCTGATGAGTGCTCACCTCTACACCCAATCAGATCTTCTAGATCAACAAAAGGACAAGGGCTCTGTCCCTTCGTGGAGTCGCCATGTGAGAAGAAAAATCTGCAATGTAATCTCCCACAAATGTCAATGAAGCATAGTCTTCAAAATCTGGGAGCTGCACTTTGTCCCCAGCAATGGCGCCAAAATGTTGTCGCCCGAAACTGGCACGCGAGTGCTAAAGCCCAAAATGTGGGTGCGCCAACCGGTGACAATTCTCGAGAGAGAGTCCAATGTCACCACACCCCTCTCTCCTCGCTTCAGGCTGGCTCTTCTCCAGCGCTAGGGGGGTTTCCCTAAGTTAGGATCGCTAAGGCAGGTGTAGCTGAGGGCGAGGTGATCTGAAGAGGTTGCCTTAGAGAAACATGGGTAACAAAAAGGAAAATGATTGTTGCTTGATGGATAGGTAGGGAAGGGAGGATCAGTCCTCGAGGGAATACCAGTGTCAATATCCGAAGGGTGAATAGAGTCAAAAGGGGACTCAGGGAGGTCTTGCGTTTCATAGAAGGGAGACTAAGCTGGTCCGTTCCATAATCAGAGGTAAGGAGAATGGAAGTATAACTGACTACTATCCATTACTCCTAGACCTTTAAAAACATAACGGCGACAAGTAACTTGGCAGCTGCAAATGCTTGCCCAATGTGCTAGATTATAGCACTCTATGCTAAGTCTAGTCTACAACTTATGAAAAACAAAAAAACCATAACAGAGACGCCCGATAGATCCAAAAAACCAAGATGATCTTTACTTTATTCAACTCTGGGGAAAAATCCTCCCAGCCAATTTTTCCATCCTTACAAATGAAAGAGCCATGCTCTTTATAGGCAAAAAAAGGGCCAAAAATAAAAAGTGAAATAAAATAATAAAAACTTAAAGTGAATCAAAGATCCACTTTTTTCTCCCTAAATAACTACTTGACTATTACATTTACTAAAGTGTGACTCACACTTTATCGATGGAGATCCCACTAAACTAAAAGCTCCAACCCATAGTGGGCAACCAAAATGTAAGCAGAACCAAAAAAGGCTCGAGTGGCTATTTCCACGTGGAATCCATCGGTCGTGGCCTTTCCATGCAGCGGCATATAAATGATCTTATATCGGGCAACTGTTAGATAACTTTGATGGAGTTGATACGTGGGTCCATATGAAGCGGTGTCTAGCTGCTCTAAACAGGTGGCAATGATGGTTGCTCCCGATTTTCATGTGAATCGACTGCTCATAAAACTTCACGACTCGACTTCTACAGGAAATTGATTGGCTGACTAACTTTATTCAGCTTGGAAAATTCTCAGGGTAATCAGCTGCCAGTAGTCAGGTCAAGTGTTGATCAAATACAACGTGAATTCGTTGAACACCAAGCGCGAAGGAGTGCAGAGTTGCCACTGAAATCAGGCCCAACAAATCTTTAAGGAAAATGCCATGACATGTTAAATCGACTACTTTGATAAATCGACGACTCCTGTCCATAATAGTTCCACGCTCATGATATCTACTTTCTGAAACCTTTGCTCCATGCTCGACGGCTTGTATTCAGTTTCTTAAAATATTCACGCTGATTGTTTGGAGGTTAAAATCCATACTTAGGCTGCCAACGAAAATGCCATCCAAGCTCCACGTCTGTCTGCCCAAAAATCGTGAAGATATCTCATGAGTCACTACAACGCGACATCAGTCTTTGCGATTTAACTGACACGTTGGTCTCCACTTGGCAGCTGCTAGCGTGACTTTTTGCTGCTCGTAAACCAAGTTCTTGGCGTCTCGGGTTCACCTTCACAGAGATCATCTGCGTTGGCTGCCAACAACGCATTACATCACACATTTATTTTCTTTTCTTTGGAGTGCTCTCTTAGTGATGTGCTAAACCCTAGTGGAGCATATGAGAAAGAGGTGGACGATTTCTCTCTCTTGAGATTCTTCTTTGTACATTTGATCTCTCTATCTTGGGCGCTAGGGTTTCTCGGTCTCTTGGAGCATATTGGATTCTAGGGTTAGGGTTTCATCCCTTGAAGGGGAGAGATTAGGGTTGGAAACCTTTGGATGTATTTGGGGAAGAAGAGGAGGTGAACATCTTTCCTTGGAGATAATTTTAGAGGGATTCTTTCACTTGAAGGAGCTAGGGTTTGTTGCGTAACCTTAGTTAGGGCATCTTGGGTGGTTGGATATGTGTATATCTTTATTTTTTTGTAATTGTCGATTTTTTCCTGATTTGTACAAACTCTTCGCTCTTTTTCCTCTATTTTTTGCCGATTCCAAGTTGGGCCTAGTACAACTATCTATTGTTGTTATGTTTGTTATTATATCTACTGTATAAGAAGTGTTTTCAGATCTAGTTTATATATGTGAAGTCGCCTTGGTGGGTTGTGTTAGCTTCTCTAAGCCCAGATCTAATTTGTACTTCCAATTAAAATTATATTTTCTCAAATGCATGCACAGAAAACAATAAATTCCAGATCTAATTTTTATGAACAGAAATACACTGACCTTCTAATAGTTAAATGCACAACAAAAAATAGGAAACCAATCACAGAATTTGACACAAGATATACCTTAGAAACTTCGGAGGGAAAAACCAACAAACAAGTGATTTTATTTATTTGGTCCACGATGAAGAATTTTGGAAAATTTATTACAACAATTAATGAACTTGTACTAGCTAAAAAATATGGAAAATCTCAGTACAAAATTTTGCCTCGAAAAGCGTGCACAAACAACACTATGCCATGCCTCGATTTGCGTGTAGATCAGGTTTGCAATTGTGCCCAGATTGCCTTGATTTGTGTGTAGATCTGTACGTTATCTTGTTGCTTGAATATTTGTGCCCAACCTGCCGTGGAATGCATGCCGGCTGCCTACGCTGTTTCTATGTGACAATAGCCTTGGGAAGTGCACCATCATTCTAGCTGCCCCTGTGATCCTCTCTCTGATGCGATCTCTCGCTTTCTCTCCTCTTCAACTCTCAACACTCTCACCTGCTCAAGTGTGCCTAATAGTCTCCTTAGATCTCCTTTTATAACTTTACAATGATTAAAAACCCTAAACCTAGATCTCCAAAGTGATTGACGGTCAATATTAGATCTTGAGCACTTGAGATCTACGGTCACGACTTAATTTTTTGTTGACACAACTTAAGTCACTTTTTGGTCATTATAACATAAAAGTCGCTTTAACTTTATAAAATAAAGTTATTGTCTAGAGAGTCAATTTTTGGACCACTTCCACATGCTAGACACTTAGCCTATGTAGAAGTACGTGTCCAAGCTACAAAATAAACTAACATCCCTCTTATCGAGGAAGGTACTTCTGGAAGAACCTCCACCTGGTTTTATCTCCAATCCCACCACATCATCTGCTACTGTAGCTACTCCCTCTAAATTGAAAGGCTTTTTTGCCACCTGCTCTGGAATATGCTTTGAAGTTCTAGTCTTCATCTCTATGCTCGTATGAAGCTCCACCTGCTCTTAAGCATACATCAATGTTAGCTCATACCAACTAGGTTTTCTGACAATACTGGAAGAAGGCTCATGCCTATCTTCTGGATTAGAAGACTGAATCTTTGGTATCATTTCAATCTTCGGAGCCTCTTGCTCCCTATACTCTATCTCTGGCATCGATCCATGTTCCAAGACCCCCTTGGACCCACCTTCAAGCTTGCCCAACAACTCGTACAACTTACCCTATTTAACACCAAGCCTCACGACTGTGTCTTGGGTAGCTTCCTCTGAATGTATGAGCAAATGTCCACCCTGGAACATGACCTCATACCCCTTGTTCTCTAGAGTTGAGACTGAAAGCAAGTTCATCTTCAGTTCTGGGACATGCATCACTTCTTCCACCTCCAGACTTCCTTTTGACTCTAGTTGGAATAACACCATTTGAATCCCCTTTATTGCATGTATGGTGTCGATCCCACTATCCACATAACATTATGAATTTGTCTCTGAAACACTAAGGAACAATTCCTTCATTCTCATCATATGGCTAGATGCACCACTATCTACGAACCATGCATCACTGTCCACAAACTTTGCACTTATACCGGTAGTGTAAGAAATATGTGTAGCTAAAAAGAACTCCTTCTCAAACTTAGCTGCAAACTCTTCAACCTCTGTTGAACCTGCTACTTGAGTCTCACCTTTTCTTTTCTTTTTGTTTGGACACTGACGTTCATAGTGCCCTATTTTGTGACATGTAAAGCACTTGACTTTGCTTATGTCTTTCTTCTCACTTATTGCCACCCTTACACACACTTGGGGGGGAGCGCGGTAAAAATCTTTAATCTGTTTGGTGTGTCCCTGGGGAAAGTCTCGAGTTAGGTGCTGTCACCTGATCCCGACTCCTCCATTTAGGCAAACTCCCAATGAAGCCAAGGGGGTGGTCCCTACAAAGAGTTACTAAGGCTCTTAAGTTTTTATTAAGTGTTAATGATAGATGTGATTGTTTTTAGGAGTTTTTTAAAGAAGATGAAATTACATCGAACAAGATATTGCAATATTTAAAGATAAAATTCAACAACATGAAATTAAAATAACATTCACAACATGAAAGAATCGCTGAAACATATGTAGTCGTAAAATGACCAGTGCCACAATTGGGGTCAACAAAGTATGTGTTGCTGAAATTGTAGACGTTTTGCAGATGTGTCTTGGTTGGTTTTAAAGTTAATGTGGATTTAGATGAGTGGATTAGAAAGGGAAGGGCACTCCAGATATACCTGACGGTACGAGGAGTATGTCAAAAAACGTTATCAAATATGGCTCCACGCAAGGAAATGTGGGCTGGATCGGAGTCTCTGGGAGGTGTCCAACACTACACCAATCTAGGGTGGAGCTTGACGGTATCGAGAGGTCACTACCTTGTAGTTCTCGCTTCCTCTGTGAAAGTTCCCCTCAAGAGATTGAATCGAGGTGTTGGATTTTCGCCTTGGGAGATTTATTGGGGTGTGAACTGAATTAAACTAGTCACCTTGACTTCCTTTCTGATACATCCACTCTGGATCAGATGAACCACAGATGGTGTAGAGCATACGGGAAGGGAGGCCTTGGTTTATTTTAAGGATTTTAGTCCAATAATTGTCTTAATTATTAGTCCCCAAGGATCTCTTTCCAGGTCAATGACTGTACTCGAGAAGTCAAGAGGGTAAATTCCAACTTGAAATAAAACAAGATGCAAAAAGACTTGAAAGAAACAGGTTGTTTAATTACTACAACAACGAAAATCGTTTTCCCTTGCGGGTAGTTCGGTATATTGTTGTCGGGTTAGTATTTAATTTAACCAAATTGAAAGGATATAAGTAAGAAGCTACTTGACCTACTTTTATTATCAACCAAATAAACCTAATCTAAGTACTGTGCGAATAAAAACAATAAATAAGATCAGGCAAATACATGCTTCCCCCAAATGGGGGAAGAGGGTTGTGGGAGCCGTAATCCCACTTCCTTTTTATTATTATTTTTTTGTTTTTTTGTTTGCAAGAAATGCCCGTCAATCTGGGCCAATGCATTTCCACCATTGGCTAAGATAACCGCAACCCAGGGGCATTTAAACCGTCAAAGTCAACCGGGGATCGCACCCGACCTGGGCCACACCAACCCTTATGATGGCTGGAATTTTTGGGTGTCTCCTCCCAACTAACTCACCCCTAAGGGGATTAAACTCGGGTCACCTTTCTGACGAGACCCACACCTTAACCGAATGAGCTAGCGAGATTTGACTGCTTTTTATTAACTTTACTACAATACGATTTTTATGAATGGGGCTGCCTTTTGATCTTGGAAAGTGATCAAAACAGGCTTACAAAGCTCACTTGAAAAAGGGGAATGAAGAAGGGGGAATGAGACCTGTCATGAAAAGACAAAAACCAGGAAGCTATATGTTTATAGATTAGTGGGTTAATCAATAAAATACAATAAAAATTACAACTTTAGTACTTTGCAAAAACTTGGAAGAATTTCAACTTTTTAGTACTAAAGATTCTAGCTTTTAGATCTAAGCTTTAATATGCAAAAATTGAAGCTCTTTTTTAGATCTAAAATAAGCATGTAAATAATTATGATATGCCTTTGAATCTGATTTTAGTTGTGAGAAAAAGTAACCGGGAAAAAGGAAGTTGTAGTTTTGAAGAGAGAAGGGAAAGCAGCTGCTCAAGTTCGAATCTTTTGGAAAGCTTGGAGTTTGAAGGTAAGCCAAAGAGTGTTTTAAACCAAATCCAAGAGGAGATGCAACTTAGCTCAACCTTTCACTTGGGATAATGATCTGCAAACAAATGCTATCACACTTGCAACAAATATATTAGATTTGGTACTTTCACAGTTAGAAATAAAAAAAAATGAGCTACAACTTAATAAAACATGCCTTCTTAAATCGCTAAGAGTAAGAGAGTAAGTAAATTAATTAAATAAATTGACAACTACAAATATTTACTCTACGTGCTTTAAGATAACCTTTTAAGCCATATCGATTTTAAAAAATAAAACATGACAAAAATGCAACAGTATCACCTCATCCACCAAGAATATGCACCCATAGAGTCACACTTCATAAGCCTCCAAAGCGTTCAACTTTATTCAAATGATAACAATAAACAAATTACATGAGCAGAGGTTGCTTGCTTCTGTCAAGAATGAGAAAGAAGGCCTTGCTTTTATAGAGTTTCAAACCCTAGGGTGGTGTACCGACCAACTGGAGTGGACTTGAGCTAACTAGAATTTGAATGAGACGATTTAGGGATTGGATAGGTGTGATCTGAAGGAGATGGCGCCACCTCCCAAAGAGAGATGCACCCCTCCTTGGATGCTCCATCAATCCACTTTGCTTATGCCATATAACCCACACGTGAGGCTCCAAAGGGGAGTGCCACTTCTATCCTAGCGGGAACTCGCCACCTCTCCACTCAACTCTAAATCACATGCTTAATTCAAGGAATGAACTTACCTTTGATTTTTGATGAAGTCGCCAACCTTTCCACGTCACTCCTTGAATCGCCAACTCAACCAAGTCGTGAGTTCATGAAGGGTGACGCCATCTTTTCCTTAAATTGATTCATATCTAAGAAGATAACCTTCCAAAGTGACGCTTTTATCCTAAGTTTTATTTACCTTTAATCGCAAATAAGAAACGACACCACCTCCATGTCATTTGACCAAGATTTCCATGACTTTTGACTTTGGTGTCAATTTGTCGCTTTTTAGCATTTATTTGCTACTTCGTCGCACCTTAAGAGAAATAATGCCATTCAGGATAATTTAGTCGTCCACAACATAGGAAAAGTAGGTCCTGGGGTAAAGAGGATGCACCGAGTGTGAAAACGAGCATCCCCACGCCAAAATCGGACTCCGGATCACACTTTTAATTACAATTTGAAAATTTCCATTTAAATAATTAAAAAATGGTTTGATTATGTTGGAAAATTTGTTTTTTTGGAATTAAAAAAAAACCCTAGGGGGACCTAGTACATGTTCATAATAACTCAAAACCATGTCTAACATGCTTATATACATCGACATGTGAACTTTAATGGCCTCCTAGGGTTTAACCACCAGGACGACCATTCCAACTTTGGAGGAGTGGTGAAAAACTCAAAAATTATACATCGCTTATTAGCATTGCATAATCGACAAGGGAAAAAACACCTTGGAATGATCGTCTTGATGTTTAAGTATTAGGAAGCCAAGTCCTTTACAAAATGTTTGCCATACTAGCACATTTATTACAAAATCCTCGAAGGGTATGAACATGCATTTATTAAAAAAGAGGCCCAACAATGGCCTTGATGAACCGTGGAACTTTTTGAGCATTGACAATGAATAACTGGCTTGTTCATGACTTCGACGGCTCATTGGAAATCCACCAAGTGCAAAATTAGTGGATAATGTTGTCCGCCGATTGCACACCAGCAACAGAAATCTTCCGAAAGCTGTCTCCTCACTTGAGAAAGTGGGAGAGGTGTGACCTTGGGGGCAAGCACAGAGCCAGGTACTGTCACCTACTCCTAGCTCCTCCGTTTAAGCTAACTCCTAACGAAGCCAAGGGGGGTGGTCCCTAACAAAGAGTTTGTAAGGCTCAATGTGTTTAAGTAAATTTTATGAAAGTGATGCGGACGGGTGTTTATTAGGAGTTTGTTATGATGAACGAAGATTGCAATTCTTATAACTGAAAAATAAACATAAGACAAAAAGCAATCCACGTTGCTATCACCAGATTAAAAGATAAACAATATAATGAGAGCTCGTGAAATAAGATAGCATTCACCTATAAAGATCTTACTTGAAAAAACCAAAGGACAAATGGCCCAGATCAATAATAATGCATAAGATTTTAAAACAGACCAGTGCCTTTTGGAGTCAAATGTTTGAGATGCTTGGGAATACTGAAAATACAAGTTTCAAAATAGTGCCAGTGAAAGTGTTTTGCTATTGTTCTTGGTTTATTTTAAAGCGTTTTAGTGGTCTTGTTTATTATGGCCCATCAAAGGGTATCACAAGACCAACTGGGAAAGCGTTCCAAGTTATTCCGTTCGAGACATGTCGGCCCGTCCAGTATCCCAAGCTGGTATCCTGCGGATTGACCAGCTAGCCGAGACTCTAAGACAACGGGGAGTTCCGACGCCTTTACTAGGAATGACTTTGACTACTTTCGGCAACGCCGGTGCGTTGGTTATGGTGGTAAAATTTTATTACGTTGTGACTTGAGAGATTATCAAATCCGCTCACCGTTCTAAGTATGAGCCCAACTATGAAAGTCGGCAGAGCATACTAGGTGAGGGATAGCAACGAAGTAAATTAATTAAGGGGAAAATGTGAGTTGCAAATTTTATTAGAACACAATTAAACTCTCCGACAGAGAGCGCTCTTGACTTTGTCTTATGACAAAAGTTCAAGAGTCTTAGTTATTCTATATGCCTAAATGCAAGGATGATGCAAGACTATTATGCTCTCCGCCAGAGAGTGCTCTTGACTTGGATTTCGGTAAGTTCAAGAGACTTAGATTTAAATTAACAAGTTAAAGAGAAAAAATGCATGAATTAAAGAATAACCACAAACGCTTCGACAAAGAGCACTCTTGATCCACCTGACGGTGAGATTCAAGAGATTTTAGTTCTTTTTTACTTTTGCAATTTATATTAAATGAAAGAAAGCTTTAAAATAAAGTTAAGCAAAAACAAGAAGCTTTTTTCTTTTGACTTTTATGAAAGCAAAAAACAAACTTTTCCGGAATTTGAAACTAACCTTTCTTATTCTATTCTAACCAATTATTCTACAAGCATAAAACAAAGCAAATTGCAAACGCGAAAAACAGACGATACAGGCTTCCCCCAAATGGGGGAAGTGGGGTGTGGGAGCCTTTATCCCACTTGCTCTTTATTAATTTTTACAATGCCTTTGATGTTGGGATTCTTTTCAGATCTTGAAAGGCCTTCAATGCAATCAGGAGAAAGGGGGATGAAGAAGGGGGAATTATGAGTGTCTTTTGGAGCTTGAAACTTCAAGTTTTCGCCAGCACTTCCGCTTAACCTGTCATGAAAAGTGAAAAACCAGCGAGCTACTTTCCTGTAAAACAGTGGATTAGACAATAAAATACACTAAAATTTACAGTTAGTACTTGTGCAAAGATAGAGTTTTTTATGCTACTTCAAGTACTAAAACTAAGCAAAGCTAGATCTAAACTTTCGTGAGATAAACTTTTTAGGAAAGGAAGCTCTTAGATCTAAATTACAAGAGATAAAAAAGATAAGATTTAACACTTAGATCTACTTGTTGAAACAAAACCAAAGTAACCGGAGAGCAAGAATTTTCTTTTTAAGTTTGAGGATGGATAAGGAAAACTTCAAACCCAAGCTTGAGTAAATTTGAGCGTGGAGGGAACTTGTGGGACAAGAAACATTAGAAAAATTATATTTGAAGGGAGATAAGATGCAACTGAGCTCCGATCTCTACTTCACGTCGGGTGATCTGCAAAACTAAAATATCTTTCAAGCAAGTGATTAGATCTAGTATGTATAAACCAAACAAGAATCGAAAAGCATGAGTACAACTGAATACAATATGCAATTCTTAGATCGTGTATAGCTACACATAAGCAAGCAAGTTGAAACTTCAAATGCCTACTCTATGGATTAGATTATAACCTTCTAAGCTAGATAACACAACATGCATGAATAATAAAATAACTACACAGATATCACTTTGGTTATAAGCCAAATATTAACCATGAAAGTTCTTGCATCATCAAATTGTCCTCCAAAGACTCAACTTTATTCATAACATAGATAAGAAATTACAATCATACGGGCAAAGGTCCTTTGCAAATCCATCCACCACGTAGAGCTAAAAAGAGCCTCTACTTACACAAAATATGAAGGCCTTAACCCTAAAACCAAACTCCATGAAAAGAGGGCACAATCCCCATGATTTAGCAACTCGGCACAATGATGTGAAGTCCAAACCTAGGTTAAGGTAGGCGTGAGTGAGGGGTGGCCTCCACCTAGGCAAGGCGCCCCCACTCCCAACCCTAAACCCAACCTTCCATCAAATAGGAGCTCTCCACGTGTGCTAGCGTGAGCATAAGGGAGAAAACGTGAGGTTTGAGGGAGAGCACACGTGAATGTGAAGGAGACACATGAGAGCTTTGAAGTAGATGCAAGTGAGTGTGATGGGAGCCAAACCCTTAGGGTTAGCACAAATTATGGAAAGCACTCAACTCTCCACCTCGAACACAACACCAAACCAATAACCACTCTCCAACTCATCAAATTCGTGAGCTAGAGGAAGAGGGCGAATTTCTCAACTGAAGGTGTCTTGAATGCTTTCCGATTGTTGACTAAATAGACTTGGTGCCGAGTTGAATCATCATAAATGCCCATTGCCATGTCATTTAGCCTTTAATTTTATCCAATTTGGTTTATTTTGGAGAGTTTTGGATTATCTCCAAAATATTCATTTTTAATATTTTAATTAATAATTTCTCTGTAAATGACTTTTTGAGAAATTATTAATTATGAGGCTGAATGAACATCCGAAACTTAGGGATAGCTGGCCAGGTGGTCATGAATGATTTTTGGCTTAAGGTTAGAGCCTTTAATCACTGAATTCGGACCCCGAATGACTGACATATTACAAATTGAAAATTTTCCATTTAAACTATGGAAAAATTTATTTAAAAATTTAAAAAATAAAAAACCCAAATCAAACGCATCCGGTAAATTGTTTTTGAAATTTTTCTGAGGGTCCTAGTGACTTAGGACATGACCATCGTCTATCTAAAAATGACTAGTAGGTTTATACACTTCAGTTGGACTCTAATAACCCCCCAAGGCCCAGAATTCAAAATCGGGCATTCCAGCTTTGGAGGAAGCGGGAGAAAACCTCCTCGATTATACTCGGCTATAGGCAAAGCATAATTGACAAGGGAAAAAACTCCTTGGAGTACCTTAGTTGAAATTCTGCGTCTTAGGAGACTGAACCACTCAAAAACCCTACTAGCACACTTTATTACAAACCCCACGGGGTCATGGTCATTATTACTGAAAACAAAAACTGACTAGCCAAAACTGGCTAGGCACAAAGGGCGGATCATCTGATACACTGGAACACAAACATGCATCATGTTTGTCAAAAGGCGGCTCCTCAGCTAATCCAACTATGGTACAAATAAGTTGGCAACATTTGGCTCCAACTGCGGGACGGGTACTTGCTTGATTCATTAATCAAAGAGAGTGCCTGAGAATCCAGGAATCTCTGGTACTTGTACGTAAACAGAAGTGTCTTAGTCCCATGTATATGATATAAAAAATAAGCCATGATAAAATACTAGAAAATATTTTTTGCCTTTTCAAATCAAAGTGCATAAAACAAAACTTTTTCTTTTTCAACATATAAACGAAGTATGATAAAATGCTAAATACAAAGGTTATGATACAACATTTTGGTACATCAAATATTATGGTACAAAAAATAAAAGTACATAAAAATACAACAAGGATGGGTTTAGAGAAGCCCTGGGATGACCCCTTGGTCATCTTGGAGGTTGTTTCGATAAAAAGGCTTCAAATGTTGACCATTCACGGGCAGGTTTAATGTATCTCCATCCATGGTGTTAAGTAAAAAAGAATTGGTGCCAGCAGTATCACGGATGATAAACGGGCCTTTCCAAAGGCTGTCAAACTTTCCATGCTTTCCAGACTTCTCCCTTCTCTTATCCCATAAGAGAACAATATCTCCTATTTGGAAGGATCTTGGCTTGGCTGACTTATCAAAGGTGCCCTTCATGCTCTCTTGATTCCTGAGTGATTGGTCAAGGGCAACTTTTCTAGCTTCATCCAACTCTATAATCTGATGGATCCTCTGTTCCATTTCCAATCTTTCTGTGCCATATTCACTTAACAGTCTAAAGATTGGAATCTGCATGCTGATCGGAAGGGTGGTTGTGAGTCCATATACTAACTCAAAAGGTGATTTTCCAGTTGAGTTTTTCTTGGTAATCCTATCTGCCCACACAGCATACTTAATCTTGCTATCCCATGCTCTTTTATTGTCACCCACAGTTTTCTTAAGAATAGTCATTAAGTTTCTATTAGTGGACTCAGCAAGTCCATTGCCTTGTGGATAATAATTTGACGAGTGGGATAGGATAATGCCATATTTAAAACAGAAGTCATTTACTTCTCCCGAACTGAAGGCCTTGCATTATCGGTTGTTATTTTAAGGGGAGTTCCGAATCTGGTGATGATTTTTTCCTCAATAAAATCCATAACAACCTTCTCAGTGGCATTCTTAGTAGGTATGGCCTTTACCCACTTAGTAAAATAATCGGTTGCCGTAAGAATCTAGCAAAAACCATTGCTAGAGTTATCCTTAAATTTGCTGATAAAATCAAGCCCCCATTGCTGAAAGGGGGCAAGGACCACAACAGGTGTAAGAGGAAGCGCAACCAACTTCTGCTTCCTTGTGAAAAGCTAACACTCCTGGCAACACTTGACATGTTTATGAACATCTGCGAAGACAGTGGGCCAATAGTATCCACAAAATCCCGAGTGAAATTCAGTTAAGATTTTCTTGGAATCTTGTTCATTAATATATTTGAGTATAATGCCATCTGGGTTCCTCCAACCCAGACCCTCTTGGGTCAGGCAATACCTAGCAGTTTTGAGTCTCAAAGCCCTTCGTTTGTGACCTTCTTTGATATGTTATGCCTTTAAAGTTCTGAACGTTGTTGCTATTTGAAGTTATTTCCCCATAATATTCAGTCAAGTGGTCAACCCCTTGATGAAATTTGTTGGCTTGATTCCAACTATCCCTATGATTATTATAGATGTCTCCTACATTGTGGATGAATTCAGGCTCGCTTGTAGATGTGTTGGGACCGCAACCCTCAGAATAACCATGTTCCTGAACATAACATGCATAATGGCAGCCAGATTCCTCATGGAAATCTTTGCATGCCCTACAAAATGGTTTTAAGGCTCAACCATATTAGCAGCCTCTAGCTGATGAGGAGGCCTCTGCTCATGGTTGGGATTCTTTCTTTGCCATGTTGGTCTTGCAGGGAAGGTTCTAGGAGGTTTGCGGAGGTTGAGTTCTTTCAACAGTTATGACTCTATTCTAAACCTCTTTAATCTGCGCGAAGTGCTTCCTTTCCATGTCTTGCATTTTCTCTGTCAGGTCCATGAGATTCTTTTCATATGCTTTGTTTGATGGCTCTTTTCCTTTAGGTTCAACAGTTTTTAGAGGAGTTGATGATCTAGAGTAACCTTGGGTGTTTGACTCTCCTGAAGACTGCATATTCTTATCAATTTTAATGGCCAAATTTCGAGCTTCAAGCAATGTGGTCGACTCCTTGTCTCTAATCTGGTACTGGATCTTGCCACTTAAATGCTTCTATGTAATAATCCAAAGTGGAAGCTGCAGGAGGAGCATAAGTGGCAGGGATGGAATTTGACAACTCTATGAACCTATTGTTGAATTCATCCATGGTTTTTGTATCAGACTTCTTCATACTAGTCAAGGCTTCCACTAGATGTCTAGGTTCCTTCTTGCTGCCAAATTTTCCGAGGAAAGCAGACTTGAAAGCCGCTATGGTAGTGAAAGAGTTGTTTGGCAATTTGTCATACCAATTTCCAGCTTTACTATCCAAAGATAGAGCAAAAAGGGTCATGTAAACATCTTCATGTTTGTCAGTACCCCTGACATAAGAACCACAGTGTCTAGAAAAATTTCTGATGTGCTGCTCAACAGAGATAGAGGCATCAGTGCCATTAAAAGTCATGAGCTTATCAATAGCTTTTCTGGGAACGTCATGGGGCTGACCTGCTATTTGAGTGAAATTGAACTAAGTAAAAAACTCACCCATTGTGTTAGGGAAACAGTTACTGTTTTGAAAATTTTCTAAGTTTTCTTGAAATAATAGGTGGATGTCTGAAACAAACTCAGATCCAAGTTCTACAAGGATCCTACGAGAAGCTAGTTTGTTCAGTCTCTTCCTATAAACCTTTTCAGGCTCAGGGATGAAATTGAGCAAACCTTCAGTGTTTCTTCTAGTCGAATACCTTGAGGTGTTAACTAACAGTGGAGTTACCAGGTGGATTCAAGTCCAATTTCTGAGAGTTGATTGGACTAAAAATCTTCCAAAAAGGGGAAAAAAGGTAAAAAACTAAAAAGAAACAAAGGTCGTCCAGGAACAAAAAGATTTGCCCCCGGCAGCGGCGCCAAAAGATGTTGTTCGCTGATTGCACACCAGCAGCAGAAATCTTCCAAAAGCTGTCTCCTCACTTGAGAAAGTGGGAGAGGTGTGACCTTTGAGGTGATTAGGGCAAGTGAAATGTAGTAGGAAGAAAATGATGTCGGAATACCAATGATTATCAAGTTCTTGAAGCGTAGGAGTCATGGCTGGTTGAGGGATATTGTTTTCGGCAATCATTTCAATGGCTTCTTCATTTCTTTGAGTAAGCATTTTAGCAAAGCCTTATCCTTTGATCAATTTGGTAGGCTTTATTTCAAGGTCATACTCCTGGATTTTAGACACCCATGTGCCCCTTATTCCTAAACAATCCTGTTGAGACAGGATGTCTTTCACTGCAGTATGGGGAACGTATCCAATGACTTTAGAGTATCCAATATACGTTTTGAAATGCTTCAAAGATTTGACCAAGGCATAAGCCTGCTTTTCCATGATGGTATATTTTAATTCAGAGTTTTGTAAGGCTCTACTCATGAAAGCTATAGGTTGCTTGAACCCTTCGAAGTTCTTCTGGAGCAACACGCTGGCAATAGTGTCTTCTGAAGCAAAAGAAAAGATCATGAAATCTTTTGTGTAATCCGGGCTGACTAAGACTAGAGACCTGGTAATGGCATTCTTAATAGAACCAAAGGCTTCCCTACCCTCATTTGTCCATACAAACTTGGCATTTTTTTTAAGTAAGGCTTGCATAGGTTTTATGAGTTCAGCCAAGTTAGGAATAAATCTTTTGATAAAATTTATATGCCCATTGAAAGATTGGAGTGCTTTCACATTTTTAGGTAGAGGGATCTTCCTTATGGCTTCTATTCTTTCCGGGTCAATCTTGACACGTTCCTTGTTTATAATGTGTCCTAAGAGTTTTCCTTCTTCAATACCCAACATTGACTTAGCCGGATTTAATGAAATGCCAAACTTCCTACATTGCTCAAAAATCTGCCTGAGATGACCAACATGGCTGGATCTTTCTTTCGAAAACACAGTGAGGTCATCTTGGTAGATCTCAATGATTTTGCCTATCAACTCCTTGAAGGCATAATCCATGGCCCTTTGAAAAGTAGCCCCAACATTTGTGAGACCAAAAGGCATTCTCAGATATTCAAAAGTGCCCCAAGGAGTTGTGAAAGTGGTTTTGTGCCTATCTACTTCTTGGATGACTACTTGATTATAACCAGAAAAACCATGTAGCATTGACATCATGCTTGACCCAGTGACCCGTTGGAGGAGGGTCTCCATGTTGGGGAGGGGGTAATTGTCCTTTTGACACGCTATGTTTAGGTTTCTGAAATCTATACATATCCTTAAACTCCCGTTCTTTTTTCTAACTATAACTAAGTTAGAGCACCATGTCGAACGTCTCGTAGGAGCTATAATTCCTGTTGCTAACATTTTTTCTAGCTCCTTTATAATAGGCGCTAACTTGGGATTTATTTGCCTAAGTTTTTGACGGAAATGCTTGCCTTTTTGACATTCAGGTTTTAAGGGTATGGTGTGCTGAAAAACATTTTCCCTATATGCTTTAAGCTTGTCATAAGTGAAGGCAAAAACATCCCTATATTCTTTGACCAAGTTTATAAGGTTGTTCCTTTCCTTTTCAGAGGTACCCTTTCCAATTTTTATTATTTTTGGTTCTGTTTCCGTTCTAACGTTGATCTCAATATACTCCCCAGGTTTCATTTGTTCAACATTACTCTTTCTTCTGTCCTGCCTGTCAAAAATGTTCTCTAAAGCAACTAGACCACGTGGGACAGCGTTATTAAACTGGTCACCTTCTCCAGGATACTCTTTATTTTCCTCTTGATCATTTACTCTAAAGTTAGAGAACTCATCAACATTATGAATAAATTTCAAGATTTGTTCATCATCTTTGAAAACCTGCGAATGTTCTATATTATCAGGAACAGAAGGTCTGAAGTTAATTTCTAAAAGACAATCCCCCTCTAACATCTCATTTGACGGCTGAAGTGCTGAAGTTGCAAATGCTAGTCGGTTGGCGACACTATTATGATCTCTAGGGATTTCTTCTATATTAAGGGCATCAAAAAATTCCATTGTATCCCAGATTGCATTTATATACTTCTTTAATCTTTGACATTTACATGCAAACTGACCCTTAAGTTGTTGGACAATTAGGTCCGAATCCCCCTTAATACTAAGCAATTTGATTCCCATGTTCTTGGCAATCTCGATGCCTAGTAGAAGTGCCTCGTACTCTGCCACATTGTTGGTTGCCTCAAATTCCAATTTGTAAGCAAAGTTGAAAACTTTACCCTCTGGTGAAATAATGATTATCCTAGCCCCTTTTCCTGCTCTAGAGTAAGCTCCATCAAAGTTCATCCTCCCTAATTCATTAAGTTTTTCATTTTTTATTTCTTCTTGGATAGGCTCTAAGAAAGTAGAGTTGATCTGGTATATCCCTAGTCCACTTGAGTAGTTGACATATTCATTTGATTGTTTCCCCGGGCTTTCTACATGATATCTTCGTTCTTTCTCAGTATGTAACTTAACCAATGAATCTTCTGATGCAGGGACAGTGGCGTATGTCTAGTCCATTTGGATGGATCTGTTGATGTAATTGTCATTGATGCCAACATGGACTTGCTGTGGCCCCATGGGATGTCATTGATGCGACCAAGTCCCACCTTGCAGTGCCTTGGATCCCAAACAAAGTGGGTTTGTGCCTTGAAGCACCTTGTACTTGGTTGACAGGGTCCATGTACCCACAAGCTTGGATCTTGAAGCCACCACCTTGCTGAAGACATTGAAGAACTTGGAGATGCTCTTGAAGCCTTGGTAGACGTTGGAGAAACCCTAGATGGGTTGGAGAAGCATTAATGACCCATTCTGTGGTCATTCATGTTCTGATGGTGTCATGGTACCCCAGGAGAAACCAAGCTACCCCATAGGTGATATCATGTTGGATCATGTGGTTGAGGCGGTTAAAGAAGACCATGAAGCCCCTTGCTTGATGAAGAAGCCCATGAAGACTTAGAACCCCTGATGAAGACCTTGATGGCCTTGCAAAGATCATGGAGCCCACTACTTGCACTTACATGGTTAGGTGACATGAAGATATGGTCATTGATGACTTAATGAAGTCATGAAACCTTTATGAAGGCCCTTGAACCCACACTTGGTGAAAATGGTGTGGCTCATGTGTATGAATTGTGTTGAGAAAAGGACACCTAAAGACATGCAAACGCTAAGAAGTGATGATGGCACTTGGACACTTATTATACCCTTGATATGGTGGACACCCTATGAACTTTAATGATGTGGCAAAGGCATACATGCAAGCCCTAGTGGGTTAAAAGACACCCTTATGATAAGGAGTGATTGTGTGACTTAAGTGTAGGGTGGATTTTGAATAAAGTGATTTAATAAAATTAAAATTCAAATAACAAATTAAAATTAAAAATTAAAACACTTACCATCTTACCTTTTTGAAGTTGGCCAGCCTAATTCCTCCAACGTTGACCATTCCTTAAATTAAAATAAAGAAATAAAATTTTGTTTATTTTAAATACAAGTCGGCTCCGAATTTATGGTGGAAAAACCACTATAAATACCCTAACAAATTTCATTTTAGGGTGTGAATTTTGAAAGAGCTCTGAGGTAAAATTCGGAGGTTTGACTGAGGCAATTTCGGAGGTGCAGACTGAGGAAATTTCGGAGGTGCAGACTGAGGAAAATTTTGGATGATTGAGGTAGCAGCAGTAAGAAGAAAGCAGCTCGCTGCTGATGTAGAATTCGGTTGGCAGCAGTAAGAAAAGATGACTGTGGAAATTCGTGTGCAGTAGAGATGCCCTACAGTCCCAACAGTCTGAAAAATTGCAGACAACCCATTTGATGGTTTTTTTTTTTGTGGGTAAAGAGAACAGCAGCAGAACTTGTGGCAGCAGACTGTATTCTTTTTGGGTGAAGATACATAGCAGCAGTTGACTAAGACATTTTGGAGTCCTGAATTGCAGATAGGCGAATTTTGAGGCAGCTTCAAGTTGAGGACAATGCACTCAGATCTATCTCAGGTATCTTTAGCAACACGGATACATTAAAAACAGCTCTGATTTTTATATTGAGGCAGCTGCATTTTAGGAGACAAAAATTTGTTTGAAGGACTGTCTTGCCCTAAGAAAATCACAGCCTGCTAAGAAGAGAAACAAGGCACCAACAGCAACATACTAATCTTGTTTTGGGGGCTTAAAAATCACCTCTTCAATTAGTTCTTTGGGGCAGCAGCAACAGTGGGATAGTGACACCTTTTGGAGCAGGGCTAAATGTACTTTGATGTGTTCAACAAGCCCTAATTGACTGAGAAAACTCAGCCTGTTAAGGAGTGGTGTGATAAATCTTTAAATGACCAAAAAAAATTGTTTTTTTTTTGAAAGACTGTCTTATCATAGCGCTTGGGCTGTGTATTAGTGTCATGACTCATCACTTATCACTTCAACAAAGTCTGCTCTCAAGGTCTGCTCAGGTCTTCACGATCTTTGACTGGGCATCAGCCTTGCATAGTGCTTTCCACTGATCAGTTTACTTAATCTTTTCATGGATAAAAAATCCCAGAGGTTTGTGTTCTGCTGCTCCTTGGTGTAGCCTCAGTCATTTAGTTCATGAACAACTTGATAGGCCCAGAAGAAAAAGGATAAAGTGCTGCTACTGGTGTTTTAACTATGCTCCAAAGCAGGTTGAGGTTGAATTTCCTTCAGTTAATTAGGGCTCTTTTTACACATCACAAATGCCTTGAATCTGCCTAGCGAATTACTCTGAAGTCTAAAAGTTGTGATATGCACAGCTTATAAGAGTTCAAGCTCACTGTTGATGAACTATGAGGATCATGATGAAGTGGGTGATGAAGCAAAGTTGAGGTTGACAACCTGGATCATGACAAGTTGACTGTCCTGAAGAAGTTGACACACTTTGCAAAGTGTCACATTATCTTCTTCTGGTGTGTATGACAGTTCGTGGAATGATAATTATATCAACAATGATTTAATATATGCATGAGTGTTTTGATGAAGACTTGACAGGTTCTTGATGGAAAGTATATGCATGTGAGATACTTGACAGTGAGAGAGTGAGAATTGCATATGTATCTTCAGCATGACAAGCAATCAGTGAAGAAGTTGATGTGTGATAAGCAGCAAGCAGTGACAAGTATATTTGTATGATAACGTCTTGTATAGCTGACTTATGATTAGCAGGCTTTGAAGACCTTGGTACAAGGATGACAAGTATGATTTGCTTACCTTGGCAGTGATATTCCTGAATGTGTTTGAGTGAGCTTGACAGCGTGACTGTGACACCTAGAGCAAAAGAAGTGTCAAGTGACAAGTGATATAATGCTTACACAGTGACATGATTTGACAGTGATTGTGATGATGAAATAACGTTGTTATATACTATGATGTATATCAGCAGAGATGAGTAGTGGTGATCAAAAACTTTGAAGTATGTGAATAGTTTGTGATATACATATGATGATGATGATGATGCATACCTCTACTATATGATGATGATAATGCTGCATGCTATGATGATACACTCCTATACCCTATGATGAACACATGATTACCCTAGAAGATGACTGTATAGACATGATCGAACCTTGATGTTTGAAAGACCTTGTTGATGATAATGATGCATACTTGATGCATACTCCTTGACGATCTCAGCCAGTGACAAAGTGAAGAAGACATGACAATTAGATGGCAGCAACAGCGAATTGAGCAGAGCTTGATGACTTGGCAGGGTTGCAGCAGTCAAGAGTGATGAGCAGATGACCAGCAGCAGTGATGAGTAGATAAACAGATGAGTGATGATCAGATGATAAGCAGTACTGACCAACAACAGAACAGATTGAAGAGACAAGTGATGTTGATGTTGATGAGATGATGTGATAGTGAGCTTTAACTGTAAATGCAAGCTTGTCTTGCATTTGAGGTTAGGATACCTCAAACCCTTCTTAGCAGGGTCTAAGAAAACTAGGCAGGGTCTTGGATGAAGAGTAGGTGCTCTTTGTATCAGTAGGTGCTGATTTTACCTCACGGTTGCAGCCGGACCAAAACTAATACAAAAAGATTACTAAATTTTATGGTGTTGTGTTCTTTTGTGTTATGGTTCTTGATGATTCAAATGCTTATGATACGAGAATGATGAAGTGAAAGATGTTTATGTAATGATTACAAGATTGGTAGAATGATGAATTGGTAGTTAAGAGTGACAAATTAAGAAAAGTTATAAAATTGGCTTTACACTGATTCACCCCCCCCCTCTCAGTGTCTAATAGGATCCCCCTAAAGTGACAGCAAATTTTCTAGATAATAGCATGCCCCATTTATTCGGCACATCTATGATGAGGATATCCATGGTAACATGGATGTTCGGATACTTGGCTAATTTTATGTGCTGCCTTTCAATCATACCTTCAACTTTGACAGGTCTAGAGTCCATGGCACATATATTTTGGTAGGGGTGTGTGGTTCTAAGGCCAAGTTTCTGCATGACCTTCTTAGTCATAAGATTGGATCCTGACCCTGTAATCTTGCATACTAGGGACCCAAGAAAAGAAGATCACCCGCCCTTCTACATATCATTGATGATAGGTGATCTTCTCCTGCACAACTGTATGCTAGATTCAGGGTTAGGATCCAATCTTATGACTAAGAAGGTCATGCAACAACTTGGCCTTAGAACCACACGCCCCTACCAAAATGTATGTGCCATGGAGTCTAGACCTGTCAAAGTTGAAGGTATGATTGAAAGGCAACACGTAAAATTAACCAAGTATCCGGACATCCATGTTACCATGGATATCCTTGTCATAGATGTGCCGGATAAATGGGGCATGCTATTATCTAGAAAATTTGGTGCCACTTTAGGGGGATCCATCCAAATGGACTGGACATATGCCATTGCCACTGCATCAGAGGATTCATTGGTTAAGTTACATACTGAGAAAGAACGAAGATATCATGTAGAAAGCCCGGGGAAACCATCAAATGAATATGTCAACTACTCAAGTTGACTAGGGATATACCAGATCAACTCTACTTTCTTAGAGCCTATCCAAGAAGAAATAAAAAATGAAAAACTTAATGAATTATGGAGGATGAACTTTGATGGAGCTTACTCTAAAGCAGGAAAAGGGGCTGAGATAATCATTATTTCACCAGAGGGTAAAGTTTTCAACTTTTCTTTCAGATTGGAATTTGAGGCAACCAACAATGTGGCAGAGTACGAGGCACTTCTACTAGGCATCGAGATTGCCAAGGCCATGGGAATCAAATTGCATAGTATTAAGGGGGATTCCGACCTAATTGTCCAACAAGTTAAGGGTTAGTTTACAAGTAAATGTCAAAGATTAAAAAAGTCTAGAGATGCAATCTGGGATACAATGGAATTTTTTGATGCCCTTAATATAGAAGCAATCCCTAGAGATCAGAATAGTGCTGCTGACCGACTAGCATTTGCAGCTTCAACACTTCAGTCGTCAGATGAGATGTTAGAGGGGGATTGTCTTTTAGAAATTAACTTCAGACCTTCTGTTCCTGATAATGTAGAACATTGGCAGGTTTTCAAAGATGATGAACAAATCTTGAAATTTATTCATAATGTTGATGAGTTCTCTAACTTTAGAGTAAATGATCAGGAGGAAAATAAAGAGTATCCTGGAGAAGGCGACCCGTTTAATAACCTTGTCCCACGTGGTCTAGTTGCTTTAGAGAACATTTTTGACAGGCAGGAAAGAAGAAAGAGTAATGTTGAACAAATGAAACCCGAGGAGTATATTGAGATCAACGTTGGAATGGAAACATAACCAAAAATAATAAAAATTGGAAAGGGTACCTCTGAAAAGGAAAGGAACAACCTTATAAACTTGGTCAAAGAATATAGGGATGTTTTTGCCTTCACTTATGACGAGCTTAAAGCATATAGGGAAGATATTTTTCAGCACACCATTCCCTTAAAACCTGAATGTCAAAAAGGCAAGCCTTTCCGTAAAAAACTTAGGCAAATAAATCCTAAGTTAGCGCCTATTATAAAGAAGGAGCTAGAAAAAATGTTAGTAGCAAGAATTATAGCTCCTACGAGACATTCGACATGGTGCTCTAACTTAGTTATAGTTAGAAAAAAGAACGAGAGTTTTAGGATATGTATAGATTTCAGAAACCTAAACATAGCATGTCAAAAGGACAATTACCCCCTTCCCAACATGGAGACCCTCCTCCAACGGGTCACTGGATCAAGCATGATGTCAATGCTAGATGGTTTTTCTGGTTAGAATCAAGTAGTCATCCAAGAAGAAGATAGGCACAAAACCACTTTCAAAACTCCTTGGGGCACTTTTGAATATTTGAGAATGCCTTTTGGTCTCACAAATGCTGGGGCTACTTTTTAAAGGGCCATGGATTATGCCTTCAAGGAGTTGATAGGCAAAATCATTGAGATTTACCAAGATGACCTCACTGTGTTTTCGAAAGAAAGATCCAACCATGTTGGTCATCTTAGGCAAATTTTTGAGCAATGTAGGAAGTTTGGCATTTCATTAAATCCGACTAAGTCAGTGTTGGGTATTGAAGAAGGAAAACTCTTAGGACACATTATAAACAAGGAAGGTGTCAAGATTGACCCTGAAAGAATAGAAGCCATAAGGAAGATCCCTCTACCTAAAAATGTGAAAGCACTCCAATCTTTCAATGGGCATATAAATTTTATCAGAAGATTTATTCCTAACTTGGTTGAACTTATGAAACCTATGCAATCCTTACTTAAGAAAAATGCCAAGTTGGTATGGACAAATGAGGGTAGGGAAGCCTTTGGTTCTATTAAGAATGCCATTACCAGGTCTCCAGTCTTGGTCAGCCCGGATTACACGAAAGATTTCATGATCTTTTCTTTTGCTTCAGAAGACACTATTGTTGGCATGTTGCTCTAGAAGAACTTCGAAGGGTTCAAGAAAACCTATAGCTTTCATGAGTAGAGCCTTACAAAACTCTGAATTAAAATATACCATCATGGAAAAGCAGGCTTATGCCTTGGTCAAATATTTGAAGCATTTCAGAACGTATATTGGATACTCTAAAGTCATTGGATACGTTCCCCATACTGCAGTGAAAGACATCCTGTCTCAACAGGATTGTTTAGGAATAAGGGGCACATGGGTGTCCAAAATCCAGGAGTATGACCTTGAAATAAAGCCTACCAAATTGATCAAAGGACAGGGTCTTGCTAAAATGCTTACTTAAAGAAATGAAGAAGCCATTGAAATGATTGCCGAAAACAATATCTCTCAACCAGCCATGACTCCTGTGCTTCAAGAACTTAATAATCACTGGTATTTCGACATCATTTTCTTCCTACTCCATTTCACTTGCCCTGATCACCTCAAAGGTCACACCTCTCCGACTTTCTCAAGTGAGGAGACAACTTTTAGAAATTTTTTGCTGCTGGTGTGCAATCAACGGACAACATATAACATCACCGTTTGAGGTAACCCCATCACTGGAGCTTTTCTTGGCTTTGATCTTTCCTGTAAGAGCAACATTCTCCTCCTCACCATCTTGCTGTTGTTCTTCATGGCTGGATCCCATTCTCATCTCCTTCTGTGTGAAATCATCCCATAATGTTTTCCAACTGGAAAGATTATCTTTAGCAACAATTCCACGAACGAAAACATCCTATGGTTTAGAAAAATATTTCAAGGTTGTTCTAACAAATTCTAGATCCTCACCCTTCTCCCCAACAACAACCAACTCATCATGAACTTGTGTGATTTTAGTGAGATAGCATGCAACCGCATCATAATTTGACATTTTCATGCTGTGAAGCTTCTCTCTTAGCACCATTTTCCTGCTTTGGTTGCCACTTTGATAAAGCTTCATCAAGGATTCCCACATCTCGTAGGCATTCTTCTTCTTAGTCACATGAGGGATTATATGATCCTTCATAGCATCTAAGATCATTCTTTTGGCTTTCACATTCTTCTTTTTGTCAGCAACCAAAAGCATTGCATCGCTAGGAATAGTCTTAAATTTTATCAACAATGTCCTAGAGCTCATTTTCTAACAACACTGTAATCCTTTCTCTCTAGGGGCTTAAGTTTGATGCCCCTTCCAACTGATCCTGGAATCTCAAACCTGAAGCCATCTTCCTTGTCCAACTGATACGACGAGCCCACGACCTTCTAGTGAAAATAAACCTGCAAATCTTTGTAGATCCTTGTGCCAGAGTCTTTGGTTTTCTCTCAGAGATGATGCTCTGATACCATGTTAGTTTCTCTAAGCCCAGATCTGATTTCTACTTCCAATAAAAATTATCTATTCTCAAATGCATGCACGAAAAACAATAAATTCCAGATTTGATTTTTATGAACAAAATACACTGAGCTTCTAATAGTTAAATGCACACAGAAAATAGGAAACCAATTACAGAATTTGACACAAGAATTTGAAACCAATTACCTTGGAAACCTCGAAAGGAAAGAACATCAAACATGTGATTTTATTTTCTTGACCCACATAGAAGAATTCTGGAAAATTTATTCCAACAATTAATGAACTTGTACTAGCTCAGAATTTTGGAAAATCTCAGCACAAAAATGTGCCTAAAAAAGCATGCACAAACAACATTGCGCCTTTTCTCAATTTGCATGCAGTTTAGTCTTGAAACGGCACCCAGACTGCCTTGATTTGCATGTAGATCTGCACGTTGTCCTACTGCCTAGATATTTGTCCCTAGGTTGCCTTGGAATGCATGTTACCTGCCTGCGCTATTTCTGTGTGACAATTGCCTTGGGAAGTACACCCTCCTTCTAGCTGCTCCTGTGATCCTCTCTCTACTGCAATATGTGTCTTCCTCTTCTCTTCAACTCGCAACACTCTTACCTGCTCAAGTGTGTCTAAAATTCTCCTTAGATCTCCTTTTTTAACTCTACAATGACTAAAAACCCTAAACATCGTTTTCCAAAGTGATAAACGGTCAAGATTAGATTTTGAGCACTTGAGATCTGCGATCACGACTTAATCTTTCGTTGACACTGTTACCAACTATTTTGTACAATAGTTGAACTTCCTATTGAGCTGCCAGTTATCGAGCACGATGAATGCTCATTTCTAGAGTTCAGAAGTTCAGTGTTTTCTAGAGTTAGCCAGTTTTTGTCTGAGCTTTTTATTTTTTGTAAGATACATGTTCATACCCCCTTGGGGAAAATGTAAAAAATGTCCTGGCATTTAATTTTTTATAAAAGGCTCGCCTTCCCGGACTTGGGCATCAAGCCGACTAGCCCAGAGTGTTTTTTCCTTTGGTTATTATTGGCTGTTGAATAAACGACCAATAATTTCTGAGTTTTTCACTCGCTCCTCCAAAGCTGGGGTAGTTGTCTTGGTGTTTTGGCCTTGGGAGGTTATTAGAGCCTTCGTGTCAGTGTTTTTTGTCATGCTAGGCATTCCGATTGAGTCGTATGAACATGTACTAGGTCCCCCTAGAGTTTCGTTGGATTCCGTGAAAATATATATATATATATATATTCCGTTTTTAAAGCCATTTTTTAATGGTTTAAATGGAAAATTTCAAAATGTAATAAAGGAATGATCCGGAGTCCATTTTCGGCATGGTTGGGCTCATTTTCAAGCCCGGAGCAACATCATTACCCCAGGGTCCACTTTCACTAAGTTTCAGCCAGTTGAAGCATCCCGAAAGTCATCATTCGGCTAGCAGAGCATCAATGTAGCATTTAAATGCTAAAAGTGAACATTTTGGCACTTGGTCAAAAAATTTAAAAAAGTCAAAGGTCATTATTTTATTGGTAAAGTGACATGGAATATGGTCCAAACAACTCATACGACCCACTTCGTGTCACATGGCATATTAAACTTTGGGTTATAATGGTGATTTAATTGAAAAAGAGAAATCGTGAGCATTGGCATGGGGTTCACGCTAGCGTGGAGTATGTGGTGGTGATGAGTGGGATATTAATGAACCCATCCGCTTAGTAACATATTAAACATGCCATGTCCTATCTATCCATCACCATATCATACGAATTGTAATGAAGTGGTGGTAACGTAGGTTGGAGCTTGCGCTATTGGAAAAGATTGGAGCCCACGCTAGTAAGGAGGTTGCGCTAGGATGAAGTGGACCCATCTCCACGTGAAATAAATGTTTGAACCATAGCATAGGTTTCCAAGGCATGCGATTTAATTCAAAGTAAAGAACACGTGAAGGAATGACGTGAGGATTTGATCACGCGCTGATTTGTTAGGTGGTGACGTCAAGCAAAATTTGAGCACGCGCTGATTGGTTTGGTGGGGCTCTTCCCTTATTTTATGGCCATTGCATAAGCTTGGATCCCATTATGTGAGAGTTGTCAATTACTTCAACTCAGCTCACGTCTCCTTCAAAGGCTCACGCGGATCCCCTTGGGTTCACGTAGATACACTTGTCCATCACACTGGGATTTCGACTTTAATGTCTGGGTTATTGGCTCTCTTCATAGCCAATTCGTTTTAGGGTTTAGGCTGTTAGTTTTTGTATAAAGAGAGGTGCTTTGCACTCTCTTCTTCATGGAGATTTTGGGTATAAACACTCTGCCAAAATTATTGTAATATTTGTTTGAAGTTGGAATAAAGTTGTGACTTTGGAGGTCCATGCATGAGTTATTGGAGTTGTGGATTCACATTGTCTTTGGTGATATCTCTCTCACCTTGCCTTTTCAATTATTAAATCATTCTTCATTATATACTCTAGAAGGGCTAACAATCTAGTTTATGAGTATCTTGTTCGGATTTGATATTGTTTGTAAGGGTTTTGCAGAGATCATTAGGGGTGAAGAACAAGCTTGAGATCAAGCTCTTCTTCATGAACCAGTGTTTTTTTCCATCTAACTCCATCATTTTGCAGGTCTTTCTAAGCACCTCCCAATCCAAGAAAGAGACATAACAGTCAGAGCTTCTCCTTCCCTCCATCCACAAAGTTTCAAAAACACATTTGGTTACTTGGATCTACGAACTTCCCTCTTTTAGTTCTCTTATTTGCTCCTTTATTTTCTCGATTTCTTGCTTGCTAGCCTTTTCTTTCTTGCCTTGTTTGGCTTGTCTTCCTCTTCTTTGTTCGCTGCCCCGTTTTTTCAGTCCTCTTCCTTACTGTTTGCTGCCCCATTTTTACTGTTTGTTGGCCTTCTTCCACCTTGTTGTGTGCCTTTTTCTGCTTACTTTAGTTCGCTGTCCTGTTTTTTGCATGTTTATGACAGCCATCTTCATCTTCTTTCGTTGCCCCGTTTTCACCATTTTTGCAGCTCTTCGATTGTTTAGTTCGCTGTCCTGTTTTTGCATTTTTATGACAGCCATCTTCTTCTTCTTTCGCTGCCCCGTTTTCACTATTTTTTGCAGCTCATTGGTCATCTAGTTCGCTGCCCTATTCTTCCATTCTCTTGCCTTTAATTTCCTGTTTTTCTTCCTCCCTTCTTCCCCTCCTTTTTCCTTTGTTTCAGCCTTCTTTTGCCTTGTTCTTTTGCTCTTTTCCATCATCTTCTTTTCCCCTTTTTTGCAAGTTTGAAGAAAAGGTTTGAATAAAAAGTAAATCACTCTCTTTTTTACATAAAGTTCAACAATAAAAAGTTTTATGCTTTCCTTCAAAAGTCCTTTCAAAGGTTGAATTCCTAAAGGCAAGTTGTAAAATCTTAATAAAAATATCTTTGTTTTGTTGAAATACTGAGAGGGGGGGTGAATCAGTATTTGTACTATTTAAAACTTTAATCAAAAGCAGGTTGCTGATCACTAATCACAACACATCATCAATGTGTATAAAGATAACAAGATGCACAGTACACAATAGATTTAACGTGGAAACCCAAGTTCTGGGGGTAAAACCACATAAGCCTTTTTAAAAATAGTTTTTCCAGAAATAACTGGAAGGAAGTAACAACTCCCTTATTATATAGATTTCAATTTTCCAGCTTCAACTGGAAGGAGGCTACGACCCCCTGATTTACAGGCTACAACCTGAAGGAAGCTGCCACTCCCTAGTTTTCCCGCTTTCACCGGAAGGAGGCTACGAGCTCCTTTCCTTGCCCCATCCTGTCACCCTGATAAGAAGAAGATTGTCGAACCTGTGGACCTGTCACACACCAAACTCTGCTGCTGATAACCTCTGCACTCTAGTCACTGCCAAATCATCTATGTAGTCAATACTGTCGCATCATCTTTCTGCTCATGTCATCACTGTCATATCAAACATCAACACTGCTGGTCAAGCTGCTCATCAACACTGCTGGTTACTGTCAAGTCATCAAACATCAAGGTCTGAACATGTCATCATAGGGTATGCATTAAAGTCATAGAGTATGTACTGTCATCATCATCATCAAGTAGCCACCATCATCATCAGCATGTAATGTGTATGTACATCATAGAGTTCATCATCATAACATGCATCATCACATCATCATCATCATGTATCATATCAAGGTATACATCATTATATAATGAATCACAACTTGTACACTAATATCACTGATCATACCACATGTACTTATATACTTGTACACTGCTGTACACTTACTGATCTCTGTACATACCAATCACTGACCTCTTCATAAACAACTGTACACTGACATCATATGTACATATTCTTATTGTATATACACTTGTCTATACACTATATACACTTGCATTCACTAAATATACTTACATTCTACTGTACATATACATTCTTCACATCACATTTGTTTATATATCAGATACTTGTTCATACTCAATCGATACTGTGTGCTTCAATTGTAAATACTGTTCAAACATACCTTGTAGAAAATACAAAAAAAAAATGTTGACTGTGTACAGCAAAAGAAGGGCTCGCATCCCAAACCTTGGACTATTCTTGCCTGAACAAATTTGGGACTTGTCAATGTCACCCTTGGCACTGTGTATGTGTTGTAGCAGACCTAAAACATTGACTGTGTACTCAAACTCAGTGCTGTAGGAGGGCTTCAGACTCAGACTATGTTTGACTAACCCAAGCAGTCATAAAGAGAGCTCGGAACTTTAAATTCGAACTGTCAAAGAAACTTGGGACATCTATTGCTGCTGTTGTACCCACGAAGAGGTTAAAAACGGGTTTGCAATATCTGGAAAACTTGTAGAAGATCCCAACTGTAAGAAAGCTTTGATTCTAGTAGTTGGTAACCTCAACTTCAGACTTTAAGTAGATCAAACTTCAAACTTAGGACTGTCGCACAAACTGTATACTCTTAAACTCGGTTCTGTCACAAAGATGAAACTCAGACTTATCCCAAAAAATATTAACTCTGTGGAAGAATTCGGATAGGGCAGTTGCTGCCATGAAAACTCAGTCAACACAAGAGATAAAGGTTCGGGTCTGCAATAAAACTGGACTGTATGAAAAGAGCTGCCACCGAGTTTTGCTGTACCCCAAAAAAAAATTTGCAGTTTGCTGCTATAACCACCGAAAACCTTAGTCCAAGTAGGCTGCTCTGGTTAACACGGAGGGTTTTTCAAGCCTGCTGCTACTCCATCGAGATCAAGTTCAAATTTTGGCAACATACTTCACAAGATGAGACAGAAAAGATTGTCCAACAAGCTGGTCCTCCCGGAGTCTACCACAGTCACGCATGTTACCTCAGTCAACAGTTGCGAGCTCACTTCTTGGATTCTATTTTGATGTTAGCATATGTGTTTATATACACATTTAGGTGGTCATTCTTTATGCTAGCCGACTTCATTAGAATGATTATTTTTGTCATATTTTATTTAATGCATGAGTTCTTAATGGGGCCGACCTTGGAGGTCTTAATCAATAAATTAAGAAGAATGTCTTTAGTAAAACATTTTAATATTTAATTAATTATTAAAAAGTGTTTTATTTATTAAAACATTTTAATATTTAATTATTATTATAAAAAAGTGTTTTATTTATTAAAACTTTTTAATATTTAAATCATTAAGGGGTTGACCTAGAGTATTCAAAGGTAAGTCTTTTTAATTTGTTTTAATATTTAATTACTACTTTGTCATAGGTTTTAAGTGATAGCAAGGTAATTGTTTTAACATTTTAACTTAATAGTAGTGGTTTAATGGACTATGGGTTTAGGGACTTCTCCTAGGATACCAAGACCTTAATAGCACGCAAATGACCACTGAAAGGGTCATTTGGACTCTTGCAACTTCTTCAACTCACCAAGGACATATTCTGGGGCAATAAGGCATGGTTGTGGTGGTGGGGAACCAATGACACAACTGGGGAACCATCGAACCAACTTAGGGGTACTAAAACACTCAGAGGGTGTTCAGGCTTTTTCAATTGTCCCAAGCGCTCCAAGGGCTTCAGAGTTGGGATTGGACAAAGTCAAAAGGTCTCCTTAGACACTAACACTTACTCAAACCTTAGAGGCTCCTCAAGGAGCACCAAGACACACTAACATACACCTGTTGGCATCAATGACAATCTATTCAACATGTTTGAGTGGGGTTTGTAAGTCCCCACTCTCATCCTCCCCCATTTGGGGAGGTTTGTGGTGTTTTCATCTTCTTATGTGCTTAGATTAGATGTGCTTTTGCTAATGATACTTGCATCATTTCTCTTAGAATACTAATTGTTAGATTAGTCCATTTGATTCATTGAATAAGTTGATTACTTCATCTCTCAATTTTGTATCTTTCGTAAGTAAATCAACTGCTTAAAGTAGAAATCTCTTGAATCTCTCCATAAGGTGGATCAAGAGTGCTTTCTGTCGGAGAGTTTAATAAACCATCTTCACTTTATTTTTGTGCATCATATTGTTTAATCAAGTTAATCAATAAATAAGACTCTTGAACTTGCAGAAACACAAGTCAAGAGCACTCTCTATCGGAGAGTATCATTAGTTTTGCACATCCTTGCATTAGGCATCTAGATTTGATAAGACTCTTGAACCTTTGTTATAAGACAAGGTCAAGAGCACTCTCTGTCGAAGAGTTTAATTAATTGACTTAATAAAATCTTTCAACTCACACTCCCTCTAATTAATTCACTTCGTTGATCTCCTTCACCTAGTATGCTCTGTCAACTTTCGAGTTGGGCTTGTACTCAGAACGGTGAACGGACTTGCTAAGACCACAATAGCAACATAATTAAAACTTTTACCCCATAACCAACGCACCGGCGTTGTCTCGATAAAATACTTAGGTAGTCGGCAAATTCCAAGTGTGGGCGTCGGGCAACCCAATCTGGACACAACTGGTTAAGTTATTGAACACCTAGCTTGTGATTCCAAACAGGTCCGTCATGTCTTTGAACGGAGCCACTGAAGGTATTTCCGGTTAGGATTTCCAGACACCTTAAGCAAGATCACCATTAAAATCCTTAAAACTTACCAAGAACACTCGCACAACCAAACATTCATTGGTTTAAATTCCAGACTTGTGTTTATTTCTTCAACGCATTTCAGTTTCATCGACTCCATAAGGCACTGGTCCTTGTTTTGTTTTGCATAATTATATGATCAATTGTCTATGGCTTAATATAATTGTTACCATTGAATGCATAATTGCTGTCCAGAATTTAAATTTATCTTTTAATCTCTCATTTGCAACGTGGATTGCCTTTTTGATCTTGTGTCACATTCATAATAAGTAAAACACCTTCTAATCATAATAACTCCTAAAAAACACCCATCCGCATCCACAACCTTCAAATACACTTTAACAACTTAAGAACCTTAGAAAACTCTTTTGTAGGGACTACCCCCTTGGCTTCGTTAGGAGTTAGCCTAAACAGAGGAGCTAGGAGTAGGTGACAGTACCTAGCTCTGTGCTTGCCCCCAAGGTCACACTTCTCCCACTTTCCTAAGTGAGGAGACAACTTTCAATTGATTTTTGCAGCTGGTGTGCAATCGACGGACAACAGACCCAACTTTAGTCGCTTTTTGGTCATTATAACATAAAAGCCATTTTTTTGGGGGGGAAGATGGAGATATTACTTATATTAAAAGAAAATCATAGAATACAATTACATAGTGTACACAAAGAGCATACTTACAGGTTCTTCCCCTGAGGGAAACATAGAAGCCTATAAGTGGAGTTAGGAACTATTGGACATTTACAATGTTACATGTTTTTGTCTGTAGAGAAGTAGAAAAAAGTCTGTAACTGGTAGTATTGACAAAACAATGTTCAAAGTCTTGAACAAAATAATGCTTAGACTGTGTACTGGGGACATTACAAAAGTCATCTTTGTTACCGGACAGAGGAAAAGAGATTGAACAGAAGTCGTCGAACAAAACCGAACTGAACCAAGCAAAGGCAACAAAAAAGGGGCAGGGGCCCATAGGAAACTTACTTGTTAGAGGGGCCAATATTTTCATCCTGCTTATCATCGATGATGATGAGCTGCTGGTGATTGGGATTCATTTTCTTCTGAATCTGGGTAACATCTCCCTCGTCAACTTTGGTGACCTCGAATCTGTATCCCATGATTTTGGCAATTAGGTCCTACTTGGCCTCCATGATTTTTATTCGAGAGGGGAGCTTCTCCAGGTTCCTCAGTCTGTCATTTATTTCCTCTAGCTTGTTATTCATCTGATTGACAGAGTTGCCCGTTTCTTCTATAGCCTTGGCCATGAGGGTCTTCATGGTCCAATACAGATCAATGGAATGGTTGAAGAGATTGATTCGATTGCGAGAGTGCTCGGGGTCGATGATCTAGTCAACAAAGGCATTTTGTGCTTGTCTTCAATGTTGCAGTTGGAGGCACAAACAACTTCCATGTTCTTGACTTCATCCTGCACTTTCTTCACAATATTTTGTCTGTAGAAATTGGTAGTGTGATGTTCCTGCTTGAGGTCACAAGATTTGTCTATGCTGTAGGTTTCCCCTCCATGTTTGCGAATGTGCCTAGTGCGTAGGTTTCGCTGTTGATGGGAGGTGAATTTCTCTTTCTCAATTATTCTGCAGTTGTCTTCGTCAAAGGTCGAGGACTCATGAGGGCTTGCCATGGAGGAGAACAGGCGACATCGAAATAGGGTGAAGTCAAGGAATCAAAGGCAAGGAGGGTTGAGGGGGAGTGGAGGGTAGATCAGAGAGCTGAAGAGCAAGGAGTTGGGTGGGGAAGAAGGAGATAAGTAAGAGGGAAAGAGGCGAGTCAACATGAGGATGATATTCCGCTCAATGGGAATGAAGAGATGAGATATGCTTGGAGCGTGCTGACATAAATGCGGAGTTACAACCATGATTGGAAGGTATAGAGAGAGGGATGAAAAAACACAGAGTGAGGAGTGCGAGCGTATAGGGGATAAAAAACGAAAGAGGTGGGAGTAAATGGAGGGAAACGACCCGAGAGGATGAACATTACTTCCACATGTTTAGACGAGGACGCTGCAGATGAGATGTGTCCTATTCATAATGATTCTTGTACCAAGTGGCATCAATGCCCTGAGAGGTACTTTCATTCGAACCAACATTGACATCATCCCCAAGCGAGTGAGTGGGTTTGTCGTCATTTCTTTGCTTGAGATTGGTTGTACTATGATGTCCCACGCTGCTAGGAGGATTGTGCCGTGGAGAGGTGGTACTCGCCATCTGATTGGAGGGACACGGAGGATAGTGGAGATTCTTGCTGGCGATGATGTGGCAACTTTGGCTCCAAGGCAGGGATCTCAGACCCAAATCGTTCGCTTTTGTTTCACTCCCGTCGTTATCAATGCCAATGTTAGCTAGTCTGTTGATCAACTGATTGCTGTTTCTTTTGATGTGGAAAGGGATGGCAGTGCTGAAGTGGGGGAGCAACTGCGCTAATTCTTCTAGCTCACTGGTAAGCCTCCAACTGTTAGTGATTTTTGCAAATTTTGTTCCTTACAAAATTTTGCTAAGGACCGAGGTTCAAATTTGCGAATCTCCCTCTATGATGAGCTTGGTGAAATTTTTCTCAAGGGCCATTTCGAGGTTTGATATAGGAGGCCTTGTAATTCCGCGATAATGTTTGTTTCGGTGCCCAAAGAGCCTATAACAATCCAAAGAATTTTCCCTTTGTGATCACATATGACTCCCCCATACCCTCCGGTCTAGGGTTGCCGGGAGAGGCTCCCTCGAAATTGAGCTTGCAAAAGCCCGTATGTGGAGGATGCCATAGAGAATCAGAGCGGAGGTGGATGTTGGTGGGGGCTTGCGAAATTCTTTGGAAGTTGATAATTGGCTTCCAGTAATTCCAAATGATTTGTTCATGAGGCTCACATTTGGTGTCCTCCTTGCTCCAAGGAGTTTGATTGAGGGTATTTTGGATGTTGGATTGAAGGGAACTCCATAGATGTTCGAACTTTAGTTCGGAGCTATTGAAGATGTGTCTGTTGCGCTCTTTCCAGACAGTCCAAGTTATGAAGCCAGGAATGAGGCTCCAAATCCTGTTAAGGACGTTGTTGTGGAAAGGAGCTAGGAACCAATTGGAGACGGTGTTCTTGATGGAGCCTACATCCCTGTCCGTTTGCCTGAATATGCTGGCTGACTTGTCCCAAAATTTGGCTGCAAATGGGCAGTTGCTGAGTAGGTGGTTCGCGTCTTCGATTTGTGATTTGCATAGGTAGCATCTAGATGGGTCTATGAAGCCTCTATGAAGTAACTTGTCCTAGGTTAGTATTTTGCCATGGTTTACCAACCAAAGAAATAGGGTAATTTTAGGCCAGAGTTTACCATGCCAAAGTTTGTTCCAGTGTGGTTCACTTTCTTGCTAGTGGCTTCCCAAGGCTATGTGATAGGCTTCCTTGATAGTGAAAGTTCATGTTGGTTTGTAACCCCATCTCAGTTGGTCTTTGCCTATTTTTTCTTGATTTTTCTTCCTTTTAGCTCGCTCCATAGGGACTTGTGGTCTGGTTCTTGAGTGTTTAAGCTTGGATGTTCGCTGTCGATCCATTGCCTCCATTCATTGGTGCTGACTTCGGGCTTCTAGAATTCAGATACTACTATTTTGTTGCAAAGAGGAGGGACATTGGCCAGAGAATGCTAGCTGTGGTGAGAGGCTAGAGGGGGCAGTTGCTGCCAATCATCGTCCTAGAAGAGCGTAGTGTTTCCTTCCCTTATTTCCCAAAAACTGTGCATGCAGACCAACTCTTTTTGTTCCCAAGCTAAATTCCATATGATGGGTCCCTTTCTGATTCCGGTAGCTCTTATGAGATTCACAGTGGACTAGGGAATTCATATTTGTTCTTCCAGATGGAAGCCCAAGGCAAGAGGGGACGAGTAACTAGGTTCCACCAGGTTTTTTCCGCTAGGACATTGGTCATGATCTTTGGATCCCTTAGCCCTAGTCCACCTTGGATTTTGGTTTGCAGACCTTGTCTCATGCAACCAGAGCCCATTTAGTGGAGTTGGTGGGGCCATTTCATAGAAAATTGCGTTGGAGATTACCGATCTTCTTTAGAACATTTTTGGGAGTGGCCATAACAGAGAAGAGGTATAGAGGAATGGCTTGAAGGACCGAGTTGAGAAGGATAACCTTGACTGGTAAATTCAGAGGGCGGAGGGTCCAGCTGGAGAGCTTTCGGCTTAGAGAGGAGAGAAAAGAGTCATAGGAGAGATTACAGAAGGCAGTCTCCACAAGGGGAGCTCCTAGATAGGTGGCGGGGAGAGAGCCTTTACGAAAGCGAAGGATTGTTAAGATGCGAGCTTGAGGGTTTGGAGGGGTGTTAAAGAAGAAGACAAGTGATTTGTCAAGATTAAAGGTCAGGACTGAGGGTTGCATGAAATCATTGAGGGATTTGAGAGATATGGCTTCTTTGACAGAGGAGGATCCCAGAAGAAAGGTGTTATTCATAAATTGGAGGTGAGAGTGATGACTGTTGGACTACAACTGGAGGCCCGAGAGCTGATTGGTTGTTTGTGCAGCCGAGAGACTATGTCCATGACCTTCAACCATTAACACAAAGAGGAAGGGAGACAGAGGGTCTCCTTGGCAGATTCTTCGAGAGCGAGAGAAGGTGGAAGAGGGCTAGCCATTGAGGAGAATAGAGAAGAATGCATATGAAAGGAAGGAAAGGATCCTATCGATCCAGATAGGATCAAAACTGGAAGCTAGGAGCATTTCTTTGATGTATTGCCGACTGAGCTTGTCGAATGCTTTGGAGAAGTCAAGTTTTACTAAGAAGCTTGGTTGCTTTTGGGTTTTGAGGGTGTGAATTGCCTCATGAGCCAGGAAGATGCCATCGAGGATTTGTCTTCCTTCCACATAGCCTGTCTGCTTCTCGGAGATGAGGGTGGGTAGGAGTGGTTTAAGTACGTTGGCTATCACTTTGGTTATGATCTTGTAGATAACATTGCAGAGGGAGATGGGACGAAATTAAGAAGGATCGAGAGTGCCAAAGTCTTTTGGGATTAGAGTGATGAAGGTGGCGTTGAGAGCTTGATGAACTCCTGATCTTTTTTATGGATGCCTCCACTAGCTGCCAGATATCTTCTTTTACCGTTTTCTAGTAGGCTTTGAAGAAGTTGATGGTAAATCCATCCAGCCTAGGTGCTTTCCCTAGAGGCATTTCATGAACAACCCATTCAACTTTTTGCATGGTAATGGGTTTTAGGAGGGTGGAGTTTTGATCAATAGTTATCAGTTTGGGGATATGCTTAATTGCCTTGCTAATGGCTTCTGATTTGTCTTCTATAGGCTCTTTTAAGAGATTTCCATAGTAGCTATTGAGCTCCTTTTTGATGCCCTCCCTAGAATAAAGAGTGATGCCCTGCGTAGTTTTTAGAAGAGAAATGTTGTTATGATTTCTTCTTTGCTTCATGGTATTGTGGAAGTATTTGGTATTTTTCTCTCCCTCTTGAAGCCAGAGGGATCTGGATTTTTGTTTGCATAGGGTTTCTTCTTGCTGGAGATTGTTCTCCATTTGGCTTAGCAGGTTATTTTCCTGATGGTTTAATTCCTTTGTTCTTCCTTCATTGATAATTATTTGTTGAACTTTTGTATTTTACTGTCTAGGATTCTCTTGTATAAAAAAATTTAACCAAAAACTTCTTTGTTCCATTTTTTGAGGATGAGCTTAAGGTTTTTGAGGCGTACCTGGAGACGGTGCATTGAAGGTCCTGGTTTGGGATCTGCTTCCTTCCACCATTTGTCAATATTGTTGGTGAAGTCCTCATGTTTCAGCTAAAAAGACTCAAATGTGAAGGGTTTCGACAGGCTTTGATTAGAGTCACCGAGGATGAGACTTATTGGCAAGTGGTCTGATTCGACGGCTGGAAGAATGAAGGCTTCAATGTTCAGACGCTGGTTGATGAGGCTTTCCGAGATGAGAAAATGGTCCAACTTAGAGGCTATCTACTTGCTTCCTCCTTGCTTGTTGTTCCAAGTGTGAATGTCGTTTTTAAATTGTAGATCTATCAGCTTTTGAGATTCAATGAACTGCTGAAAGGCAATGGCATCTTTATCCAGCTTGTGAAGGTCCCCTTTTTTTTCCTCGACTTTTTTATCATGTTGAAGTCTCTGCCAAGGATCTAGCTGGGCTCCGGGGAGGCAAATCGTAGTTCGGTGAGATGATTGAGGAGGACGAGTTTTTGAGAGACAATGGAAGGGTCATAGACATTGGTTAGGATTCCTTTTGTGCCAGAGGCAATGATGGTGAAGCTAGCCGAGAGGAAGTTGGGGAAGGAGATGAAATTGCTGAGGTGGAGGACATTGGGGTTCCAAATTAAGGTAATATCCCCCGAGACTCCTTTAGCATCAACGGCTTGGTCATGCCAACCTTTCCAGACTTTCGAGCCCATCTACTTTAATTTTTCAGTGGTGCACTGGCTTTCTTGGAGCATCATGATAGAAGGTTTGTTTAGGAGGATTCTATTTCTTTTAGGATTCTCTGCTTGGATTCAGAGTTGAGACCTCTGATATTCCAAGATATGTTCTACATTGGGGAACTATAAGTTGGGGTAGAACATTTCATTCAGGCTAGCGTATTGGCCTTGTTGCCGCCTAATTCACACTTTAAAACGCA
>LPNX010792745.1:280709-316503 GCA_001517045.1 Pseudotsuga menziesii | reverse complement strand
GTGTGGCATCCGTATCATATGATCCACACTAGTACATTAATTTACATTAATTTTCCCACGCAGGGGAGCGGACATTTCGTTTTACAAAGGGGCAATTGCCTTGCAGAAATGGAAAAATCCTCAGAATTTTCCAAGGTATAACTATGTACAGTTCATGTACATGGAGTTGCCACCTAGTCGAAATAGGTGGGCAACAGGCCTAATTTAATTAGGTTTTCCCCGATGTCCTTGATTTTTTGCTGAATGGTGGGTCTTCCTCCTTTTTTTTTCCTCTTTGGATTTTTAAGCTTAATCCTTGAGGGTCATGGGTTTCATGCCAAGGTGGGGGATGTGACTCTCCTCTTTCTTTTTTCTCGTCTTGGGTTTGCTTTAAACTTTGACTAGGGATTTTTTAAGAAGGGAAATTTGTTGATCAGGTATGGAGCTGAATTCCTTTCTTTCGCAGGCTGCTTCTAGTTCCTCTAGATTTAGTCCCCCTGTGTCCAGTTCTTCTTCACCTGATTCTTCCTTTCCTTTCATCTCTATTTTGCCAGTGTTCCCTTCTTCTTGCTTCTCTGAAGAGGAAAAGGGGTTCATTGTAGGTGGTAGATCGAAGGGATCTGGGATTTCCTTGGCTGGAGCTGGGATGAGTGGGGTGGGTTCAGTTTCGCATGGAGTGCTTTCTTTAAAGAGATCAAGAAAGGTGTGCTCAAATTTCAATGGGGGTTGCGAGTCGAGGATGTCCAAGGAGTTATGAGATGCAATGGTGATCTTTGTGGGTGGTTCAACTTGCTTCTTTCCTGTTCTCTTTCTGGGCTTAACCTTAGTGAATCCTTCTTTTCAGCCAAATTGGATGGTTCAATTCCTTTGTTTCTCGGGTATTCATGGAATAGGTGGCCATGGTCGTGGCATTTTGTGCATCTCACGGGTATGTGCTCATAATCTATTGGTTGGTTCCATTTAGAGTTCCTGTGGCTAAGATAGATCGAAGCGGGTAGCTCAGATGCTATGTACATATAAACACAGATCCTGGCATATGTTGTATATCTGGCAGATTTGGTAGGTTCTGAGGCCTTGACATATTTACCTAGTGTGTTTCCCAAACCTGCCGGAGTTTCCTCTTCCCAGTATTCCGCTGGGAGGGAGTAAAGATGTAGCCAAACATGAGCATAGGAGAGATTTTCATTTTCCGGGCTAAAGTTTAGTTTCCAAAAGTGGAGGTTTAAGGCCCACAGAGTTGAAGAAGTAAGGCCATTGTCAAAAACTCTCCTGACGTCTTCCAGATGCTTGAAGATGACTGTGAAGAACCCTTTGGCGCTCAGCTGGAGGTCATAATGACCCTTGCGTTTCCAACGGGTGTTGATCCACCAGACCAGAGCCTTTTCCGAGGGCCAGATCCCGAGGAATTTACCAATGATTGCATGATTGCTTAAATTCTGGATGTTGGCATCAATAGTAGAAGAGGTTAGTTTATACTTGGGTGTTTGGAGAGATTTTGGTATGCATTTGCTCGCGGTGGGTGCGAAACTTTCTTGCTTGGCTGCATCTTGAGAGTTCTGGTGGGCTAGAGCTGATTATGCTAGTTCTTTGTCGAGGGTGTTGCTAGAGGTGATTGGAGACTTCCTTGCGGGACTGATCTGAGGATCTAGTTGCATTGGGGATTCCGGCTGGATCGAGGAGCTTGGTGCTTTAGATGGGATGCAGGAAACCTTCGAGCTAGAGGAGGGGGAAGATCCCCTTCCGTAGATGTCCATGGGGAGGAGCACTACAGAGTGCAGGTGTGGAGGGTCGGGGGGAGCATGGTTAAATGGATGGGAAGTACACGGGAAGGTGTGAAAGGGGAGGAAAAGTTGCAGAGCTCATCCGACTAAAAATCCAAAAAAATTCAGCATTCTGGATAACATAAAAGCCATTTTGACTTTATAAAACAAAGTTAATTTCTAGAGTCACTTTTCGAACCACTTCTACACGCCAGACACTTAGCCTATGTAGGAGTAGCTATCTGAGCTACAAAAAAAAATAACAGGTTGGAAACTCATTGAAATGATTGGTATATTTTCTCTTTGAATTGCCATGAACTTTGGAGCTACTAGAAGTGATTTATTGTGATTATTCCGCTGCTGTTTTATACATTAATTTACAGCAGTCCTAAAGGTTGAAATTTCTAGTGTTAAGATCTGAGGAACTTTCTTGAAAGAAGGTGAATTTTTAGTTTTACATTAATTGCCCGATACAATGAAATTTTAACATTATGTCCCTACCTCACATTCAATGGAAGGGGACCATGTGAAACACTACCTCCAAGTGACAAACCAATATCATAACACCGTCATGCTCAATCACTAGGATTCTCCAAGAATAATATGATGCCTTGCCACTACCTCATATCACCAATATCCAATCCCTTGGGGGACTAGAACCTTGAAAGATGAACCAAGGTGCAGTAGTCTCTAGACATGATGAACAAGTATACCAATACAATACCATGATGGGGTAGTGTTATCATGGAAACCAGCACAAGCAAATTTGCACAATAGTTATAGGCAAACCAACCATTGTCACGATTGGTTAGCCTCTCCATTGGGACTGGTGCTTTACCAGTCATAGGGGGGTGTCCTTAGAAAGCGTATACTGCAATTTGATATGAAAATCTACATGTATTATGAAGAAAAGCAACATTCAAAACTCCCTCTTTGACTGTTTCAGAACAACTAAGAGTGAGGGTTATTTCAAGCACTAAATTTTAATGGTTGAGATCAGGTTTCAAAAGTGATCATAACATGGAATTAAATGGAAATGCGATGAAAATAATTGTGCCCTGAGTAAAAAGAGAATCAAAACAAGAACAAGTAACTACCGACCATTACCAAAAATTTAATCTTTAACCGCCAATGAACAGAGAATTAGAATAAGCATAGCTGATTCAATCAGTTATTACGCAGGAGACTGTCTGCATCATAATGGATGATAGGTTATAGGCCGCCAAAGAT
The DNA here is from genome assembly GCA_001517045.1 of Pseudotsuga menziesii. Lineage (NCBI taxonomy): Eukaryota > Viridiplantae > Streptophyta > Pinopsida > Pinales > Pinaceae > Pseudotsuga > Pseudotsuga menziesii. The sequence continues at coordinate 313,534 of LPNX010792745.1, read as the reverse complement.
CTCGCTAGAAATGGTGGTAGTAGTCTAGGGGTGTTGGATGAAAGTGAAGAGTTACCTGCTGCTGCAATCAATACTCACAAGTGAACTGTCTAACCTTTTCTCTGCCCTCCAAATCTAAACTTCTGAAGATATAGACCTCTAACAAGTACAACCCTTTATGCACATCGACCTAGTTGCTTTTGACTGTTGGAAAAAGAGGAAATAAAGCTCATAAGGCTAAAACAGTGCGTGCACACTGCCTTTGGGTTTTCATTCCTGGTTTTGGAGACCTTTTCTCACTGTCAAAAAGTGCTTTGACTGTTGAAAAAGGAAGAAATAAAGCTCACAAGGCTAGAGCAGTGCATTCACTTTGCCTTTGAGCTTTCTTTCCTGGTTTTGGAGACCTTTTCTTTTGTAACAACTGTCTTGTCACTCTTCTTTATGAGGTCAACCTGCCTCCATTTCAACCTTATTCCAGCCTCAAATTCGCCCTACAATACCTCAACTACTTTGACCGGGTGCTTCTAGTCTGTTTAGGAAAGTAACTTTTTCCAGGCCTTTATTCTCTGCTTTTCTAGTGGCCTTTTCTCATAAAGAAATTGCTATTTATGTATACTGCTTAGGATAAGACTGCCCTGATTTCTCTATTTCATCGCTGGCATTTACTTCCCCCTTTCCTCTGCTTATCAAACAATCTAGAACAGTAAACTTTGGCACTTGATCTCACCTTACATTTGCTGTTCTTTATCATTTCTTCTCATTATAACTAAGAAATCTGCTTTTGTTACTCCATACAGCGCTGAAATGATTTTCTTCTACAACAAATCTACCATGCTGACTGCACATTTTCTGGAAGTACATGAAGATCAGACTGTAGGTTTGTGGCACTTTCCAATCACAAATAACGACCCCTGGATATTCACTGCTGTGTGCTAAAGCTTTATGAAGTCGACCCTAGGTTTACTTGACCAAATTAAGATGGATATTGATCCTGAGGGCGGAGTGAATCGTATCTTTATCCATCTTGCCAATGACATGGAGCTATGACCTGCAAAGAGGTTGGATTCAGAGTTTTGGCAGCCTGTTTGGCAACTCTCTCAAACTCCCTTTTAGTTGGCACTCTTGTACACAGGAATTGATTGATCAAATAGTGTTAAGCCTCAATTTTAAAGGAGTTAGTAGAACTGCAAATCACACTTTCAACTAAATCAACCAGCTCCTTTTTCTGTATAATCTTTTTTTTGGTCTTTAATTCACATAAATGATATATTCAACCCATTGCAAATGTGTAGTACGAGCCACAATCCACTGCTGATAATCTCATGCATACGCAGCATGTGAAGGATCCTGTGGATGCTGTTTTCCTGTTCACAATTGATTGCAAATTCAAACTAGCTATTCACATGATCTTTCCTAGAACACACCATATTCCCTCCCATTCATTGGAACCCTGCATGGAATATTAATCTCCTGCAATGTGTATCTGTGAGGTAACTTCAACAAATGCCCATAGTAGCTCCTCTTTCCACTAATTTGCTGACCCCATGATAACTCTTATCAACTGGATTAGCAACAGTTGGTATGCTCTTGCCATCACTGCTAGGTTCGCTGTTCTTTGTCATGAATATACCCTTCCAGTCAAGACAACAAGCTACTAAACCCACATATTACCTTGATGATGAGACATATGCAAGCTATGTAAAAGGAGACACGTGGACAGCGCCAATGAGATAAAACACAACTTTCACTAGGTGAGATTTTGAAAGAAATCAAGTAAAAAGATGCCAGCGAACTTAGCGTTTCTTTCCTTTGTCAAAGCTAGCTAGTATTTGAGCCAACTACAACCAAAGCAAATTTAAGTCAGCTTTTTCTGCTTAGCAACAATAACATGTGTAAGTCAAGCTGCCTTGGGATATCGCCTTGTGAACTGCCTTTAGTTTTTGATGGATTAACAAGTGTTCTAAATAACCACTCTAGCCAAGACTAGGAGATAATGAATCTCATACTTTTGACAACTCTCATCAACTGCCACGTGTCATCTGAAAGTGAAATTTCCTTCCCAACACTGCTTCCTAACTCTTCACTGTTCAACCACGAAACTTTGACCATATCCTCACTGCTTGCTTCGAAATTTTGACATTGAACCTGTACCTGCCACATATAGGAACTGCTAATTACAGGCATGCTTGAAAAAGCAGTCTTTCCCGAAAAAACAAAAAAATGAAAAGCAGGGAAGACTGATCTTGAAGAAAATAGCATTCATCTAGCTTGTTGAAAATCAAAAAGCAAAAAACAGTCTCATTGAACTTGCTTTTTTACAAGAACCCTGAAGGCGTGAGTATCAATGTTGTCTGCCCCCCCTGATCTAGGGTTCCCCCCAAAATACATTGTACAACTTCTAAAAATAGCAGCCTTGGACTCTGGTGGCTTTGGCAAGAACTCTGATCAATGAACAATATAACCAGCCTGATGGAATCTCGCTGGATCTTAACACTCTAGTAGTGCAATCACAACTGAGGGTTAACAAGTAGACATGTTCCATAATCATCAACTATATACCAAGAATGTGATCCATCAATCGAAGGCATGCAACATGAAGAATACCATTATATGAACCATGATCATGACAATCCATCTTGGAGAAAAGTGAGTTTCCTCCATCAAAACACCAAACCACTCAAATACAATCAACATCTCAAAAACAAGGAAGGTGTGTACCCCCAATCCATTGATTACTCACATGGATACCATGCGGCAAATCATATCTTGTAATGAAAATCATAAGATTTATCCATGTGTAATATGAGGGATAACAAACTCCAATAGCTTCAAGAATCTCAGTTACAGATCTGGTGTAAGCGACCTCCATTTTTTCAGTGACTATTTTTCTTGTTCTTCACCTTAGTGTGATGAATTTTGGGTCAGTGTTTACATTGATGACTCAATCTACCCACTTGAATTTGGACCTGGGATGGGTTCTCCCCACCATTAGAACTACTGTTCTAGTGTCTTTCCACATGTCATTGTTCAAATGGTTGAGAGTCGAGGTCCCTATTATCTGCTGCAGTTTAGTTGTTTAGTTCTGTATTGTCTTGGATTCCAATAATGAAATTGAGAGTGATAATTGGGTTTTTCTTTTCTGTTTCTTTTATTTTTCCTGTAAATTATGACTACATGCCTTCTCCTGATAAGTCTGATTATTCTGACCATTAGTTATTGTGAACATTTACAGCTGAAATGAAAGCCATTAACTAATACTTATGATTGTGGTTGAAGTGTTTTCATGGAAAAATTTCAGTGAAAAAATTGTTGGATGTGTTTAATTGGTTTTGATCCATGGCTGAACCAGTCTGAATCGTCTAGACTTTAGTTGGTTCAGAAACCCAGTTGATATATTTAAAACTGTTTCTGATATGCAACACAACATTTCTTTGATTCTTTTATCTTTATTTTTACACTATTTTATATTAATCTGGAAAACGATACATGCTAAAGGTTAGGGTTCTTTCTGCTCATGTACAGAAATTCACAGATACAAAACAATATCGTTTTCCATAGATAAACCAGTGTTATCGGAACTGGACCGGAACTGGTAAAACCAGCCAGTCCGACCTGTTCACAGGCCCAACTGGTCTGCTTAGGTGTCTGTGTTAGAAAATCATAACTATGGATAATGGAGGTCTTCCTCATGAGTTTTTGGGTATGTTAGTCATGGTGGGGACAAAGTTTTGTTCCTAGTGTTTCTTTATGTTTAAAGTGACTTTATGTAAATAAATAAAAGATTGTACTTCATTATTTAAGCTGTGGGTCCCATGATGTAATGTGCTTTTAATTATTACTTTTTATTAATTAAAGTGCATTTAATGAGAGCCATTGATAAAAAAATTAATCCTAGCCTTTGATGAGTCGGTAGTTAGGGTTAGTTATTAGAAAGTGAAGTATACAAGAAGAGTAAAGTGGACAAAGAGAACACACTTGAAGGAGAAAGAGAGACCCCAAGTCTAAGGAAGACTTCAGAAGCTTTAGGGGCAGATTTCATCAAGCAAATTAGCAGGCACAGATTTTCAAGACAATTTTCAGCAGCTGATTGGATGGGACAGTGCATTAAATACTGTCACCCATGCACAGAAATCAAGGCAGGTTGCAGATACAAAAATCGAGGCAAGTACAACTATTAGTGGCACGATTTTCCAGTAAATTTGTTGCAGCAGGCACAAATTTTGTGTTGATTTTTCCTAAGCAGCATCGAGAGCCATTCTCTTGGAGAATGGAAGCACCTGGTCAGTTACCAAGAAGAGGAACCAGTCCAGCACTGGGGGAACTCAGCATAGAGCTGAGTGGCTATTCTTTGAATGGAGACACTTGGTCAGTTACCAGGATGTGGAACCAGTCCAGCATTGGGGGAACTCAGCCTAGAGTTGAGTGGCCATTCTTTTCATGGAGACACCTAGTCAGTTACTAGGATGTGGAACTAGACCAGCACTGGGGAAACGCAGCCTAGAGCTGAGTGGCCATTTTTTGAATGGAGCCACCTGGTCAGTTACTAGGAAGATGAACCAGTCTAGGACTGGGGGACTCAGCCTAGGGCCGAGGGCCATTCTTCGGGAGAATGGAGGCGCTTGGTCAGTTACCAAGTATTTGACATTGAGTCAAATGATGCAGCCTAGGGCTGAGGCACCTGGTCAGTTACCATGACATCACTATAAGTCCTAGACCGGTTTGGGCATGTGAGGCACTCCTACCCTCGATCTGTGGGCTTTGTGATCTTCTCCAGGGATTAGCTACCCCTGGTTAAAACACCTAGTACCCGATCTTGGTGATACAAGGAGTTTGAGATAAAAGCATTAGTAATTCTCTCTATTTATGACGATGTACTTTGAGTGGGCATGAAGGACCCCTATGACCACTTGCTTAGACCAAAGGTCACTTGAAGAGGACTAAAAGGTAAAACTCAAAAATACGTAAGGACTCTTGTACCACTGAGAAGTCAAAGTGAAAATACAAAAAGGTCATTAGTGCCTTAAAGGTAAAAATAAAAAAGGGTAAAAGAATAAAACCCTATTATTTTTATTCTTATTTGTAAGGTCCACATCATAGTGACAAAAGGTTATAAAAGAAGGTCACTTGCAATTCATTTTCACACACACTTCATCATCAACGGTTGGAATGCTCCCTTGAAGACTTCGCTAGTTTTAGTGAAGTATTTACAGCTGGATCTCTAATTGTCTTACCATATGCCCTAGCATGGTGGCTAACTAGCTAGGGCATCACTCTTCTCACTTACAGTCAGCAACAGTAACCCTAAGCAGCTAGGGCATACCCATACTCTTCACGGCTAGCAGGAGTGGAAGAAGAACAAAGTTAGGGCACTTCATGGACAACCCTAAAAATGTCAAATAAAGCTCGGGCAGGCTCTCTCACTGCTCGGGCACCAAAAACAGACCCTTCTCCTATTCGGGCAACTACAGTAGTGGCTTGGGTAGGGCTTGGGAAACCTACTCCATTTTCGTGCAACCTGTTTGGTATTCGGGCAGCAAGAGAGAGTTCATGGGAAACTTGCTACCCTTCATGGGAAGCACAGGACTTTTGGGCAGCAACATGTGAGGATCCGTGCAGCATGAAAAGGATCCGGGCAGTAGGAAAAGGCATCCAAGCAACACCAAAATTGGTCCGAGCAACATCTGGGCAGTTTAGGCAGGTTTGGGCAGAAGACACAGAGGTTCGGGCAACTGAGATAAAGCTCGGGCAGCAAGAAAAGACTTCCGGGCAGCAGAAAGGAAATCTGGGCATTTAGCCATAATCTGCATTTTTGGTGAAATTTGTCTTGGTGACATTCTTGATCAAAATTGGCTAGGGTTTGAAGTTGTTTAGCCTGCTAGGGTTTGACAAAATTTGAAGAACATTCATCTCAGAATTTTGAGATCCGTTTACAAACTCAGTCATCTCATTTAAGGGATGAATTACTAATGTTTTTGGGGTTTTTGTCCTTTAAAGGTTTCCCTGTAAAAAACATCTTGTGTTCATTGTGTTTATGTTTGTTGATCTACTGCGCTTGTCTTATTGTTATCTATCTTATAGAATGCAAAATTAAAGAATATATGCAAATGCTAAAATTCAACATGGTATCAGAGCTTTGCATTTGAAGATCCCAGTAAGAGAGCAGATTACTGTTGTCTTCCTAGACCTTGGGACATTTTGAAGACTTAGATAAATGACTTGTGAAGCATAGATGACTACCAACACTTTCAGACCGAAAGAGAAGCTTGAAGGTTCAACAAATTACAACTCTTGGAAACCTAGGTTCATAGCCATCCTGAGGAAAATGACCTTGATGACGTGGTTTTCAACACCATAGAAGAACCAGCATCTAATGCTGGCAGAATCGCTTTCAAAAAGAAGCAAGCAAAGGCTAGAAGGATCATCTATGACTCGGTCAAGGAAACCTTGACGCTCACCATCACACCATTGAAGGCTGCCCAAGAATGCTTTGACACCTTGACGAACTTGTATGAAAAGAAGGCACCTAGCCAAAAGAGAGTATTGAAGAAAAGGCTTCGGACACTGAAGATGAACAAGGATGAAGGAGTTGCACCCTTTTTCACAAAGATTGCACAGGTAAGAGATCAACTTATTGCTATTGGTATTACTGTGGATGATGATGACCTTATACAGACTGTATTCGATGGTCTCCCAAAATCTTGGGAAACCTTTCTGGCAGCAGTAAGTGGATGTGAAAATGAGCAAAACTTTGATAGACTTTGGCATGATTGCTTGGAAGAAGAAGGGAGAGCTCAAAACAAGACAACTGACACTAAGGAAGGAAACCCTGATTTGATAGCTAAGACAAGGAAGTTCAAGAAGCCCTCCCCTCAGAAAAGGAAGGGAAGAAACTATAAGGTAAACACATTGATGTTTCAAAATTGGAATGCTATAATTTTCATAAGACTGGACATTTTCCCAAGGATTGCAGGAAGCCCAAGAGGAAGTTCAAAAGGAGGTTCCAAGCTTCTGTTGCAGAAGAAGAAGAACCCAAGAAGAAGAAGAATACCAAGGCTACCAAAGAAGATGAACCTAGAAGGGAATATTACTCGATCTCTGCTCTTTCTGGATCCATCACTGATAGTGCTAACTCTTGGTTAGTAGTTAGTGGTGCCTCTAGACATATGACATGTCATCGTGAAGCACTCACCAGCTACAGAAAGAAGAAGTTCACTACTCAAGTGGAACTTGGAGATGACTCCACTTACAAGATTGAAGGAGTTGGCTCAACCTCACTTCAACTTGATTTAGGTACAGTTTTGCATATTGATGATGTTTTATATGTTCCTAGTTTGAAGAAAAACCTCATCTTCGTTGCTGGCTTAGAAGACAAGGGCTACAGAGTCCTCTTCATGGATATGAAGGTCCTACTATGGGCAAAGAATGAGAAGCTAAGCTCAGCTGTAGTGATTGGGGTTCGAGAGGGAGGTCTTTATAAGGCTTTTGGAAATTCCACACAAGCCTTGGTTCACCACACAATTGATCCTTGTGAGCTGTGGCATCGGAGGTTTGGACACCTCCACTATACAACTCTTCCAAGCCTTCAAAAGATGGTTACAGGTATGCCAAATATTTCTCCTAAACATAATGGTATTTGCAAGGGTTGTGCTTTAGGTAAGAACACTAAGAATTTTTTCTCCAGAAGCAAGAATAGATCTAAAGGAATATTGGATTTGATTCACTATGACATTTGTGGGCCCATGTCTTCACCCTCCTTGAGTGGGTGCTTGTATTATGTTTTGTTCATAGATGATCATTCTCGGAAGTCCTAGATTTACTTTCTCAAAGTCAAAAGTTTGTATTATGTTTTGTTCATAGATGATCATTCTCGGAAGTCCTGGATTTACTTTCTCAAAGTCAAAGGTGAAACTTTTGACAAGTTCAAAGAGTTCAAAGCTCTGATTGAAAATCAGATAGGTAGACACATCTGTATCCTAAGGTCAGATAACGAAGGTGACTACGAGTCTAATGAGTATGATGATTTTTGCTGAGAAGCAAGAATCAAGAAAGAGCTGATAGTACCTTACAACCCTTAACAGAATGGGATTGCAGAAAGGAAGAATAGAATGATGATTTGTGCAGCTGCTAAAGCTATGCTGGCAGGCATTGATCTTCCTTTATATTTGTGGGCTGAAGCTGCATGTATTGCTGTGTACATTCAAAACAGAAGCCCTCATGCCATCTTGGGGGAAAAGACTCTAGAATAAGTCTTCACTAGCAAGAAACCTGCAGTTGATCACATGAGGATTTTTGACACTCCTATATATATTCATGTGCCAAAAGAAAAGAGGGCTAAGCTTGAGCCTTCTGAAAAGAAAGGTATATTTGTCGGTTACAGTGATAGCTCGAAATCTTACTGCATCTATGTCCCTGGACAGAGATACATTGAAGTCAGTAGAGATGTAATATTCCATGAGGAAGTTGTGTTTCGTCAAACACAAGAGCTTTCAAAAGAAGATGAAGAACCTCCTTCTGAGACCCAGATTCAGAAGTTCAGAGGGAGGAAGAAGAATTTGAGACCCAAATTCCAGATGTACCTGAGGAACCTAGAAGTCCGCCAGAAGAACTACTAGAGGTTCTTCCTTCCAAAAGAAGACCTTCCTGGTATCGAGAAACGATACAACAAGATGAGAAACATAAAGCTCCTCCCAAGACTTTCAGAGAAAGCATAAGGCCACAAAAGTACTCAGGCCTTATGAGCCAACCCATAAATGCTAAACCTTCCACATACAAAGAAGCAACAAGTCAACAGGTATGGATTGATGCTATGATTGAAGAGTGCAGTTCAATAATGAAAAATGATGTGTGGGAATTTGTTCCCAGACCGACAGGAAAGTCAGTGGTAACATCGAGATGGATTTACAAAATCAAGCATGCTGTTGATGGCAGCATGGAGAAGTACGAGGCCAGATTTGTATCTCGTGGATTTACTCAAAAATAGGGCATAAACTATGATGAGACTTTTGCTCTTATTGCCAAGTATACTACTATCAAAACCATCATATCTCTTGCTGCTGTGTTCGGATGGAAACTCCATCAGATGGATGTAAAGACAACCTTCCTCAATGGAAAGATTGATGAGGAAGTCTACATTGAACAACCAAAAGGATTTGTGACTCATGGGGATAAATCCCATGTGTGTAAACTGAAGAAAGTCTTGTATGGGCTCAAACAGGCTCCGAGAGTCTAGTATGCGAGGATTGATGGATACCTTCACAGCTTGGGGTTCTTCAAAAGTACTGCGGACTCCAATCTGTACTTTAAGGTTGTTCATAATCATATCTTGATCCTAGTTCTATATGTGGATGAATTTTTCCTTACAGGAGAGGAACAACTGATAACACAGTGTAAGAGGGATCTCACCTCTGAATTTGAAATGAAGGATCTTGGTCTGATGCATTATTTTCTTGGCCTAGAGGTCTGGCAAAAGCCAGGTGAGATCTTCCTAACACAAGGGAAGTATGCAGTGGACATCTTGCAGAGATTTGGGATGCAGGACTGCAAGTCCATGAGCTTGCCCATGACAACTAAGTTGAAGAAGTTGCGAGACTCAGCCACCAGTTCACAAGATGTAGACTCCACCCTGTATCAACAACTCATTGAATCTTTGATGTGTCTTGTACATAACAGACCAGATATCTGTTACATAGTGAATGCTCTAAGTCAGTTCATGTCCGATCCGAAGCACATACATTGGGTAACCGCTGCCAAACATGTACTCATATATGTGTGAGGTACCGTCACTTATGGGCTCAGGTATACTTCCAACAGTGGAGTAATGTTAGCTGGATATGCCGACTCAGATTGGGCTGGCAGTGCAGTAGACTGAAAAAGTACTTCATGTTACTGTTTCAGTATGGGATCTGCAATGATCTCTTGGTCCAGCAGGAAACATGGTTCCATAGCGCAGAGTACAACTGAAGCTGTGTATATTGCTGCGAGTGATGCCTGCAAGGAAGCAGTTTGGCTTAGGAAACTACTATCTGATTTGTTCGGTGGAAAGCTTGACTCAACGATTATTCATTGTGATAATCTGAGTTGCATTAAGCTTTCAGAAAATCCATTGTTTCATGATAGATCGAAACACATTGAAATGAAGTACCATTTCATCGGAGACCTAGTATAGAGAGGCACTTTGAAGTTGCAACACATCCGTACAGACGAACAGATTGCAGATATCCTGACCAAGCCTCTGACAACAACGAAGTTTGTGTACTTTCATGACAAGCTTGGCATCGTAGAGAATACCTTTCTCGCTGAGAGGGAGTGTTGATTTTTCCTATGCAGCATCGAGAGCCATTCTCTTGGAGAATGGAAGAACCTGGTCAGTTACCAGGAAGAGGAACCGGTCCAACACTAGGGGAACTGAGCCTAGAGTTGAGTGGCCATTCTTTGAATGGAGACACCTGGTCAATTACCAAGATGTGGAACCAGTCCAACACTGGGGGAATTCAGCCTAGAGCTGAGTGGCTATTTTTTGAATGGAGATACCTTGCCAGTTACCAGGATGTGGAACCAGTACAACACTGGGGGAACTCATCTTAGAGATGAGTGGCCATTCTTTGAATGGAGACACCTGGTCAGTTACCAGGATGTGGAACCAGTCCAACACTGGGGGAACTTAGCCTAGAGCTGAGTGGCCATTCTTTGAATGGAGACACCTGGTCAGTTACTAGGATGTGGAACCAGTCCAGCATTGGGGGAACTCGACCTAGAGCTGAGTGGCCATTCTTTGAATGGAGCCACTTGGTTACTTACCAGGAAGATTAACCAGTCTAGGACTGGGGGACTCGACCTACGGTTGAGGGCCATTCTTCGGGAGAATGGAGGTGCTTGGTCAGTTACCAAGTATTTGACATTGAGTCAAATGATGCAGCCTAGGGCTGAGGCACCTGGTCAGTTACCAGGACATCACTATAAGTCCTAGACTGGGTCTGGGCATGTGAGGCACTCCTAGCCTCGATCTGTGGGCTTTGTGATCTTCTACATGGATTAGCTACCCTTGGTTAAAACACCTAGTACTTGATCTTGGTGGCACAAGGAGTTTGAGATAAAAACATTAGTAATTCTCCCTATTTATGATGATGTACTTTGAGTGGGAATGAAGGAGCCCTATGACCACTTGCTTGGACCAAAGGTCACTTGAAGAAGACTAAAAGGTAAAAGTAAAAAATACATAAGGACTATTGTACCACTGAGAAGTCAAAGTGAAAATACAAAAAGGTCCTTAGTGCCTTAAAGGTAAAAGTAAAAAAGGGTAAAAGAATAAAACCCTATTATTTTTATTCTTATTTGTAAGGTCCACATCCTAGTGACAAAAAGGGTATAAAAGAAGGTCACTTGCAAATCATTTTCACACACTTCATAATCAACGGTTGGACTGCTCCCTTGAAGACTTTGTTGGTTTTAGTGAAGTATTTACAACTAGTTCTCTTGTTGTCTTACCATATGCCCTAGCATGGTGGCTAACTAGCTAGGGCATCACTCTTCTCACTTACAGTCAGCAGCAGTAACCCTAAGCATCTAGGGCATACCCATACTCTTCATGGCTAGCAGGAGTGGAAGAAGAACAGAGCTACGACACTTCACGGACAATCCTAAAACTGTCAAATAAAGCTCGGGCAGGTTGTTACAAGTCTCGTGCAGGTTCTGTCACTCCTCGGGCAGCAGAAACAAACCCTTCTCCTATCCGGGCAACTACATCAGTGGCTTGGGCAGGGCTCAGGCAACCTGCTCCATTCTCGGGCAACTTGTTTGGTATCCGAGTAGTAAGAGAGAGTTCACAGGCAACCTGCTACCCTTCACGGGAAGCACAGGACTTCTGGGCAACAACATGGGAGGATCGAGGCAGCAGGAAAAGGATCCAGGTAGCATGAAAAGGCATCTAGACAACAACATAATTGGTCCGGGCAACATCTGGCAGTTCAGGCAGGTTTGGGCAGAAGACAGAGAGGTTCGGGCAGCTGAGATAAAGCTCGAGCAACAAGAAAAGACTTCCGGGAAGCAGAAAGGAAATCTAGGCATTTATCCCTAATCTACATTTTTGGTGAAATTTGCCTTTATGACATTCTTGATCAAAATTGGTTAGGGTTTGAAATTGTTCAGCTTGCTAAGATTTGACAAAATTTGAAGAACATTCATCTTAGAATTCTGAGATCCTTTTACAAACTCGGTCATCTCATTTAAGGGATGGATTACTAATGCTTTTGGGGTTTTTGTCCTTTAAAGGTTTCCCCGTGAAAAACATCTTGTGTTAATTGTGTTGATGTTTGTTTATCTACTGCACTTGTCTTATTGTTATCTGTCTTATAGTATGCAAAATTAAAGAATATATGCAAATGCTAAAATTCAACATTTCGAGGATTGAAGGCATATGTACTGCATGCAACCCAAGCATAGTCTAACAGGGACATGTGGACAGTTTGGCACGTTTTCCAATACATTGATGAAGAGATAAGTGATCTTTGCGTAAAATTATGTTTGGGTTGATGGTTGTAGCAAAGATTTTGTGTGTAAATTTTTGAGTTTTTCCCTCTGAATAAAGCTTATCTCTTTCTAGGGTTTTCCCATTTTTGGGTTTTGCCCTCGTCAAGTTGACCTAAATTACTATGTACATGGTTAATGTTTGAATTTCGCTATCATCCCTTGAAGGATTCCGTTTGAAGATCTGATTTGCAATATTGAATATGCCATAAAAAACCTAACACCAAAATGTAAATAAGACAAGATTGTGTCGTCATGCTAAGGAAAGCAAAGCCACCAGCCTGTAACGTAAGCAAGGAAGAATGGGCAGCACTCATAAACCTTGAAAAGAACAAATCAATTAAGATACTGAAGGAAGACAAAGGGAACACTAGTATTATTCTTGACGAATGCGATTACCACAGAAAAATCCTTGATCTCTTGGCATGTGGAAGCTATAGAATGATTGATAACAACCCAAGCGAAAAGGTGACGAAGGATGTATCCAGGATAATAAAAAACTCTTCCTTGGACGATTCCACCAAGAAGAAGTTGATTCCAAGGAACACTATCTTACCTAGGATCTACGAATTACCAAAAATTCATAAAGACGGAGTACCTCTAAGACCTATCGTGAATACAATAGGCTCTTCGACCTAGCTACTTTCTAGGTTCTTAGATAAGAAGCTTCTTCTTGTGGCTGGAAACACTTCATCATTCGTCAAGAATTCTAGTTCCTTTGTTGATTGGGTGAAGAACATTGAGGTAAATAAAGAAGACATTTTGGTGAGCTTTGACATTGTCTCATTATACACGATGATTCCCATAGAAGAAGCCATCGATCTCATCAATTACATGACAAATGCTGACACTGCCAACTTGGTAAGAACTTGTTTAAAGTCTACTTATTTCTCTTATCAAGGTAATATCTATGAGCAGATTCACGGGGTTGCTATGGGTTCTCCTTTGTCTCCTGTTATTGCTAACATTTATATGAAGCATTTCGAAATGAAGGACATCAACTCTTTCCCTTTTACCCCAGATGAATGGAAAAGGTATGTCGATGATATTTTTGCTAAATGGCGCCATGGGATAGAAAAGTTGCATGATTTCCTTGTTCACCTTAATAGTTTATCTCAACATATAAAATTCACTATTGAGATTGAAAAGATGACAAACTTCCCTTTCTAGATGTTCTTTTCACCAAGAAAGAAGACGGGGGATTGGGATACCAAGTGTATAGAAATGACACACATACATATAGATATCTTCATGCAAATTCTCACCATCACCTTGCCTAGAAGGTTGGCATCATTAGAATGCTTGCTACAAGAGCAAAAAGAATCTCAAAATCAGATCACCCCAAGAATGAATTAAATCACCTTGGAATGGTTTTTAAGAAGAATGTTTACTATAACAAACAAATCAATGAAGCAATCAATAAATACAATCATTACAAAAAATATTTCAAGGTTCCCATGATTACCTTTCCTTATATTAAAGGAACCACTGACAGTCTCACTAAGATTTTGACAAAAAGAGGCATCACTGTTGCATTTGCTCCTCTGAACTATATCATAAGGTTTGTTGATTATGCTAAAGACTAGTTGGATCGAAGGCAACAAAAATGTGTGTATGAAGTTCCTTCATGTGGGAAAGCTTATATTGGAGAAACAGGGCGATCTTTGAAAACCCGGCTTAAGGAACATTCTGCTGATATTGTCCATGGACGAATAAACAAATCTGTGTTAGCAGAGCATTTGCATACTTCTCATCATGTTTGCATTGAAAAATATTCTTTTATTATTGCTGGGGAAGACAACTATAACAAGAGGAGGATAAGAGAGGCTGTAGAAATGGAAAAAAAGAATAATAATTTAAATAAAGACGATGGTTTAATGTTAAGTAATACATGGAAACCTTTGATTAATAAAATAAAAAGGAATTGGAAAAGATAAGTCAGTTTCAATTGCTTAATCTTCCTCGACCATCTATTTATTGTTTAGAAGCTCCCTTTATCCTTCAATGCTTTCTCCTGTTCTGAGAATCTGCCCTGATGATAGACTCCATTATGTGGTAGTCCGGTCCGTTGGTTTCAAAAATGGAACACGAGGTTTCCTCTTCATAAATGGTTAATGTTCAAAATTTATGTGTTTGAAGATCTTGGCATGAGTGTTTTATGTCTTTAGAGTATGAAAGTAATTTTAAGCTTAAAAGCTATAATTTGCTAAGTGTTTGACAAAACACTTCAAAGAGAATTTTGTGATTTTGTCATAGTTTCTTCATGGTATTAGAGCCTATTTGAACAAGGTAGTAAGTAGAGTTGTTACACAGTGATTTGATAGTATGGCAGAAAGTTTGTGATAGTCCTTGTGAAGTTCTTGTTGGTTGTGAGTAGATTGCCATGATGAGCTTCAGGTACGAGGACAAGTTGGATGAGGTGTCCAACTACCTACCTTGGAAGGTGAGAATCACTGCAGTTTTCAAGGAATGTAAGATTTGGAAATTTTCCAATAGCACTGTGACCAAACCCATTGACAAGGATGAGCTTGAAGGGCGTGAGGTGCTCGAAGCTAGGGCTCAGAGGGTGATACTAGATGGGGTGAAAGATCACTTAATGTTGCAGTTGGATGAGTTGAAAACAACCAAGGACATGTGGGACACCTTAAACCAACTATTTGAAACCAAGAATGAAAACCACAGGATGGAACTCAGAGACAAGTTGCATAATGTAAAAATGATGAAAGATGAAAACATGTCTTCCTACTTAACTCGTGTTGCTCAGGTGAAAGACGAGTTAGCTACTGTAGGAGAGATAGTTCCAGACTCAGAGTTGGTGAGGATAGTCCTGAAGGGCTTCACCAAAAATTGGGATGTGTTTGTCAAGTGCATTATGGGAAAGGAAAAGTTACCCATTTGGAGTAGGCTATGGGATGACTTTACCTAGGAGGAGATCCAGGAGGGATCTCGGAGTGGTTAGAGCAGTGATGACATTGAGGAGAACATTGTGTTATCGCCAACATTGTAGTTGCTTGTGTGAGGTGGATCCAGGATGGATGGTAGAGGGGCAAGCAACTAAGGAGGTGGAACCAAGACTGCTTAGACTCCCAAATGGATGGTTGTCACGTCAATCAAGGCAGCTTTCACTTTATGTTATCTAAGTCCAAGACAACAACGGGGGAGACCCGGATCTACTCGCGACAGGAGAGATCAGACCTAGACACCAGAACAGATCAAATGTGGCTGAGGTACGTAAGGTGTAAGGTAAATGGAAACTCTAGCTCTAGGGTTTAGGTACTAGCACCTAATGGAGATGACCACTGTTTTAGGAAACGTAACTGTGACAGGGTGAGCAAGGACAGAGTTGGGACTGTCTAGTACCAAGGAGACAGACTCAGTGAAAGATAGGTAACTTGAGTTATCAATGAATGTTGGCAAGAGAATAGGAGTAAGATCAATTTAGGGCTAGCGATAGAGATAGGAGATCAGTGCCTTTCATGCATTGGGCAATGCAGTCAGTATCAACACAACGTTTTAGTGAACCCACCTGGGATATACCATGATCTATGGACCCAGAAAAGGATTTGGTCCGGAAGATTCAGGTTACAGGAAAATCAGCAGAAGGAGGGCTAGCGCTAGGGTTTGGAGAGGCAGATCTGCAGATCTAGAGCCACCAGGAAACTATCAACTCAGCGTTGGAGGGGAAATGAGATCAGGATGGCCTGATCTACAAACCCAAGTCAGAAAATTGCAGTAAAGATCAGATCTGGAAAAGTCAAAATCTCATGAGGGGGGCTAGGAGGTTGAAAATCATTTTTTTCAGATCTAGGGCAACCTGGCAGGAACTAGCTCAGCGTTGGGGGTGTTCTGGAGTGCTCAAGCCTTGATCTATCAGCCTAGCCTGTCAGATTTCAGAAAAAGTAAACTTCGGAAAGTCCAGTTTTCAGTGAAGGTGCTAGGGCTGTTTCAGTCTAAAACTCAGATCTAGGTCAAACTGCCATGAACCTGGACAACGTTGAGGGTGATTTGGACTGTGTGGGACCTGATCTATCAGTCTATGAAGTCAGAAATCAGAAAAAGTCAAAAGCCTAGCTGGTCAAATTTTCAGTGGGGGCGCTATGCAGTTTTCAAGTTAAAAATCAGATCTAGGTCAAACCAGCATGATTTTGACCAGCGTTGCAGTAGATTCAGTGAAGGGGAGGCCCGATCTATGAAACCCAGAAGTGGTTTGGCCAAAAATCAGACGGTTCCCAGATTTAGTACTTTTTAGGGTTTTTTAGTTATTTTAGGAATTTTCAGAAAATGGAAGGAAAAGCAGGTACAATGGATTTAGATCTGTTAAAGAGAAGAGAGTTACTTTTTGGATCGTACCTGGAAATGCTTGTAGAAGTATTAACAATGATGATCCTTGCTATCCCGATCAATTCTGGAAGATCTAAGTGATTTCTATGATGGATGCAAGCTCCAAGCCACCAATGCGCTCCCTACCCTGCATGAGCAAACGTCAACAATATTAGATTTGCTAAGACAAGACAAAGAAACTAAATGATAGAGGATAATAAAAAGAAGAAATCATAGATCACAATGAAACTAATGAAAACCCCTTGATCCAAGACGAAGATAACCGAGCGAGTTGAGGTCACTCTGCAAAAACGCTCCAGAGAAAACGCCCTCCTGTAGACAAGACAATGATAGCAGAAAAAATATAGATCTCACATGGATTTCGACAATGCTAGGAAGCAGAAGACTATCCAATTACCATTTGAGAACATCAGATGCAAAGCAGATCCAGAAAATATCCATAGAAAAAAATCTTTCTATTATTCAGATCCAAGAGCCAAAGACCCCTTACAAATGAGAACCTCTCTCCTTTAAATAGAAATGAGGGAACCACAATCATAACCGAATCCTAACCACTTTCAAAACGAGTGGCTAAGATTAAAAGATAAAATGTTCTAATCAATGGTTGAGATGAGCTCAACATACAATACATGGATCGATATAACCATAAAGTACCAAAGTGGACTAAATCACCCATAAAGAGGGTACCCCACTCAACAAGAAATAAATGAAGCACATGGTGGGTCCAAGGAGTGTTTGACTAACTCCCTCTGGGTGTCCCCATGGCACAATAAAATAATATAATATTTTAAATTTTTGACTTTGTGTGCCTCCTTGAGGAAATTGCGAGCCTCCCAAAAGCTCCAGAAAATAATATAAAAATGCCCAAAAATAGGTGTGGGTCCAATCAGGTGCTGCAACTGCCAGAGAAGGTGCGGAGGACATCACTCTCATCATTATGACATATCCCATATCATTTCCTTGCCTCAGTAGCCCAAATGATTGAGTTGTTTAGAGAGTGCTTATTCAACTTAGGCATCATGTCTACATCAAGTTAGATCCAAGTTCATTAGGACCATCAATTTTATTTCCATGGCCTTTTTGGCTTATATGACCCTTTTGGGACTTCACTAGTGCTTAAAAGCACAGCTAATCGCAGCTTTCATCCAGGCCATATTTATATTTATAAGGTCAGCAATATTTGGATATAGCATATTTTTAACCATTGCTTTTTTGGACCTTTTCTTATACCCTTCAAGGGGTATTTTAGCATTTCATTGCTCTTGCCCTTTTTCACATATGTTAAGAAACACCGTTTTATCATTTTCATTTTCCATGGGCGCATATACAACATTTCCAATACAGGTAGTATATGAGCTTTCACTTTTAGCCAACAACATCTCAAGTGACCAGGGGGAGTTCTGCACAGTGCCAAACATCGGGACAACCGACCAGAATGATTTAGGCATACAATCCAACTTACCAAAGGCAAGTTTTGTCACCAACTCAGAGCCGAGACACAATATAAACAGGGAGGCTTGTCCAACAAAGTTCTAGCGGGGAAAAAAGTCCTCCATGCCATAAGTCAAGAAGTCAGTCGGGTTGAAAACTAAACTGGAAGGTAATGGATGGGTGGAGATAGAGAATGATGAAGCCAACACTAGCAAGCCAAAACAATGGTGAGAATGACTACCTCTATTCTCCCTAAGGAGGGTAAAACCAATGAGTATAGATCAATAACTTCCAAGTCTAAGTAGGGACATCAATACATAATACAAAATACATCCAAGTCCATATAATTATGACCACCAGATCATGACACCACATGTTAATACATGTCACAAAAATGAGTATAAGAGCAATGATAACCATAACACAATATAAAAAGCTGAGTCATAATCATGCAATATAATCCATCTGAAACACCATCTGTCCAATGAGAAAGTACTGATATAAAACTAGGCATCAATAACTGCTCTGTAATGACTAAATGGCTACATTGGTCCTCAAATCTGAGTGTCCCGAGACTCAGTCCTGACATGAGAGAGTACAATAGTCCACTAATACAATAATGATCCATCAAAACTGCTCATCTCAGCATCTCATATGTAAGAGATCTGGCTGAAAAATGTACTGTGTCTGAAAAATAGAATATGGTATCCTGACTACTATATATGTGATAACACATTGCACTCACCACCAAAACCAAAAACAAGAAAAAGGACTTAAGCAAGATTAGATGTTTCTCATGCAACCCGTTTGGACATTATGCATCAAATTATCCAGAGAAGAAAGAGGAGAAGAGGCACATAGCAACATCTTCCTCAATGGAGGAGTATGCTATTAAGTTTGAGCAGGAGTTTTCTCTGGCATCCATCGATTCCAGCGTGGGTAGTTCGAGCTTTCATGATACATGGATAGTTGACAGTGGATCAACTAGGCACATGATTGGGTTGTATGGTGTCTTTCGGAGTATCACTAAGTTGGGTCCTCGACACTTTGTGGAGACTAATGTAGGCAGTCCTCAGGCAGTAGTACGCGGAGTTGGAACAATGCGATTCCAACCGGAGCTTGGAGAGTTTCTGGCGGTGAGTGAGGTCCTGTTTGTCCCAGGGGTGAGAGTCAACAAACTCTCAGTTTCATCCCTGGAGGATGATGGATTTGGGATGATGATCAAATATGGACATGTATTCCTCTATCGAGTGGAAAATCTAATTGACTCTACTATTCTTCTCAGAGACAGGAGGGATATACTTTATGTGCTACAGGGCGAGGTTGTATATCCAGGATTTGGTGGTTGGTTGGTTGTCTGAGATAGAGTCTGAGGATGGAGCAGAAGCTACAGGTGATCAGTTGATGCTTTCAGATGAAGAGAGTGGATCTCTTTAGAGTACTGGAAGGAGACTCAGCGAGCACAATGTACATGAGCAAGTACATGAGGCTCAAGAAAAGTCTCAGAGTTTATAGTTTTGATTTGGTTTCATAAACTTATTTTCGAGGCATATTCCAAAGTAGGAGAGAGATGCTACAGGGAACATGGATTCAGATGGAGTAGATACAAGCAACGTCAGGAGGACCTCCCTCGTTAGGAGGGAGTGTTGGAAAATCTTAGCTCTGGAGGTCTTCCTCACGAGTTTTGGGTGCGTTAGTCAAGGGGGGGACAAAGTCTTGTTCCTAGTGTTTATTTATGTATAAAATGACTATGTAAATAAATAGAAGATTGTACTTCATTATTTAAGTTGTGGGTCCCATGATGTAATGTGCTTTTAATTATTACTTTTTATCTAAGTTGCCAGGAAACTTGGGAACGAGGACGAGTACGAGGATGGGTGCGGGGACGAGGACACCGCTTTTTGAAATAGAGGACTTGCAAGGGTTCATACAACTAAAAAAACATCAAGTGCAATATGTATATGACCCAAGGACATCAATCAACACACTACAGTTTTGATGAAACTTTCTTACCCAAGTGTTAAAATAAGGTATAAAAAGATTTCCATGCTTAATAAGTGGTTTTGCTTGAGTGAAAGGTACATTTTTGTTAAGGTCATGACATGGGAGTTCAACAATAAGCACCACCAACATCAAGGTCCATAGATAGGTTGATGTGCTTGATTAAATGCCAATCCCATACCCTCATACATGATAGAATCCAGTGGAAACGTTGCAATCATGAAATCCTAAAAATTGTTAGGTTTGTTGAATTCTGAATGGGATCGAAAATTCTACTTTTTGCATATGAAGTCCAATGAGGTTGGAACCACTCTCAAACATCCTGAAACAATTAATGGCAATGTTACAAATTTAAGTAAAAGGATAGAGAATGAAAGATAAGGATAATGTCACTTTTACTTTAAGAATTTAATATTACCTTTTAATATTACTAACTTTAATGTCACTTGTACAAAGTTGGCTGGTCTCGTACCAAATTTGGTCCTAGGAATCCCCAAACAAGGGTACCCTATACAAAATTGGTCCCCAGGCATCCCTAGGTGTCCCCAAAATAGGGGTACTTCATCCCCTTTGTAATCAACGCCACCTGAATTTGTGAGAAACGTCTTGGGTACTTTGGCCAAGTTTTGGGTACAACAGGGTGTAGCAGGGTACATGGGTATGGGGTATCTAGTACGGGTACGCGTACCTTACCCTTGGGTATGGGTACCCATGCTACTTATCATTGTATTAATTAAAGTGCATTTAATGAGAGCCATTGATTAAAAGAATTAATCCTAGCCTTTGATGAGTTGGTAGCCGGTTAGTTATTAGAAAGTGAAGTATAAAAGAAGAGTAAAGGGGACAAAGAGAACACACTTGAAGGAGAAAGAGAGAGACCAAGTATAAGGAAGACTTCAGAAGCTTTAGGGGCAGATTTCATCAAGCAAACCAACATGCATAGTTTTCAAGACAATTTTCAGTAGCTGATTGGACCATATAGTGCATTAAATATTGTCACCCATGCACATAAATCGAGGCAGGTTGTAGGTACAAAAATCAAGGCAAGTACAACTGTTAATTGCACGATTTCCTAGTAAATTTGTTGCAACATGCATGAATTTTGAGGATTGAAGGTGTTATCACTAAAAGATGCACCTTGACTGTATAAGGAGCATGGCTAGTGAATCTTTAAAATTGGTTTAATGGGTAACCGAGTTGATAGAGTGCTGGAGGTATAACGGTACAGAGATCAGGCTAGGTTTAAAGATCAAACAACATGAAATGCATCATTGTAAAATACAATAATAGGAAAGACTACGAGCATGAATTTATAAAGAATGAATCTAGTTCTGCAACAGGACATTTAAAGGTAATTGCACATCATTATAAGAATCTTGTAATGGATTATCAAGACCACACACACGATAAAATCATAACTAGATACAATTCATGTATAAAAGCAAAACATGCTCATGATTATAATAATTTCAAAGCATCCATCATTCATAAAGAGAAACAAAGTGCATACATGCCCTGCCAATACCATCTCAGCCCTTGGCTGGAACTCCTCTCTTCCCCACTTCTACCTACAATATTTTTACAATGAAATATATATATAAGATATCAAAGCTAACCTCTTTAGCATTTTTTGGATCTAGTCTAATGAGTTTTTACCAAGTTTAGCTAATCAAACAAGAGAATGACCCATGTCTCTATTTAATAGGGTTATACTTCTACTATGACTTAAACACTTAAATGAAATGCCACTTGCATTCATGGATGAGTATTGGTGAGCTCTTTGAGGAAGAGTCATCATTTGTACCTAAATATACTCTAGCCAATCTTTAGTTCATAATCATAGACAATGACCCCTTCAAGATTTCGTGTATATCATCTATTGGCATTGATGCATCCACAATCTGCCAGGCTGGATCATGCAAGGCCTTATACTGGTTAGCTACTTTCTTTCGAAAGTCCAGCTGTTCATATCGCTCTCCTCCATAGTTGCAGTTGAAGCAATTATAAATGCAGAACGGTCAAATCCCAGCATGAAGCATCTCTTGACATCCTCCTTTGTAGGCTTGCAACCACAACGGTCTCTTCTTGATGTCAAATCACTGAACTTTGTGCAAGTGTAGTGCAATACTGCTGCTTCTTCCAATTTGATCTCATTTGGTGTTTTCATGTAATTGTGCCAACGATGTGCTCCATTTGGATGAAGGTGATCTTGAACTTGTGTAGCAGCTTTTCCATTACCATAAGTTAAAAAGTAATTTGGATTCCCTCGAGTTGCCTCCTTATATAACCCAAAATATGTCTCCTTTGTAACATGGTCATAATTCTTCTTAAACATCGACACCTTGCTTAAAAGGCTCCTTTATGTCATCTCTTTCAATGGCACTCTCATAATTTGGGAAGACCACCATATCAACATTATTTGGAACATCTAACAGCAATTGCCTCAATGAGTACTCCCTGGCACCTGCTGAATGAAGAAGTTCATCGGTATCAAGATGAATAATCCAATCCATGTTAGCTTCCCTTGCCATCACAATTGCCATCTCCATATTTAGTTATTGTTTAACAAAGAGTTCATAGTTGCACGGCCGGAAAAAGAAGCTTGAAAGCCATGTTTCATTCCAAATTCGACTTTTTGCCTGTTTCTCCTCTAGATCTTTTGTTCGATGCACAACTTTCACACCCGGAATGCTCTCCAATACAACAGAAGTATTTGCTGCAGCTGCCTTTCCCTCCACAAATAAAAGAAAGATGGTTACGCCAATGACTTTATGGTAATATATCCAGGGAAGAATTTGATTGAGCCCTGCTGAAGTGCTTGTAGTAATACATATCAATACTCTTAGGAACTGAACCACTAAGATTGTTGCCGGTGAGTTGTAAGTACCCAGAAATTATGGGCTCAAAAACATCCTATTACCCTGCTTTGGAGCAATGGTGCAGGGTGATCCATTTTGTTTACAGATAACCAATCTAGATGTAGGAAATCGTTCCTTGATAATAGCCTATGCATCATCATGAGGTGCTTGCAATAATTGAGCAAATGCCAGATGCTATGGTTGATTATGATAGCCCATGTTACGCCACTGAGCAATAGTCATACCATGAAAGACAACAACACTGAAGTACGCCTCCAACAAAAGTATACAATCTGAAAATTGGTGACATTCTTTCTATTCAATAGCATGCGGAAATAAGCTATCTCATTTGGGCTATTATTAAAAACCTGTACAAACTGAGAACGTCTAAGATTAAATATGAACCGTGGCAATATTGCAAAACTTGAGTTCAAGCTGAAAGAACAGACATCATCCTTTTGGCCTTTCGGTAATCACCAAATCTCGAACACACATGAATTAAACACCTAGGTGATCTCTTCCATACTTCTGAATTGAAGTATATTCTTATTGACAATTTGTCATTTTCACAAATTCTTGGACAGAGCATAAGCATTTGAATTTAACCTGTGGGATCAATTGAGGGCCACCTTAGGTGAAACCTTTCTGTGTGCTGCCAGAAACTTATAAATTTTGTTGGAGCAGATCTGATGACAACAGAAGACATCCATACAGCAGTGCATGAATCCCAAGGTCTGCAATCTTTTTTGAATCTGCACGCAACTCGAGGATAGTCTAATAAGCACGTGTGGATAATCTATCACGTTTTCCAATGTAGGTTTGAAAAGAGAAGTGATGTGTATGTAAAATTATGTTTGAGTTGTTGGTTGTATCAGAGATTTTATGTGTAAATTTCTGAGTTTTTCCCTCTGAACAAAGCTTATCTCTTTCTAGGTTTTTCCCATTTTTGAGTTTTTCCTGGTCAAGTCGACCTAAATTACTCTGTACATGGACAATGTTCATAATTTATGTGTTTGAAGATCTTGGAACGAGTGTTTTATGTCTTCAAAGTCTGAAAGTAATTTTAAGCTTAAAATCTATAATTTGCTATGTGTTTGACAAAACATTTCAAAGAGAATTTTGTGATTTTGTCCTAATTTCTTAAGCCTGAACCCGAAGATCCCTAGTTTTGTCTTGGACCGGTTGTGAACAGGCTGGTTTCATACAGAATTGACAAAAATGGAAAAACCGACCAGTTCGTACTCGGTTATACCACCGCGACGAGAGACCCATTTTTCAAAAAAAAAAAACATAAAAATTTATATCCTAAAGATTATAACCTAACCCTAAGATCCTACTCATGATATTGAAAGAACTAGCCCCTACTCATTGTTGATGTATTTTGGTTCAGAACTTTAGACATGTATTGCACTTGGTGCTATTTTAGTTATTTGTACCTGTACTTGCTATATATATGAGAAACCTATCTTGCACAAGTTTCTGGAATCCGAGAATGCTAGGAATGTGCGCACGAGTATCATATACGTTTAGAAGTTTGCGCTAAATTTGCAGGAAACGATGGGTTGGGAACGACAATAATATATATTAAAAAGATATAAAAAATATAAAATAAAATAATTGAAAAAACATGAGAAGAGGTTAAATATAGTGAAGAAAAGAACCATTAACACAAACCAAACGACTTAGCTTATCCCTTATGTTACTATTGTAACTAGAACCTTGTAGTAGATGGAAATGGCAATAAAATCAACATTACCATCTACATCATTGATTAGACTCTTTCTAAAGTGGGGACTTTTGTTATTGATAAGCAGTACCTGTAATTCAATGTAGGGATGAGTGAATACTCTAGCATGGGCGGTAGGCAGAGATCATTGCACCAACTCAACAAGATAGCATGAAATAGAATTTTACTGCAACTTAGTTTTCTAGAGAAAAAATGACGAGTCAACCATGTATATGTATGGTCGTGAGGAAATAGGAATAACGTTAATAACTCTCTAGGGAGAGGATCCCACGTTTTCAAAGAAATGCACGAATAAACCAGAAAGTAATAAAGATCGAATGATCTCACAGACGATGATGGGCGGGTCAGGTATATATTTAATTCAAGAACTACTTATAAAAAAGTTTTATGACATTATAAATTTGATTTGTTTTGTCTTTAGTGTTTCATACATTCACTCCAGAGTTGCAGAATGCCTTAGGTGCATCCTTGCATCTCCTTCTCCTCTTCCTTGAAAATTTTAGTTTGGATTGGTGGTGATCATGAAGGCGTGGAAGCTCCTGATAAAGGAAATGCGCAAGAAAAAAGCCCCAAGTTTCCAATTTTAGAGGAAAAAACTTCCCAGTAAGCTCTCAACCATTTGAAACTATTCCCACTGGATTTGGAAAGTTCCCTACCAGTTCCCAAGTTCCCTATAATGTTGGAACTTCGAGAACTTTGTTGGAAACTAGATGATCTAGCAGGGCTAGTCATTGGCAAGCATGTGGAGGAGAAAGTGACCACCTTCACCTCAACCACTTCTCCAAACTTTTGAAGTTGAAACCTCCTAGGGGAGAGCCCTTATTTGAGTGCCTGTCAATAATCACACTAGATACCTTCCACAATTTCATGCCAAGATCAGTGCCTTTATGGATTCAAATAGAGAATGAAGAAGATATATGAAAGTACAATTACGATTAGGCAATAATCAATATCAACATACGCAATAAGCAATGTCCAACTGCATCGGATAATATACCAACATTCAGGATATGTTAGGCAAATCAATCATGTCTTAAATACCATTTATCACTGATCCCGAACATTGATTATCAGCCCTTGAAACAATATTTGACAAGTGCATATGCATGGATAAATAGGCCAAATTTGAGTATTATATCAGCATGTAACATTCACCTATAGGTCTGATATGAAATGGTGGTATATCAACATTAAGTTGTTTGAGAAATATTTCAAAATTCATCACATATGCAACATTATATCAGTACGACAGTATAGTTCAATAGCAGCACTTGGAAAGACGTATAAGAATCCGTTTTATACAATTGGAACTCACCACACCTCTTTCATTTATTTATCATAGATATTAGCAATGTATGTTTGCAATAAGTAATATGTAGTTTCAGACTGTATGTAATGTATTTCAGACCTCTTATGGCAACCTTTAAGCCTTAAGCAATTTTTGTAATTAAAGGCTAACTTTGCTTGTAATTTTGTGTATAGGTGTTTGCACTGCCTTTGGGTGACAAGGAGGAGGTTTGTACTAAATTACAGACCTAGCAAGGTATCCAATAGGACCAAAGGGCCCGACCATGACCAATTTGAGCATCCCTAAGGCTATTAAGGGTAATACGCAACCAAAAGAAGGTCAACCAGGGGTGGCCGAGGTAAGAAAAGAGGGTTGTTACAACCCTAGCAGCAGGCCCGAGGAGTAGGGGAAGGAAAATGGGAGGCAAAGGAGGCAGGTCGTGGGAGTTTGGGAGGTAACCTGAGGTAGAGGGAAGAGGAATTAAGGTAGGTTAGGGTTTTAGGACTGTTTTTAGGGTTTTAGGGCAGATTTTAAGTATTTTGGGATTTTCACTATTTGTAGGGATTCTACGATTTTTCCTTGGGTTTTTTAGGGACAATTAGGACAGGGTGAAATTATAAAAGGGAGGTCCGAAATTTTAGGGAGGCTCGAAAATGCAAAAAATGCAAATTTTGGATTTTTAGGGTTTTTAACATGAAATTGCAGACCTACTTCTAACCCTAATTCTACCATGAAAATGCAAATTTACAAATGCAAACGCAAGAGATGTGAAGGAAAATAGGTTTGGGGACAAGGGTTTTAGGTTTTCCCCTAATCCTAGGGCATCAAGAAAGGTGACTGATCTTCCTCTTGAGAGGTATTTCCAAAGTTTGGCAAGCAAGGGTCTTCTCCAACAACCACAAGGGCTCGTTGAAGGAAGCCTAGATAGGGAAAAACTCAGAGACCTAAGGCCCAAGCTTCTAAGGACTCCTTCTAGAGGGTGTCCTTCATAATACTATGGTGACAAATGGCTGAAAATGACCCAGTTTAGACAAAATGCAGCACTAATGGCTATCGCTCAACCATAAACAAGCATCATCCATCAACATTTAACACAAAGAAATCAATACAAGAGCATAGATACCTCCTTGTGCATGTGTTAAGCTAACAATTCTAGCATCACCTTAGCAAAGAGCAAAAACAAAAGATACTTCAAGAGATTTCCATTAAACCAGAAAAAGAAGTCTCCTCAAGAGGTGTGCATCACTCCAAGAGCCCTAAGAAGGGTAAAAAAGTAACATAATGTTTTATCCCATTTGTCTTATGTTAAAATGAAGTGAGGAGAAGTTTATTTATAGCCTCTTACACTCACTTTGACAAAATATCCAGGCCTACATGCCTTAAAAAGTCAATTTGAAATTATAAAATATAAACTTACAATTATAACATAAAATAATATAAAAATAGCCCAAAGTAGGATTATAGTAGGCTACTTGGGGTATTTTCCCCTAGGTGCCAAAAAATATTAAAATAAGTGAATCACTTTGAACGAAAGGCTGGAGTGAGGTGGAGGGAGGGCGTTATACCCCATCTAACCCCGAGAATGCTGTAAAATCCCTCAATGCCCTCTCGAAGCAGCAAGAAGGCCTGGCGCGGAAGATAGCTTCCTTTAAGGAAAGAGACTAGGGAGAGAAGGCGCTGGTGTGCAGAAGGGCCATGAGGGTGTCCTAAGTGGTTGTGTCGGGATACGAATGTCTCGCAGCTGAAGCAAAGGCCACCAGAGAAAGAAAACAAGGTATGGGGTCATGTGACCCAGTTATAAAACCTTTGGAGCCCTAAACACCAACCCCGGGGTTAAAAACCCCAACAAAGGTTAGTCAAGAGTGCCATTAAGCCATAGTACTCCTAAAGGAAGGACCAAAGGGCCCGACCATGACCATCACTGTTGAATAACACCCCCCCTAGTCGAAAAAATGAAACTCTCTCCTTGGGCACATTTGAAGGTGCGCTAGGTACATATGCAATGTAACAAAAACCGATTGAGCCATGTTGCCTACAACTTATTTCACCATTTTGGAGGGCTTTCCAATGTGTATCCGAAGGCTTCTCCTCATTGTAAATGGATGGTTGATGGGTCCAAATATCCTCAACCAGAGTTTCCAATGCATTGATGCCCTTCTTTTTAAAGGTCTCTTCATTTTTGCAGGAATGTTTATTGTCAAGACTGCAAATATTTGGTTGTTGTTAGTAGGTGGTTCAATGAACACAATATATTATGCTAAAAGTTGATTTGCCTTTGAGCCTGAAGTTCATCCCATTCCTAACAACTAACGAGTTTTCCAATTGTTTCACAGTGTTGAGGATTCCTCAATTGAGTCTCAAGTCTTGGAGCATCTTTCATGAGTACTAGGGGTTGTTTCTTAGTTGTGCCTCTCCATGAAATCATTCCCCGTGTGTTGGATTGATTTGCTGGTATGACTTTTACCTTTGAATGAGATGCCTCTATTTCCTATGCTCTAGTATGTGGTCAACGTCCTCCTCTTTTTCCAGACGCCAAGGTAATGCAGTGCAAAGTGGGTAAGTAAGGTGTTGTGCTAAAGCTTCACCCATGGATTTAAAGTTGATGAGCCATTCAATTTGCACTGGAATTGGGAGGATCGCCAGATTCTTTGTGCCACTATTTTGCAGTGGAATGTTCCTTCAAGATTGTACTTGCATAGGGGAATAGATTGAAAGGGGTGCTAAATATATGATGATAGAATGTTTAGTAGATGCTAAAAAAACCTCGATTTATTCATAGACCTACATTATGTTGATACAGAGAGAGAAACCCAATTACAAGAGAGAGTGCAACACTTGATGAGGATGCACGAGTTATTGCTTAGCCTTTGGGTCCACTTATGAATGCAACAATGGAGGTAAGGAGTAGGTCCTTTGGTTGTCCCTTCGAGAGAAAGTGGCTTGAGAGGGGCCAAATTTCTCTTTCCCCGTCACCACAAGTTTGGAAGGTGTAGGCCTAGGACCAATAGAGCATTTCGCTGACATCATTTTAGATGTTCAGGTTGACCTGCACTATTGAGATGACTTACTAACCACATGGACCCAACCATTATCACTCAAGGCCTTGTTAACCTGACTCTGAGGTACAACAAAATCTTGGACAAAGGGAGTATTGACTTTGACAATCCCTCATGCAAGGTCAGGGATTTGACACCTTTGATAAGGACTAGGAAGAGTGAGGTACTTGATGAGCTTACTTAAAACTTTGCCCCTACCCAATGTAAACAAACTCATTGATATCGTTGGACAGGTTAACCCTAAGCCAGATTTTGTGCTGCAGTCTAGGGTCAGAGAGCCTAGCTGGATCATGACAAATGAAACTCCCAGTAGGCACAAAAATCTGCTCCAGGAATTTCCAAAATTGCATTGGGAGCCCTTGAAACTCACTCTAGATATGGTAGGACAATCAGACAGTTTCTTTTGCAGAAGAACTTTCCTCCTAAGGAGACAACTCTAATAGAGCAGTTCGACATATCCAAGGGCCCCAAGAAAAAATATTAACACAATGAGCTTACTCCTCAAAGGAGAACAAGAAAAATCCGTTTGAAAGACAAAGAACAAGAATAATGAAAAGATATTGAGGGAGATCATCCAAAAAATTAAAATTGTAATAGGTGTCTTGGATTTAAATTGGCCACCCTTTTTACTAGCTTTTCCTCCCTTTCTATATGGCTTTGAGTGACATAGTTGAAGGTAGTCAAAATGAAATCCATCTTTGAAGCATGTGAGAACAAGTGCCATTCTACCTAACATGACAGATCTAACTTCAGCCTTGTTTGTCATAATCCCCTTGATAATGGATGAATCTTCAATGCATAAAAGGCGTTTAATCCCATGAGTATTCACCAATTGCAAACATTTTAGAAGGGCATATGCTTCTCTGTAGTTGTTTGAGGAAAATCCTATGCGTCATTCAAAATCTAGACAATTATTATCCTGTGGGTTCCAGGCCTTGGCTGTCTCTGGACTAACTCTTGCCAACTTGAATTTGTGTATAATTTTACTCAAGTTACAATATCTTGGTTTTCTTTGGATTACTTTGTATCCATACTATTCTTTTGATAGGCAAACACATTTTTTGAAATCTGTGTGTTGTTGTGAACCCCAACTTGTCAAACACAGTTACCCACTTTAATGTGGGAGGATGGGATTTATGAGAATTGAAATTTGAAACTTTACCTTGAAAGATGAATGCCTTTACCATCTTGTCATGGGATTATCTCATGTTTCAAATCCTGACTAGCTACCTTTTATTCTACCAATTCATTTTCCAAATTTCTGTGAACATTTCTCATGGAAATCATGAAGTGGAACTACTTATGCCATGGAAGATGGCCTTTCATGAAGAATACATTCAAATACCTTGTGAGGTTTGGATTCTTGGAAGTAAACATTTCATTTGATTTAGCATATGACCTTGCCATTGGCACGTGATTGAAAAAGAAAGAAAGTAGATTTTCTGCAAATGATGTGTCAAAACTCATATGTTGTAGGGTTCTTGTGATTCATACGCGCACTTGTTAGCATAAATCCAAGTTGATGGGGACTGGTTCAGTTCCTCAAATGACATTTGTTTTATTCTTGCTTTGGAGCATGCCTAAGGATATAAGTTGCATAAGCTTGAAGACCTACCAAGCCATGTTGGGAATATGGGGTGCCTAATAAGCACATACTTATGTTTGAATCCCGAACTTCTGCCAACACAAAGTTAAAAGGATTATTTTTGGCCTATGAGCATGTTAAATCACCTGGAATGACCAGAATTATCTTTGGTTGTGATTATGTAATTTGCAATGAGGAATATGTTCAATTTTCAATGAAATACTTGTTTCATGTTGTACTCCATCAACTCTTAACCGCTTTTCTTGAAGTGTAAGTAATGCAACAAGTCAAGTGGTGTTAAACTACTGAAATGAAGTTTATGTAATGCATCAGGTCAATTGGCGTTTAATAACTTGTGAAATTGTAATGTTTTCCTGTCATCTATGAGATTCAAGTCTGTTGGTTTGTTCTCTTCATTAAAATATCATCATTCGTCTCTATTTAGAAATTCATTCTGCTTAGGCCATCATTGTTTCCGTTGCTTGATTATTGCACATTTCTCTTTTCCATTCCTCTTATATGAGTTTTGTCATTTATTTATCAAGTTGTAGCTGAATTGATTAGTGTATCTTCTGCCTTTGGTAATAGAAGATGACCAATATGCACATTACCTTCGAGGTACTTCCCCCTATTCCAAGGATGGTACCCAGTGTAAAGTGGGTGCGTAGACTTAGTGTGCCTCATGATCTCATCCCATGGGAATTGAACTGTTGACCTTTACAGCATGCCTAGTTACTGGTATTGTCCTTCAACAGTGGCACTTGGCACGAACTGATTGAGCTAACCCTTGGGGCTAGAAGAAAATGGTCTTCTTAAGTTCTTAGTGGCATGGCATTGATATTTTTTTCACTGATAATTCCTTAAATTGCAGCTATGTTTTTCTCAGAGGGAAGTGCATAGCCACTTAACTAGTGACTGGTGAACACCATTAGGTCACACGTTAAGTGCCACGAACTGCCTGTTTCCACCTAATTCGCACCTCGGGTCATGTGGCAGAAATCTTCAAGCCACTGGGTGCGACCTTGGGGGAAAACAAGAGTCAAAGTGCTGTCACTTGATCTTGACTCCTTCGTCTAGGCTCTCTCCTAGTGAAGCCAAGGGGGGTGGTCCCTAGTAAAATAATCTAAGGTTGTTTAATATATGAAAGTAAAACAACTAGTCTAGTAGATATAATGATATGAAATATTACAACTGAGATAACTTTGCAGGAAAAATTAAATTAGTAGCATGTAGATAACATTCACCCAACACATGAATTAACTTACGTGCTCAGAAATAAATTGATGAAATAAAGATCAATGCTATTGGAGTGCTTGCGTGATTATGGGTTGCTAGTGAGGTCTCGATAAGTATTGCAATTGTCTCGGTTGATTCCTTTTAAAATGATTAGATGAGTGATTAAGGAGTGGGTTTCTTCTTGGTCAATTTCATTAGAATGTGGTAATGATATAATTATTAAAGGGAAATGGTATTCCTGATATACCCAAGGGGTATGAGGAATATGTTCGGATTTACTAAGAGGTGGCTCTCAGAGTGACATGTGGGTTAGATGGAGTCGTGGGGTTGTGTTCAACACTACACCAACAAGGGTGTAGCCTAACGGTGCCCCACGATCACTTTCTAGTGGTTCCCGCTTCACTTGCAGAATTTCCCCACAACTTAATAATATCGAAAAAGTTGTCGGATTTTCACTTGTAGGGATTTATTTAAGTGTTTTACTAATTACTAGTCACTCCAAACCCTTTCTGGTTGTTCCACTGATGCAGGAGCATCAAGACAAAGTCCTTCCTTGCCTCCGGTAACTATTATCATCATGATTTATCTATGAAGCTCTTCTTTCATTAAAATTTAGATAGGATGGGCTTTTGTTGTGCTCTTCACCATGGATATAGTGTGGGTGTTGTTGAGGGAGTGGTGTTCTCTTAATTACGTACAAACTAACATGTGAATTGTCCTAATGTTTCAAACATTGTTTTGTTGAATACAACTCTAGGGTGCACATTCATTCAGTTAGTAC